>VZTI01002791.1:286821-319991 GCA_013397865.1 Struthidea cinerea
CTCCACAGAGAGAGAGATCTCATTATTTAGCATTATTATTCCCCTCCTGTGTGCTTGTTAAATAAATAGCTTTTATCTCTTTCACTTTCCTTTGAGGAAAATTTTTTTCCCCCGAACCTGGTGGCGAGGGGTGGTTGCAACCTGACTTCTGTCAGAGGATATTCTCCTCCAAATTTGTCCAAACTAGGACAGCCTCCCACGTGGACCCATGGGCTGCAGGGGGGCAGCTGCTTCACCGTGGTCTTCACCACGGTCTGCAGAGGAATCTCGGCTCTGGCACCTGGAGGGCCTCCTCCCCCTCCTTCTCCACTGATCTTGGTGTTGCCATGTTGTTTTCCCTCACATGTTCTCACCTCCTCCTCCTCTCTGACTAGAAGAAAAACTGTGTGTGCCTCACTTTGTTCTGATTTTCTTCTTAAATATGTTATCACAGGGGCGTTACCAACCTCTCTCATTGGCCCAGCCTTGGCCAGCAGTATGTCCATCTTCAGAGCCATCAGGGATTGGCTCTGCTGGACATGATGGAAGCTTCTAGCAGCTTCTCACAGAAGCCACCTCCATGGCCTCCCCACTACCAAAAACCAGGCTGTGCAAAAACGACGTATACAGTGTGGGACTATAGTGGTAGGGAAAGGAAAGAATTCTCAACCAACACACACAGCAACTGTTGCTGAAACCAGTTTTCCTTAAGTCTGCTTAGATCTCAGAATACCCCCAAGAGCAAAGGAAAATCTATGCAAATAATGCTTACCTCCAAAATGCTTTCCAGAAACTAGAGTACAACACAGTGTCATGATTCTTGAATAATCATTTGTTCTGTGCAATAGCATACATGGCATTCTCCATCTAGTATCATTAAAATATGACACACAGACCTTGTTTAAACTATTTTAAAGAAGTATGTCAATCACTGTTCCAGGAAAGGTAAATAAGGATTTACCTTTCATGCATCAAAGATAGAATAATGCAGAAAATAGAAGTATGAATTATATTCACAAACCTCAAGAGGTTCTATGAAGAATTATACTTAATGCTAAATTTTATTATAATACACTCTGACCATTTGCTCAACTTCTCCAGAGAGAGCTACTTCAGCTTTACATAATCTCCATTCTTTCATTCCTAAAAAATTTCCTGAGGGACACATTTAAATGAATAAATGAATTAAAATTTATAGAGAGAAATGTTCATAAACATGATGCATCTAAGAATAATGGATAAGGGATAAATAATTTATGGCATTTCATTTTGTCACACACTGTCAAACTGTGACAGTAACAGATTTGCTTATTTCCATGAAAACGCAAATCAAAATATGGCAAGAATGAAACAAACAACCAGCTCAGGCAAGGCACAGTGATCATTCTGCTGGTGGAAATAATTTTAAATACGATCACGAATAGCAGATGTAGCCCTTCAAATAATAACATTTCATTCATTCCTCATTATTTGATCATTTGCTTTCACCTAGACTAACAGATTTTAGTGGCCAGAGGGATGCATGTTAATGTGGGCTTATCAATTAAATAGTGCAACTCAAGGAACTTCACTTATTCTAGGCGGTCATTGACGACATCTGCCTTTTCATTACAGCATTTCCCCAAGAACAGATCTACATGGGAAGTTGGATATGCATTGTATTATTTTCTCAAGGTATTAAATACTAGCCAGTTTTCAACCTGAAGCTCTATAACTGCATTAATGTGACCTTACACCAAAATTAAGAATGGACCTTCCTAGTGCAAATTAGTCTACATTACATCCAGCTCAGTCTGTAGCTACATGCCATACTGTTCTGTGTCTCTCAGCTGAATTAGCCACCTACCTTACAGCTTCTAGCTGCAGGTGGGAAGAGCAAGTTTTCATCCATACAATAAACTCTTAGCTGCTTTTCAGTCTTTGGTGGAGTCTACAATAAGTTGTTAATTCTTCTCACGATTAAAAATATATGTCATCTCTAGTCTGAGTGTCTATGTTTTCAGCTTCAAGGCACTGAGTTTTTCTATACCTTTCTCACTAAGTTCACCTTTAAATATCAATTTTTCATCCATCCATCAATCCATCCATCCATCCATCCGTCTAGCGTTCCCTTACTTTTCCCTTAAGTAGACTAAAAAGACCCAGTTTCTTTAGTGTCTCATATCAACTATCGTCAGCTGGCTGGCTAACTCCCCACTTTCCTCAGGCAGTGATTCCAGTCTCCAACAACCCTTAGACATCTTCTGTGTGGCTTTTCACTTGGTAAAATCTCAGTACAAACATCCTGTCTTGTGGTAAATCTACTCCTTTGTTATGCTTCCTACAAAAACCTTAGGCTGCTGATCTTACATTGCTTCCCTATTTCTTTCCCTAAGTCTGTCTGCTGTCTCTTATTCTCAACAGAGTGAATTAGCCTTTTGTCAGGTCTGAGCTGCCCCAGCCAGATTGCTTGGGGTCATCTCATTAAAGCTTAATAGGACTATATTTGTACTTGGCTGCATTAAAGCAGTATATACTTAACCAGTAACTACAAACTTATTATAATAGTGGTTTTAATAGAAACACCACCTACTCCATCTAGTCTAACTAAACAGTGATTTAAACCTTCAGGACATGTGAAATAAAACCAACAACTTCAATACATATCAACTATGTCAAATATGTAATACATGTGAATTATTGTTGTTGTTGTTGTTGTTACTATTCTTGTAGAAGTTTTCCTCATGAAATATAAGAAGCAGCATATTTTTTTTTTTGAGACTAGGAATAATTTGTCTGTGTCAGTCTGTGAGGGCCTGAGTTTTTATCTCTATATGTATATTTAAAACTGAAACACCTTAGAGAAAAATTATTCTTTTTAATTTATAATCACAGATTATATGCATCAGATATGCACAGAGGTTAGCAGACTAAACATTTACAAGATTTGAATAAATAGCTTTACTGAAAAGATTGTAGAAACCTATTTTTGAAAACTGAGTTTTTAAATTTTGTGAACCAGTTCTAGAAATGGTCTGAAAAAAACCAACCAACTTAAACACATCCCTGTTTTGAACATGCAGGTTAATGATTTACTATTTTTTTCTAAGACACCCACTGAGCCAGTAGCTATATATTTCCCAAGATGATTTGTAGTTCATTGTTCATTAGACATTTACATAGATGCTTTATATATTCTCAGACTACAAAACAGTTCCATTAACCAAGAAAAATACTGAAGTACCAGTAGCAGGGCTGAATACAGGAAAAATATATATCAGAGGCAGCAGAATCATTCTTATGCAGAACAAGAGACTTGTACCTGATTTTGATTAACTTAATAAATTGAGAGCATTTCAAGTATATAAAAGTAGTCTTAATCAGAAATGCCATTCACTTATTATCTCAAAGACAAACAGCAAAAAATAATATACTATGTTGGTTTAATGACAGCAGCTAGTACCCTCAACAAAAGTCAGAATAGTACAAGATTGAGTGATGCACTCAGGCCATTGCTAAATTACAAGAGTTAAGTCATCTCACTACCTCAAAATCTTGAAGCTGTTCAGATAAACTAGCAGTGGTCTAAAAACCTAAACAAAATAATCCAACATACTTAATACCACATAAATCTAAGCTCTTTCATACATACATTATTTATTGTGTGACACAATATTACTGGTCTCCAAAGACGGGTATCAAAACTAGACTTTTGGAACTCTGCCAATGTGCAAAGAAAAAAGGCATTTTAAATTAATATATTGTTCTTTAAGTATGGGGGTGTT
Source organism: Struthidea cinerea (assembly GCA_013397865.1). Classification (NCBI taxonomy): domain Eukaryota; kingdom Metazoa; phylum Chordata; class Aves; order Passeriformes; family Corcoracidae; genus Struthidea; species Struthidea cinerea. The sequence goes on from VZTI01002791.1 coordinate 290,565, forward strand.
TAAGATTTTGTTTTAGCTTTTCTGTTTGGGGATTGTCTTAGTTTGGACTAAGAGTAAAGGAAGAAGCTTATTGATTTAAGAGTATCTTGTATACTTTTAAAGACAGACTTGCAAGACTGTACAGAATGTACAATGACCACTATCCACTATTATCAAAATAAAGCTATTCACAGAATTAATGTTTGACATTTATAAGGTCAGATGAAATTGTTATGAACATTGAATCTGACCTTGTGAACCACAGCAACCACTGCATTTTGCAAAATATTTCAGCACTGATCTCATAAAAATGGCTGGCATAGAGCTTTAAGAAATCCATTCAAGCCATATATCAAAGTCGTTTGGTATATTTATTACAATGTATACAGCAATGATTATTTAGTATTATACAAATGGGAAATTATTTGTTTTCTTGAATTTTGTGATATTCTATTAATATCACTATGCTGATTTGTAATTATATCTAGAATAGAATAGAATATTTCAGTTGTATGGGATCTATAACAATTATCTAGTCCAGCTGTTTGACCTCTTTGGGGCTGACCAAAAGTTGAAGGGTGTTATTAAGGGCATTGTCCAGATGCCTCTCAGACACTGACAAGCATTAATCATCTCTCTAGGAAGCCCGTTCCAGTGTTTGATCACCTCTTGTTAAAGAAATGCTTCATAGTATCCAGTCTGAGCCTCTCCTGGTACAGCTTTGAACCATTCCCATGTGTCCTCTCACTGGATCTCAGGGAGAAAAAAGCAGCCCCTCTCTCTCCCCTTCCCCTCCTCAGGAAGCTGTAGGGAGCAGTGAGGTCACCCCTCAGCCCCCTTTTCTCCAAACTTGATAAGCCCAGAGTCCTTGACCGCTCCTCACAGGACATTCCCTCGAGCCCTTTTGCCAGCTCTGTTGCCCTCCTCTGGATGCATTCACTCACCTTCACATCCTTCTTAAACCGCGGAGCCCAGAACTGCACACCGCACTCCTGGTGAGGCTGCTCCAACGCTAAATGGAGTGGGATAATCACCCCTTTTGCCCAGCTGCTGATGCTGTGTTTGATCACCACAGCATGGGGTTTGCCCTCTTGGCTGCCCAGGCACACAGAGCTGACTCATGTTTATCCTGCTGTCAGCCAGCACCCCCAGATCCCTCTCAGCAGGGCTGCTCTCCAGCCAGTCCCCTCCCAATTTATACTTGTGCCTGGCAGTGCTCCATCCCAGGTGCAGAATCTGACATTTGGACTTGCTAAATTGCATCCAATTAATCATTGACCAATGCTCCAAATTGTCTAGATCTCTCCATCCCTCAAGAGTCTGTAATTTTCTTATAAACATATTTAATAAGTATCTATTAGGCAAAAATATGTAGAAATCAATCAGGTTGGTATGCTTTTGTGCTTTGCAGGTACACAGTTTTTGTGCAAAATTGTACAGTATTATATCTTTTACTGAGAATAAATCCTAGCATGAACATCAATTTTGTCATTGTTGTAAAGACTTGAAATTACAGATTCATTATCATAAACATACATGATATATGGAAAGCAGAGTTATCAAAGCACATGCTCTTCTGCAATCCAAACAAGATTTCTATTTTCTAAACTTCTGCTGTTTGCTGGAAATATTGTATGTTAGAAACCATCAAGGATAGGAGCTTTAACTTATAATATTTACAGTTTTCTGCACCATAACAAGGTTTAGAATAGCACTTAAAACAGGTGGTTTTATTGACCATGCTTTCATTAACATTGTGCAAATCTCTTTATATTTCTGTGTTTGGGTCTTGGCATACTTATTGGAACAAAATTTGTTTTCTGTAATCAATTCAGTGGACAAATTGCATTGGTTTCTTTAAGCACTAGCACCAGCAAGGATGACTTCCTCATCTGTAAAGTGTTTTCATTTGTAAACCAAATTTATCATAGTCTCCAAATAACCAAGCCACTTGAGAGCATGCTTTTCCCCATATTTCACTATTATTGTTGAGTATGATTGTGTTCTAGTCTACACCAAGGTATGAAATTTAAGCTAAAAACCACTAAAAGCATGCTGCAAGACTAAAATTAAAGCTAAATAAGGTACTATGAGAATCAATGTCTGAAGTTTGATTCCTTGTCCTTTTAAGAAAGGCAGAAATGCTTTGGTAGGACTCATTTCATATAACTTTATCGATCTAAAAGATAGATATTTGGCATAAATTAAAACATTAGCTTTTTTTGAATGAGACATAGTGAATAACTACTGAAGATGATCCATCCCATGCTAAAAAAACCATCCGAGATAGGCAGATAAAATTAGCTTCTGAAGACTCAGATGGTGACTGCCTATTTCTAGTAGAGGTAGCCTAAACATCTCAATTAAAACACAAGAGTTTTCATGTGTTTTCTATTAGCTGTCTAAAAGTTGAGATTCTTAGTCCAACATAATTTTCTCAGCTTTACTTATAGTCATTAGAGATACAAAAGTAGGATGGGGGGAGTGGGGTANTTCTGCCTACCTTAATAACCTAGATGGAGATATTGTTATAGAATTTTTTAGGTTGGAGAAGACCTCTGAGATGATCAAGTCCAACCATTAATCTAGCACTGGAAAGTCTACCACTAAGCCATTTCCCTAACAGGGTGGTATCCTATTCAATGATGAGCCCGGGATCACAGTATTAGGAACTAGTAGCATGGCAGAAAATGGAGTAGGAAAGATTATTCATTTGACTCAGTATTAAATTAATTTTTAACTTGAGAGCTTTACTAAAGAATTTTGTATTCAAAATCATACATTTTTTTTAAGGTCAAGTGTTATAGAAACCATGAAAGTTTCTATTTCTAGAAAATCTTTCAAAGTCAAGTGGCAAGAAGGCCAAAGAAACATTTCTAATTACATAACTTGATAGATGTCTACTCCTGGCAATCTGGAAAGGTTTTTATTTAAATAAAAATTAATAGCAATTTTTACAGTCAGTTAGTTAATATGTGAAAGCATAGAGCTGTCTGGAGTCATCTGAATAGATCTTCATAATTAGCCAAATCCAGCATCACTGGGCTCCTCAAAGATGCTCTGCTGAACTAAAGAAATGTCCATGATATCCAGTAGTGAAGTCCTGATTGAGATCTCAGGGGGCTTATGAAGATGCTACTGCTGGCTGTCAGTACAACTCTGCTTAATTAGGATAAAAACAAGAATAAAGCTTGTTGCTCTCAGGAAATAAAAATATATCAGAGAACATGTTTTGTCTTTTTCACGTGAAAGTTGCTTAACAAGAATGTGATGAGCGTTGTTTGGTACAGTTTAGAACAACTCTTGATCAGCCAATTTGATCTGATCAAAAAGCACACTCATTCAGATCTGCATGCTGAAATACATTTCTCTGGGAATTCTATTGTACTGAATCCTGTAAACCCAGCAAGTTTTATCAAAAACATCAATAGTGACAATGGGAAGATCCATAAGAGATAAAAATGGTAGTGAGTGCAAGATATTTTCAAAGATATGGGATGAAAATAATCTCCATTAGCAAAAGCTGGCTTAAGATTTCCATTGCACCACTCTGTCAAGCACCTTGTTTTAAAAAAGGAAAATGACTGTAAAGTGCTGTATAGTCCATCTGCATAAACCCAGCACAGTTTTTCCTGGGCATTCATTACAGATCTCTGATGATTTTTTCTGATCTGAAGTCAACAAATAAAGGCAAACTCATCTGAAGTTACTTGTGCACATGTACTAGCCACTAGAATATCTTTTGCTCTGCAATTTTGAGGCAGAGCAGGAGCAATATTTTCAAGTTTAAGGATCACTTTTATTTCCACCAGGTGTTCATGGACTGAATTCTTGATTACCTCTTGCTATGCGAATGTAAAGAATGTATTTCCCTTGTCATGGGCAAGTAGGTTAATTTGAGTAATACTGTATTTAGACTAATAAAATATTGCCAGGATAGATGTGAGACTACCTTCAAGTGCATTTTCTTCATTTACTTCACCCACAATGCACATTCACTTCAGCTGATCCACCAACTGGCCAATACTTCTGAGAGGCAAATAAAATTGCAGTGAGGTATATATACAGCCCCAATTCCTCCCTTGGAAATCTCTTGTGGAAAGCAAGAGTGATATCTGAAGCAATGGATTACCAACTCAGAGAGATACTGAGAAGCCTGTGTTGATGCCAGAAATTATCTGTGAAGAAAAAAAATACCACAATATCAGTATCATCTACAAAACAATTATGCAAGGAACAGATTAAAAGAAAAAAACCTCTCTCAAGTACTGGAACTGTAAAATATTTTTCTTTTTAATTTATTACTGTGGGGATAGAATAGTCTATTGGAAGTGTCATTTTGTTCTCCTTTGGGAACAATGCCATAAAGGATCTTCAGTGATTTGCTGTCATCTGTGCTAGATATGGAAAGACACACTTAACCATCAAAGCATAGTTCCTGAATACACTGAATCAAAAGTATTCAATCCTGCATGCAGAATAAAAAGATTAAAGAAAAAAAGCAAAAGTAAACTATAGCAAAGTACTTCTGTATTAGATAAAAATTACTTCTTTCCATATTTTCAAGAATTCAAAAATCTGCTTTTCTAAAGCCTGTCTTAAATAGCAAATTTGTTTAGAGTGGAAATAAAAACATGGAGAAAAAGATTTGAAACGTGTTAAATCTTCTATAGATGGGCTCTGGAAATAAATTTATATGAGAATTTATGGAGATTATAAATGTGAAAATTATTCTTTTCATTTCATTTAGAATTCGACTTTGTAAATATGAGAAAGACTTCAGAAATATTTTGAATGTATAATTTAATCACAACGTGGTTTAGCTTTTGTTTCTGTAAAAGGGTAATTCCAGAGGTAATAATACCTCTAATTCAGTGGAAATGCTGCACCGTGAGGATTACTAGTCTTTGATCATCACCTATTCAAATGGAGCAGCCTTGAGTGGTAGATTTGCCAAAGCAAGGCAGGGTTTTCTAATTTTTATTTTAGGAGGATGTAACTAAGTAAGAGATTACAAGATGGAAGACTTTGATCACTGGAGGAGATTGCTAAGGGAGATATCAGACAAAGTGGAACTCAGTGGAAGGCATTCAGAAAGATAAAGGAAGAAGGAGCAGAAAAAGGAACGGCAGAACATGCTTTCATGGTAGAAAACTGCTTTTGAAAGCAACAAGAGTGACATGTATTATGGACTTTCAGGTAGGTTGTTCAAAACTGGGTAAAAGAAAAATCTTTTTCCAGGAGACCTGAAAAATTATGCTTTTTTTCCCCCCCCCAAAAAAAATAAGCCAGCAAAAGCCCCAAAATCCAACCTTATTTTGAATTTCCCAAGACTCCTATACATTTTCATATTAAACACAAAACTTACTATGTGTATTATTTCTTAATATCTTTTTTACATTTTTACATTTTAGACTGATTTTGAAACTAGTAGTTCACATATCTCCCTGTTTTATGAATTAAACTCTTAATGGATTTCTGGATCTCAATTGTATATTTGCAGTAAATTTCCTGCTTGCTGAACTAATTTCACCCAGCTGTAACCATGTATTTCTCTTAACTCTTTCGTTTTTACTCTGTGTTAATTCTTTACTTTTAATTCTAGCATGTTTAAATCTATTTTCTTCTCTTGAAATTCCTATAATAGCTGGGGGGCTTTATTGTCAAAGTACATTATATTGCATCTTTCCAAGCGGAGAGTTAACAAGTTAACATTACTTATGCTTTTTGTAAAAAACACTGGTGATTTATTTAAGGTAACTTCCTAACAAAATGAAACAATTTAGTCGAGCTCGTATTGGACAAAAAATACCATCAATGACAAACCTAAAATTTGAAAGCCATTACTCCCATACATCAAAAATACCCAGATTACAAATCCGTCACTTTTTTTGGCAGACTTGAGGTCATTGTAATATAGAAGCATACAGCTGGAGAGGAGCTTTTAAAGTTCCTGGGAAGACTGGCAGTGTCACAGAGGGTCAGCACCTCCTGAGAAAGGAAAAGTCGGGCAGCAGAAGCTTCAGATCAGAAAGCTAAGCCAAGGCAAACCAACTCTTATCTTTGTCTCCCATTCACATCTCAGTTCCAGTTGGAACTGGGAGTCCTGTTCACAGCTGCACTTGCCTAGAGAGACAAAACAATGTGTGCTGGAGGGCCTTTTGCTACCATGCTGCAATCAAAATGAAAAGGCATTTAAGCAGTTTCCCTTTTTCTCTCTATTTGGTTCTATTAAATCATCTCTAGCAGATTTGACTCAGACAGCAGGCATAAAACCAAATGTTTTCCTCTGGAACGGGAAACTTTGCACCACCTGGTGGATATTTTCAACACAATTTCATGTGGGTAGCAAAGTTCTCCACCCTCAAGGGCTGGACATGTACTCTCATTAGCAAATTATTTTGGGTTTGTTGTTTGATAATAACAAGTTACTTTGTTTGAAACTTTCCTTTGTTAAAGAATATCATCTGTATTTAAAAAAAAAAAAAAAAAAAAAAACACACACACAAAGGAGAACCTCACTTTTGAGAAAATACAATTTCTTTAGAGGAAGCAGAAAGAATCTGCCCAGGATAATTAAGAGTTTTTCACCTACAGTAAAAAGATAGATTTTGCATTAAAAATCTAAAATAATCCAATTCTGTTAAAAACACTTTTACTGATTACCATAAATAATTATGCAGGAAAACAATTTTCTGTGCCAAGAACTGGTGTAAACATTTTACATTATATAATAATTATATTTGCTGTCCAAGGAACACAAACTCAGAAATCATCCTGACATTTTTAAGTCTATGACAATGAATTTCAGTTATTTTAATATTTCTTTCCTGATTTTTCTCCTAAGCTTACTATAGAATTGTAGCACTCTTAAGTGAGGCGCTCAAAAGTTTTGCAGTATTAGTTTCCTGAGAAGGAGGTGTTGGGCAGAGACATAAGTGTGTCAATCTCAGAATAAGATCGCAATTTTTTAAAAGTGCAGTTATAGGCAGACAAATCCAACATTTCCAAAAATCAGAATTAATATTCTTGCCATGCTTTTCTTTATTTTAAACAGTTGGAAAACAAATTAAACTCATTCCTTAATTATCTCTTTTGAAAACATGAGGACCAGGTTCATCATAAACTAGTGACAAAGTCTTATGGAAGCTGCTTGCAGTAACACTGGGAGAACCAACTCTTGCAGTCTGCTTTCTACCTCTAATTCTACCTCTAATAATCTGACTTCGACTTTGAAGAGTCATGCAACAGCTCAGCACATTTTCAAATCATTCACCCAGTCTTGAACAGCAATCCACTTTGCATTACCATAATCTGATCTCAGAACCAGACGGTGATCTCAATGCAGTTTTCTTATGACTATCACTGATTTACAAAAATAGAAATGCCCAGTATAAAGATGAGATCTTTTCATTTCACTGTTCCTTATTTTATTTCCCACAGCATATTCCTCAAACCTTTCATTTATAAAGAGTCTTCTATCTCCTAGTTCTCTGTTACATCTCTGCTTTTTCTCATTTATCTTGTAGTTATTTCTCTCCTTATCTCTACAGCTTCTCACGACTTCAGTATCTCATTAAAACAAAATTGAAACTGTTAACCTCCCTATTCTCAGTAATTTCTCAAGGTCTTTGAAGGATAGAGCAATGCAATCATATACCCATCAACTCTTAGAAATGTGTAATAAGTTTTTAAGAATGTTGAACATTTAAAACAGCAGTAGGCAATGCAATTCTTGTCTTGTCTCCATCATGATCTAAACAGTCCCAGAACACAAAGTATGTTCTAGACTCAGGGACAGAGCTAGAAGAGAAACTTTGAAGTGAACACAAGTATGAAAACAAGACTGGGTTTACTTTACCATTCAGCACAATGCCAAATAAGTCAAGGTTAAGTTGAGAACTGTATTTGCATATTACTCATAGAACAGACTGTGGTGATGCTAAGTTGCACCTTTCAGTACAACTTAGACAGGAAAACTGTGTCTCTGGAAGAGACTAAGACATCCCTTCTCCACCACATTGAATAATGCCCATTCTCAGGCTGTTCCTCTGTCAGGGTGGACATACCCCTCTGTGCTGGCTTGCTGATCAAATTGTAGAGATGCTGATGACCTAGTCCACAATCAGGCTGGTTTGCAGTATAATCTTTTGAGACTCTTTATTCCAGGACTTCACATGATGGAGTTTTTGTCACCACTTTTTTGCTGAATTCTGTGAAGCTGTGCAAAGTCTACTCTGAGGTTCGGCCCCTATGTCTCCAGGCAGAATTCACTACAGGAAAAAAAACATTAAATATTTTTCACTGTGGGAGAAAAAGAGCATCAGTCAGAGAGTAAATAGGACAAAGAAGAGATTGAGAAATTATCTTCCTAACAAAATACTGAAACAAATATTAGAAATTAAGATCTATGAGCATTCAAAGGTTAAAAACAAAGTCAAGAATAATAGCCAGTGCAAATGTTTGAAGTATAAAAATGGAAAGTAAATTTCAATTACTTTGAATAAGATTACATTTTCAGTTAACAAAGGGAACTAAACGAGCCGAGTAAAACTTGAGTTTGGTAGAGCATTTTACACAATGTGTCACAAAATTAGACTTATAGAATTAAACAAAATTATACCAAAAAAGTATACTGTAATATGAGTAGTGGTTCAAAGATAGGTAAAGTAATTTTAAATGAAAGAACATTGCTTTAGATGAGCTCTCCTGTACCTCTGAAATTTGTAATAGGTCCATTCTGATTTAGTGGTTCTATACTCATGCTCAAAGAGGAGGAAAGGTGGCATAATAATCATTGTTACAGATAATAATTAATTAAGCAAACTTGCAAGTACAGTGAAGGGGAAAATACATAAATGACTACCCATTTAAGAGTACTAGTGAAATGATATATGATACAATTCCCTTAGGGACAGATTCTGCATAGGAATCATATTGGTAATAAAACTAAAACAAAATTTCACTTCCTAGGGAAAATTAAAAATAAAAAAGGATTTTGAAGCTAATGCTGTAACAATATGGTGTTCAGGATATTTGGCTAACACTTTCCCACTGAGAACTCAACTCAGGCTTCAGCTGTCTAAGGGTCCTTGATCTTCTCACATTCTTGTTCCAGCATCTTTTTTCCTAAAACTGAGCTAGTTAGTGATAGACATCCTTCCCCGAGCAAAGTTTGTTACACCTTTCCTGTTACATCTATGTGAAACACTCTTCCAGGCACTGAAACACAAGCCCTTGGTAGACTGAAAAAATATATCCAATTGACCTCTGGCATGGCTTGCACTGTTGCTTTGCCCTGTGTTTTCCCTTGAAATGCAGGAACTACTTCTGGAAGAAGTTAAAATCATTTGTTTTGACAATGTAAAATTAGGTATCTGGCTGTCTTCACCTATTGACTGACATAGTCCTTAACTAAAGTATTCTCCAATGATTAGCTTACTGTGAGGAAAAACCATTATCTTCTGCCTGGAAGGACTGTGTTCAAATAAATAATGTTTTTAGTATATTGAATTATACATTTCATATAAAACTTACTAGTCTCCCACTCACATGCTACTCAGCCACACAAAAAAAAATTAATGCCTTTGGTTCATTAGTGATTCTTGTCTCAAATGTGAACCCTTATCAAGTCCCTGATTGTCGCCATGAAACTGATCTTCAGTGCAAGTCATTTAAGTTCATGCCTACTGAATTAAACCCTCCAGACAGATATTGCTATCAGGTAGGCCAGAGCTAACTCAAATAAATCTAGTGTGTAAGTTACTCTATTCTCACATTTTTCAGGTGCAAAACAGAGTAGTGTGTCTCCTATCACATTTTTCTACATCTCTATCTTATTTGTAAACAAATATCTACCTTGGAAATCTTCCTACCTGGCTGGGAGAGAGTCTGGCAATATGCTCTTGCTGTTGTGGTTTAAAATCCTTCATGCCCTCTGACACGTCTACTCTGGCTAATGTAGTCCACATTTTGCCTAGAAGCAGTCTTTTAAAAAAATCAGATCAATACATTGATTGCCTAGATCTGCCCAGTACTCTATTAAAATTTGACAAATATTTCAGTCAGCAGCTGCAATCAGCAAAGTGCCCTGAAATTTATCTCTGGAAATATCTGGAAATATGTATAACAAATCATAAGTTATACAGAAAAATAAAATTTGTATTCATGAGAGAGGGGATACTCCAGATTCCTTTGGGCAGCTGTAACTATTGTGTGGTGCATTTCAGCATATTTTAAGAAAGAATCTTTTTATAACCACACATTACTTCTGAAGTTTCCTTCTCTGTGGGACCATGCCTATACTTAGCTTATGTTATCAAGTATAAAACATTTGTTTGTGCTATTTGGAAAAAAAAATCAAATATCTGCCTTTAAAGCATCTGTGGACAACCTAATTTTTTGTGTGTACTATTTTCCTGCTTCAGGAATAGGGTATCCAAAAGTACCCACCTCAGTTTCTCAATCCTTATTTTTAGCTACTTACTTTAGCCCTTACACAAACTGGACATCATTGTAGACATGTGCTTTAACCATAGTTCATTACTTAGATTGAGTACAAATATAATTTTTTGAATCTTCCTGCTGACAAATATATTTTTTTTTGCTTTCTTGCCTGTTAAGTCCCTGCAGTGCATGTGAGAGAAATGTGCTTAAATATCTTGTCTTCTGTTCCAGCTACACCATTTTCATTCTGTGCATACTACCTATAGTAGTTTATTTTTAACCAAACTATTATGGTTCAGTCTACTCCTCGTGGTTTTCTGGTCATGCTTATCTACTTTTCTCTGGAATAAAAGCTAATTCATATAAACCAGTTGTATTTTTATCCCTAAAATTACTTTGATTTTTCTAAAACACAAAGTTAGCACAGCTCAGATGGCAGTTTAAGGAAAACTCTTGAAGTATAAATGTTTATAAATGTGTAAATTTGTCTAGGGTTCTCTATATCATATTGCTCATTAATCAAGCATAAAAATTATTTGGCATCAACCATGACTCATAATATTTCCCCCACTGAGGTTAATAAATATATTTTCATATATTCATGTACATTGCCGTGACTAAAATGTAATTGAATGGTTTCTCTTGTCTTTTTTATTTCTCTTTTTCTAAAGTGACCAAACCCAGTAATGTTGCAATATAACTCTTGTAGTCATAACTCTTTTAATTTCTCCCTTAGAGTAAGAGAAGATTGTTTAAACACATAGATGATGGGATGAACTGGGTCTTCAGTTCTGCCTCATTGCTAGGATAAGTGTCTCTTGAAAAGCACTGTCTGGCTTTTCCTCAGCTCATGACTCTTTTTTCTGAATGCACCTTCATGACCTATGTGCCTACTTTATCTTTTTTTTAAGGTTAGCTCATTTTCCACAATCCCTATTTAACTTTTTCTTACAAGTTTAGTGTTAGTACTTGCTGCAATATCCATGTACCAGTTTTCCCAGAGGTGAACAGTCCATTCATCTTCTGTCACAAAGATTATATTAAAGGTTTCATCAAAGCTATCAACAACCTCCTGTCTATGCCATGTGTACTTTTTGATGCTTGCAATTTTGACCAGCATATGTCAGATCAGGTCCTCTAACCTTTTTCCAGGAGCTTCAGGTTGTGTTCTGTTTTAAAATGGATGGTGGTCTTATGCTTTTTAGAATTTGCTGAGCAACAACAGTCATAACAGCCTGGTTCAAATGTTCCTACCACATGTTAATTTTCAGTCTTAGGTTTTTTTCCTATTATGGTTCGAGATTTATCAAAATTCTGCAGTGACAAATCTCTAAAATGTTGGATTTATTTGTATTCTGTTGTTAAAAATAGGTGACCCAGAAGTTTCATTTTTAACTAGAGTGCATCACTGTTCACATTTCAATAACAAAAATTTCATTTAAGTCAAGCAGAGAAATGTGGGCAAGAAAAAATTAATTTGAAAAACAGTTGTTTTAAATGATATTATGAAACATGAAACCACCTTCAAATTATCTGCTACTGCACTAATATGAAATGATGCTTGAAATTCTTCTACTTATCTTTCTTATTTCCAGGAATTTTTTCTTTGATGAAGCCAGGACTAATGAAATTTCTTTGTACATGTTAATTTACACATACTCATAGTAACCTGTAGTACTCAGGAATTATTCTGGTCATAAATTTCTCTGAAATAAATTCTTCAGTGAAGACGATATAAATTAGAACAGCATAAGAAAACTTAGGTTTCTGTAGACCCTCCCCAAGTTGCAGTGGCAACAACAAAGGCTGTTTTGATTTGTTGATGTATTGTAACTGCAAAATGCTAATAGGAAAATGAAGGTAGAGGGAGTAATTCTGTCAAGTGATTGATGTTTCTGCTTTTACTATAAGTCACAGGAAAGTACCAGCATCATCCGTAGAGCTGCTTTTAAAATTAAAAAGCTCCTATCACAGTCAGCATTATCCTTTCCACCCAACCATGGATTTTATCAGCATGCCCTTGTCTCATACAGGCTTTGCTAAGAAAACAGTTTTCTTTATCCTCCACTCAAGGTGGTACTAAGAAGATGTAATGATTTCAGGTTACTTAGCAATATAGGCAATAAAGATGTCCCTTTAAAGATGACAGTCCCCCTTCCTAAGAAACCTTCTATCTCAGTTTACTGCCCTGGTGTTTAAGGGGCTGGATCCTTCTCTGTAAGACAGCATCCAACAGTCAATGACACTACTTTAGATACTGAATTTATCATAGGAGATGAAAACAAAATAAAACTTTAGAAAGCAAAATACCTTAATGGTTTTCATTCCAGAGTGGCATTTCCCTAGCCTTTCCATATTACTACCAGGAAGCTGAGGGAATGGTGGTTGAGGAAGCAGGCAACTGAATGACACGGCTTTCAGGTGAGCTATACTGTGAGGTAGTGCTGTCAGCTGTTCCACAGCAGTGCTCAGAGTGCTGTCTCCTGAGGATGCCATCCCACAAAATAGCTGTGCTAGGCCCATGGCCCTGCAGTACAAAGAGCGTGAAGCAACTTACCTGCTTGATGTCAAACTACCTCAGTGTTTCTCTGCTGCAAAAACCTGTAAATGCTATGTCATTGCTGATGAATTATGAACCCACAACACGTGACTTCTTAGAAACTTGTTTTACAGCCTTGGCTGTAGCTTTGTCATTTACTTATCTTGTATAAACTGTGTTCACATAAATAAACTTGAGCACTAGTTGTCAGAAAAATACTGAACAAGAAGATAACTAGAACAATATCTCTTCAGTTCTAACATCATCTGTGACTGAAAATATTCCTGTTTAGTTCCAGTTAGATGTCAAAAAAAACTACAGGGACAGTTCCAGTTCTGAATCAAATATTGATACCATTTGGTACAAGTTCACTTTGTTTTCTTGGGGCCAAATTATTTTTAATCTGGGACATGTTATTTAGAAATAAGAGAAAACAACAGATCAGAGAAAGACATATAAAAGGAAAACCCGTCATTCTTGAGGAAAAACAATGTGAAACTATCCTCACAGATGCAATCCCCACAACAGTCATCAAGAGAAGACCAGAAGATCCCATTCTTCTAAAACCCTTTTTGTCTTTGCTATGTGATTCAGCTTTGGAATTAATTATGACAGGTTTTATAACTACCATATTTTAAGGCTAAAAATAAAAGGGGAGACTGTTCTATCATTTGTATTGCTGAGCTCTTTGGTGCCTTATTAATTAAATACTGCTAAAACAAAAGTTCTAGTAACTCTAGTAACTTCAGAACATAACTGAATATCTACTTTCTCCTATGTCATTACACTGCAAAAAGGAGAAGAGTCTGGTTTTACAACTTTTGCTTGGTTTAACTTGATTTTTTTTTAATTATAGTGGCTGCAAACAAGTCAACAGCAGTGTAAACTCAACCATTTGGATTTCCATGGTCAATGTTAGAAGTGATGTCATTCTGGGAATAATCCTAGCAAAATTGCACTAGATATTTTTCACAGTTCAGCAGCATGGTTTAGTTACAAATAGTCATTCCTACTGATCAAGGATCTCATGCAGCAGCATCAGTTCTGGGCACATATGGAGAAGAAAGAATGCAGTTTAACATTCACATTTGGCACTCTCAGTAGGATTCATCTGATTTGCAAAGGAGGCAGACAAGAGATGCAGCCGTTAATAAAGATGATTCACTAGAGTGGATGATCTTTGAAGCCTATACTTAAAAAGATCAGATCTGCCTATGTCAGATCTGCTTATATCTCTGAATTCTGCAACTATTTTTAAACATTTATGGCAAGTTAGTAAGCTATTAAGATGTAATAATAGAACCATTATTAAAATACAATGACACCCCAAAGCCTAGATATATTCCCTTGATTCCCTTGATTTGCAGGAAGCTTTCAATAGAAAAAAATATTGATGTGGTCTAGATTAAGACTTGTTTGGATAACATCCAGCTCCCTGGAGTTCTAGTTAAGGATTCCACTGCACTGTTGCATCATATTTCACAGGATGAGGTTAAAGAGGAAAATTACTTCATTAAACTACAAATGGTCCCCAGAAAGAAATGGCTTGGAGTTTATTTTTATGAAAATTTATAGATCTCTTGGCAAAAATAAAAATTTAGGAAATACTGAAATTATAGTTTTGAAGTTCAATGGTCTTTGAATAAATAGAAATAAAACAGACCTGAGGAACACCAAAATAGTTTTCTTTCTGTATGTTAATCACAGTACTTAGTGTGATATTCAGTTGATAATAAGATAATAAGATAAACTTAAATGACTAACAGATCTGTGCAAAGAAGAATACTGAAAAATTAGCATTGTTCAGAAGACTAAATGGAGATAAAGTTTCCCAGATCCATGCTGTCTGGGAAAAATACAACTCTGGTTGGTTGGTTTTTTTTTTTCAGACCAATATACAAAACTGGTCAGTACTCTAGTTTCTTCCACCCTAAAAATTAAGTTGTGGCTGATCAAGAAATCTCCCAACTTAGTTCAAATCAGACTCCAGCCCAATGATAGCAACTAAGGTGTACACTAATCACAGATTAATTTGTGGAAAAAAAATGCAGCATTTCTGGTGTTCAGTAAAGCCCCAAGACACTTTTATATTCTCTGTGTTCATTCTTTGCAAGGTATCTGCTGTCAGTCCCCATCATAGGCAAGATGCAAGGCTTTTGGTTTGTTGAGGCCTGGCCAATCTTACCTTAGTTTGAGACTAGAGGCAACTGCAGTCCCACTGAGGCTGTTGGCATGGTGCTTGCGAGATACTTACCACAGGAATAAGAGACAAAAGATATTTTTGGCTGTAGAGTATTTTGTCATTGTTTTTAAGAAAGTTTCCACAAGCCAGAGCAGCTCCCAAAACAAAAATACGAAATGTTTTTTTGTCAGATGAACAAAAATTAAATGCATTCATCTACTTGGTACACTTTTTAATTTTTTTGGAAGTTTTTTAAATTCTGTATGAGAAAAAGTTGGTGAAGTATCTTTCTGAAAACCTGCATTGATTTTCATTGCTCCCTGAATAGTTTAAATTAATCCCACATGTGCACAAGCCATTTTGCTGCTATTCCTGCTGCTTGCTGTATGCCAGCACAGTCAAATAGTAACAAGTGTGCAGCCATGTCTTTTCTGAACGGAGCAGCACAGACACCCGCCATCAAAGAGCAGACATTCATCTCTGCTTGCTGAGGATTTATTTAGCTTCCAGCTCCGTGTACAGATGAACAGACAAACAAGAAGGAATTACCCCCTTGATGGCTTTAGTTCACCTACTCTATTGCATTTTATTTGGATAAATTTTGAACTTTTATATATCTTTTAATATCTCTAACCAAAACCTCACCTCGCCTCCCTACCTTTCCTTATTTTTGTTTTCTTTATCATTTTGCTTTTATCTTCTCTCCTAGTTTCTCATGACTCATGTAATTTTCATTGCATTACCAGTTCTGAAAACAGTGAAAAATATGTCAAGAATGGATGTAAATGAGATGTAATAGAAGAACATTTGGGATTTATTTCAGCAATCTATGTGATATTAAAGAGATAAGGAGGAAAAAGAGAATGCTTGTTTAATATATGGTGAAAGACAATGCTAGACAAAGTGGAGAACAATATATAAAGACAATCTATTCCTTCCAAACATGGTCTGCTCAGATTAGGATGTTCAATCAAACCTTTACTACCTATAATATTGTGCCAGATGTGACATTTTTAAAAATGGAAAGGCAGGATTTGTTCATGAATATCTTCTGCAGTTATTGACATTATTATTTATTCTGAACAATTTATATGCTTGGTTCTTTATTAAAGAAAGTAAAAAGCACAAACCTTGGCTTGAAGATTTTATGATGATGAGCCTTTCTGCAGTAAATCAAGTGGGTAGACCTCTACTGATGTTAATGTGTCTCCACATGAGGCCAGAAATCTGCTGCCATAGGCAACTTGCAAGGTCAGGTCTCTCTTAAAAATTCAAAATAGTAAATTAAATAAACCATCACATTTGTTTCAAAAGAATAAAAATGAACACAGCTCCTCACATATATTTTGACATCTCTTAATTTTAACATACATTATTTAAAAAAAATAATTCATATGGAAGTGAATATGCTATTCACTTCTTGCAAATTCAGTAGTGGTGCTTCCACTCTTTGGCAGGTGCTCATAACCCGGGAGTTTGTCAGAGGCCAGTTTCCTTCATATGAGAATTCTAATTGCTCACAGCTGTGTAACAAACAGTTACCAACACACTCCCCCAGGCCAGAGCCTAGCAGACTTCCTCACAGCAGGAAATTATGCAGGAAAGATGTAAAAGTCTGGTGAAATCCTAGGTGGGAGAACAAGAAAGAGCATAGGACCTGAAGTACAACAAGTCAACAATCACATGTGGAATGATTTGGCAGCAAAGACCTACCATGCTGAATCAGATGGCAGGTGCATTACCAAAACAGCCAGCGTAGGAACAAATGAATTATTAGGAAGCATGTGAAATGTGTGGGCTTAAAAAGCAAAACTTTGGCTATGAGGAATGTTTTGGAGTTACGAAGCTGTATATGTTCAGCAGAATAAGGCTTGAGCATGAGAGAAAATAATTCCTTTGAAATCTTCATTAGTATGAAAAGGTTGCTGCTCTTAATAAGTATTTCTTTATTAAAGCAAAAATCTCCATCATTTATCTACACCTCTAACTGTGATTCTAAGTGACGCTTTCTGGTTCCTGTTAATAATGCAAGTGTGGTAATGTTCTATTGAATTAGGCTGAAGAATAACAGAAGAATAAGAAACCAGTGTCAGGAAACAGAGAACTAAGAGATAACACCAGAAGAATAATAGTTATTTCATGGAAGACAGGCAAAGAGCCAAAATACTCACCTTCTGAATCCAACAGAAATATCAGTAGATTTAAAGCATTCTATGTAATACTGATATCTTTTCTTCAACTCTGCTGTAAATTATGTATCGCTATATGCATAGAACAGGGAAGTTCTTACATACATATGAAATATGAATATTTGCGCTTGCTTCCAATTTGACTTTACAGACAGAAGAAATTCAAATGACTAGACCTGTGTCACACTGACTCAACAATGTGCCAAGATTAGAAATATTGTTAATATTTTATTGTTAAACAATTCTATCAGACTGCTCTCTGAATGCCTTTTTCATTTTTTATGTTGTATTGTGTACTGACAAAGAAGCTCCTGAACAAATCATAGAATCATCAGGCTCTAAGCTACTGGTAACTCACTCTCACCATGGTAAAGGTGGTTTCTGTATCCCTATTATGTATGTGCCATGGTTTTTCTGTTAAAGAAAATTATCAGGAATTCAGAGCCCTTTATACCTTCAATGTGTAACCTAGTCATAGAAATAGTGGAAAACTGCCTATTTGAAGGTTCTTTGTTAGAGATGCCATCTACTTTGCTATAGGGAGTCTGGATGTGGAAGCCCACAGTAATAGTAATTCTACATTTCTCAAATCTCTCTGCTTTGTTGCACAAGAGCTGTGTCAGCCACCTCTCATATGCAGTCAGAATACAGCCTAAGTCACTCGTATTCACCAGATATGACATGATACCTCACTCAGCTTGTCCTGTAAGAGTTAGGTATCTCACTCAAGCCATCTATCTTTGCCGATACAGAGAAATGAGCGCACTGGCAGAATGGGTGCAACTACTTTCAGCAAGGGTTTGAGCAACATGAACTGTCATCTGATAGCCCTTATCTTTCTCCAGCAGTTGCACTGGAAGCTGAAGAGACTGACTTCAATTTGACACCCAATTACTGTTAATTAAAATCAACCAAAATAAGATCCACTACTATCAACAGAAACTGCAAGCAAAATGAAATCTCTCTGATTTCCCCCTTATCAAGCTACTAAAAAGCAGTTCTTCTCTTTTAACACCCTTACTCAAGAGAAATTTTTAAAAATTAAAAAAAAAATCCTCCATTTTAATGTTACATGTTTCTTCTTTATGGATTGCCAGTGAAGAGTTTGTCTATGACAAGAAAATAATTAGCGTAAAAATACCACAAATATTCGTAGGTAAGATCTTACCTACACTATTTTGTTGGCTTTTAAGGAGAAATAGACTGAAAGACTAAAAGCAGTGCACAGGCATGGTCTGATACTGTCCATACCAGCAAAATCAAGCCTATATTATAAATGATATTGCATAGGCAGTTACGTCCACTTAGTTTCAGTTTTAGAACAACAATAAAAACATGTTTAAAGTTACTTTCTCTAGCTCCACATTTTTTAATAGATTTATACTTTTCCTAACACTTAAATTTTCAGCTTCATAATGGTTCTTTAATATTGCACTTTAAAACAATAATGCAGTTCCTTAGGTGGAGAAGTCTTCTTAGAAAATCAGGGCTAAATTTTTCACTTCTACCTATCATGTCATACCATACCACACAGTTTCTCTCCTAATACAGCCTCAATCTGTGTTGAATCTTTTCTATGTGATAGGCCAAATATGGAATGTTCAATGATTTTCTTTGAACTCTCCATACTAAACAATATTCATACACAGTAGAGCTAAGTGCTATCCTTCAGTTCATCAAATCATTTGCGTTTTACCCTCTAGAGCTTTAATTTCAGTTAGCTGGTAAAGCTGACTATTTGAGATTTGGAAACATCCCCACTAAGCTCAACCCATCATTTTCTCAGGAGACAGGAAAAAATGTGTTGCTGTACACATATATATTCCAATTTTGTATGTCTATTTCCAATTTATATTCAAATCCTTTTTTTCCTTCAGAAGATATTTTTAATCAGGAATTTGCACAGCAGAATAATTCAATCAATGAGAGAATTTTGTTAAAACTAAAGGTAGGCTTACTTTGAATAATTTCCAGAAGTACTCCAACAGATATATAGAAAGTTCCTCTTCACAAAGCACAAAAGCATCTCAAAATAAGAATACTTGCTATGTAAGAAGTGGATTTAAAGCAGAAAATCAGTAGGCAATATGTATTAGCATAAAATACTTGCTTTTGGGTGCAGTAAGGAATGAGTATTTTTTGTTTCAAGCAAAGTTTCTCTTATCAGATAATTCAAGAGACATGTAAGTATTCTGTGGACATATAGGTGTTCTTTTAGCTGAAGAGAATAATCACCTTCACAATTAGGCTATGATTCATGTTAGGTTCAGGGTATCTCTTGACTTTCCCATGGATATACCTTTGACATATTTCTGTCAGCTGAGTCCATACAGTGTTTTTTGGCTGTCATTAACAAGACAGGTCAAGAAAGGAGTTGTCAAGTTTATGTTTCCTGACAATTTTCATTTCTCACCTCATTGACAGACAGGTTTTTCTGCTTATACAAACACATTTCAGTATTTTCTATCAAGGTCTTTTGTACTTGAGATGTTTGGTTTAAAATTAAAATATTCAATATTTGACAATCTTACCAGAAACCTTCTCAAGCCCTGTGTTCACCCAAGATGTAAATCAAGGTGGTTTTGATTTAAAATCAATTGGGGGCTTTTAACTGGTACTATATTTTACAGTAATTTTTCATCATTCAGGAAACATCACATCTCCCACTCTGGTAGAAATGTTTTCTTGGTGCATTTTCCCCTCCTTTACCCTTTTAATGTAGTCACACCTGGTCACTGGCCAGAAGATTTTACAGACAACCCATAACTTACCTCATATGAAGGAAGCAGAAATAAATGCAACTACTAGATTTGCTGTATGTTATTAAAAACAATTATGGTAATTGCAGTCAGGGAAGGAACTAAAAACCTTCAGTGGTCCTTTAAGAACTAACTGGTAGTCTGCTGTCTACAAAAATCATCCCTTAAAAACAAATCCCTTATAACTAAAGTGAGATTTCCAACTAAAGTGAGATTTCCAAATCAATATTTTTATGGAAGGAGAATTTAATGCGGAGAAAGGAGGACAGAGAAGTGAACTCTGCACAAAAATGTCTCCCACACAATGCACTTAAGCACATTTTTCCCAGTGCAGAACATCTGAACTAATATGTGGCTTTGGCTTTTTTCTTTCTGACACTTAGTAGAATCAATGCTGGACACATGTATGCGAATAGATATTTCAGGCCTGCAAGTTTTTTCTGAGGTTAATGATAACATAACCAAAAAAACCTTTCAGAACATTAATGTATTATAAATGACCTTTCAAAAAGCTTTAAGCTTCAAAGTTGTACCAAACATGATAACACAGCACTGCAGAAGTGCATCTGCTCTCAGAGTACTCCCTGTCAGTGCTGGAACCCATTGCTTCAGTATCCATCCAATGACAGGAGTGACAGCAGGTCTGAACTTGGAGATCATAGTTTGCCACAGGACACCAAAATGTCAAACAGTATATTTGCACTAATTTCATCTTGTTTTACTTGGAATGCAATAAAGAAAAACTTAAGTTTCAGCCTTGAAACTGCCCACATGAAGGAGCAGTAATTGCTTTCCTTCACTTAAAACAAATAGCTTGTATTTTGCTGGAAATCTTTAATGGGTCTAGAGGGCAGATTTAGTAAGTCTTAATTGCTATCCTTTGTATAATCCTATCTGATATCCTTAAGCTTCCTTCTCAGAAAATAAAGATGCATTATAGCTTTGCTGGAGAATCTGAGCATCTATTCTGTTCTTTTACTTGAAAAACTAATTTGTTTTATTGCTACATTACAGACTACCAACTAAATATTAACTGGAAATACAGCTCTGTGAATAAATACCAAAATATTCTCTAGGGTTAATAAAAGCCGTTCTTTAATAAATTATAAGTAATGACTTTTAAATTGTTTCTCTCTCTGTGAAAGTTAGTTACCACTTTCTTTTAAAAGTAAGCCATGTACTATCAAAGGGAGCATAAGTTATACTGCGGAGTTTTCCCA
Source organism: Struthidea cinerea (assembly GCA_013397865.1). Taxonomy (NCBI): domain Eukaryota; kingdom Metazoa; phylum Chordata; class Aves; order Passeriformes; family Corcoracidae; genus Struthidea; species Struthidea cinerea. The sequence continues at coordinate 311,879 of VZTI01002791.1, forward strand.
GTAATCAACAGTAATGTTCTGTAATTCCTATGTTTGCACTTTCCCACTTTCATGTACCATGATGGGAAGATCCATATTTTTAGTCTAAATCAGATGTAATTGAGTTGATGTGAGTGTGGCAATGCTCACTCTGTACTTGGCACTGGGGAGGCCACACCTCAAGTATTGTGTCCAGTATTGGCCCCTCACTACAAGAAAGACACTGAGGTGCTGGAATAAGTCCAGAGAAGGACAATGAAGCTGGTGAGGAGTCTAGAGAGTGAGTTACATGAGAAGTGGTTGAGGGAGTTGTCATCATTCAGTCTGGAGAAAGGGAGGCTTTGGGGAGACTTTATCACTCTCTACAATCACCTGAAAGGAAGCTGCGGCCAGGTGTGAGTCGGCCTTTTCTCCTGGGGAACCAGTGACAGAACAAGAGGAAATAGTCTCAGGCCGCACTAGGGGAGGTTCGGGTTGGACATCAGGAAGAATTTCTTCACTGAAAGTGTGGTCAAGCATTGGAATGGGCTGCCCAGGAGGGTGGTGGAGTCACCAAACCTGGAAGTATTCAAGAAATGACTGGACGTGGCACTTAGTGCTATGGTTTAGTTGACGTGGTGGTATTTAATCAGAGGTTGAACTCAATGATCTTGGAGGTCTTTTACAATCTTAATGATTCCACAATTCACCCACTCTAATATAGAGCTAATTTCTGAAAACTCTGTACTTTATCAGCAGTCCAAAAGTTAAAAAAAAAAAAGTATGCTCTCCTCAATTGTTGCATAAAAGGAAAGCACTTACTACTTTTCCAAGGACATTAGCAGAAACAGGAGCAATAAAAATTCATCTTCTACAGATTCAAATATCTTACTGAGAATGTAGCTTAGTGGAAACCCAAAGGGCTGTTATTACTTTTGTTGCTGCAATATCTGTGTGCATCTATTTATTTTTAAAACTCCGTTATGCCGAGCACTGTATACACATGTAGGAAAAAGTGTGATCCTTACCATTAAAGGAGCTGAATTCTAATACAAATTACTACAGGAATTTCAACAGTCTGGAAGTGAGATGAGAAGACACAGAAATAGAAACAAAGGTATTGCACAACATGATGGTGGGTGATACAACAGTCTCGTAAGTGAAAACTGAAGCAAGGAGAAAAGATCCCTTAGCATAAGTCTCGTTAACTCATTTACGGTGCTGGGCACTGAAGAGCACACCTCATTTCCTGCAGGAGTTTCTTCCACTATTAAAGACAGTCAGTTCAAAAGAATCTTTTTCTGCTGTCTTAACCCAAATGATGAAGGAGAAAAGTGAAACCAGGAGCTGAAAACAAACCTCCTGAAAAATAAGAATTTGATATTTGAAGGTTTGCTGCATTTAGGGGCCTGTGAGCAGTAAAGCACCAGGATATTGATTGCTGATCTTTATCATAATAAAACGCAGATTCACGGTTAAGTACAAAATTATATCAACCAATTTTTGAAATTCTTTTAATGGTAACTTTTTTGCTACAGTATTCCAGTGCCAAGCAATTCTAATTTAACGCCGTTGCAAAATCCCCAGCATTTCTATCACTATAGGAATGAACAATAAAAGTCACTGAAATAATGTAACTTTCATCCCCACATCAGTGCCACTTTGTGAACCCAGAACATCTGGCATTAATGATGCATAAGTGGAAAGGGACACAGAAATCCATAATATATTTTAAAAGGAAACATAGTTGCAGCATTAACTATGGAAGGAATACATGCTTTATTTCTTCAAAGAGACAATCAAGCATTAATTAATTCTCAGGATCCTGGAAGACAATCAAATAATCCAGTTGTTTTGCACAGAAAGCTTGCTGGAAAGTTGTGTAACCTATGCTGTATTTTTCAAGATTTTGCTTTGGACCTTACCTTCAGGACACAAAAAACTTCAGTAGGATCCTTAAAGGCTGCCTTTGACTTTGAAAAGTTCTGATGTTGGGAAGTGTACTATTTTTCTCTGTCATCTTCAGTCCTTCCCCATTTGAGCAATAACGTCTTAATGGATTAAATAAAGGAGAAGGAATTAGAAGACCAATGTTTGACTATTAGCTTAGTGTTAACATGAAAATTCAGTTTCCTAAAACAGTTTTCCTATCGAGAAAACAGGAATAACAGTTTGTCACCCTTTTCACCCTCATAGGTTTTCAACCTCAAACAATGATTATTAGATGATATGAAAACCTCAGATAAAAAGATACAAAGAAATTCAGATTACCTAGATCATGCAACTAGAAGATAATATTCCGGCTACTGTTCAGAAGAAGGCCTTTCTTTAGGTTTTGCTTAGTCCTTTCTGAGGACTATCGGTGGCAGGATACTGATCATATCTTTCTTCCTTTAAGCAGTATTCCCATAACTTTCTTTCATTAAATACATACCTAAAGATACTGACCTCAGTATATCATATACAACCTCAGAGTTAATTGTTTCTGAGTATACACAGAGAACTTCAGTTTACGCTGATATCGATCTCTAGCCAGAGCTGCAGGGCCGATTGACAGCAGGAAGTCAAAACTAGGTATCCTTTGCAGTGAAGATGCATAGAGGTACACTGACAGTGCAGATTACTAAATATGCTGGCTCTTAATGCAGCATAAAATTCGATGGTCTGAAATATTAGCAGCACCTTGGATAAGAATAAGCCTTTCCACTTTTATTTTTGTAAAAGACATGCATCTACATATACTACAAGGTAGCAGTCTGAGGTGCAACTCTTAAGTTATCTACAACATTGTCCTACCTGAGGAGTAACCCTTGAAAATGGTGCCTGGAAACCACCTCTCTTATCTTCCAGTGGTTATGACTGGTAGACCCTAAACCAGAAAATTGTCAGAAAAATTGACTGGAATGAAGAAGTTTCTTGTACCCTCTGCTACTTAGTACATTCTGTTCTTCAGAAATTGTGTTAAACCTCTCCAAAAATATCTCACAGAATAAATGATCCTTCTCTCCCCATAAATGTTCTTTTCTCTAGAAGCTAAAGATAAATATATTATTGGTCTGCGTTGATGGAGAAAGGCAGCTAATCTAAGGTGACTCAGAAGATAATTCAAAATTGAAACTTTTTGGACAAATTTACAAAATAAGACAAAGCTAAAGCCAGCCATTATGGGGATAATACTTGTCCAATTTCACAGCATAATAAGAAAAAAAAGATGCACTATAAAATGAGCAAGGTCCTTTTAATTACCTTCCATTTTAGGAAAAAAAAAAAGCACAACTTTGCACCACAGTTGCTTCACAGAGTTTATGATCCACTTACTTGGATTTAATGGTACCTCTTCTTTACTTGGGAAATCAAGTTGTTTGTTCATAAAAATTGTAGAATACAATGCAGAAAAGACAGGAGATCTTGACACACAGTCACAGACAAAACCACCAGCTGGAAAAATACTAACATTCTTTGTAAATACGTCTAAATAGGTCTAAATCGGAGTTACACAATTTTCTCCACCTGGTTTATCTTTAAATGAATTAAAAAGTGCTAACATGGGAAAAGAAGCTATTCTGGCCAGAAAACATTTCTTGTCACCTTTCTTCAATATTTTTTGGTGGATTTGTTTTTCCTGTCTCTTGAATGTTGTTTAAAGATAAAAAACAGTATGTTAATAACAACTGAAAAAGAAATCTAGATTTATAAACTGATTTCTCTTCAAAAAGTTGTTATAAGCCAATCTTTCTAAGACTATGTGATCTGTACTGGGAAATATTCTCTTTCAGAATGGGATACAAATTTTTCCACGGGGCTACACACAAGTAAGGAATAACTCCTATTTAGGGAAAAATATCTGCAATCAATCAAGTTTCTTAGCAACAATGTGAGATATTAATCCTCAAAGTTTTAAGCTATCTTCACTGCTTTTAAACAAATGTGAAATAACGATGTATAATTTTGAGGTAATACTCATTGTGTTTAAACATATTGTTTCAGGCTCAGCACCAGTAATACCATTCACTCAGGTTCAAGTGAGTAAAAAATGAGGTTCACATTCAGGTGTCTGCAAAACCCCATGTAGACAGACTCAACAAGGTTCCTCATTCTTTGTCTGTCTTTTTAGATTAACTGATAGAGAGACTGTATATTTTTTCCCATTTGAAGATAAAAAGATCTATATTTTCTTGCAGGTTAAAAAATGCCTCCCTGTCAATTATTTGAAAAAATACATGGCTCACATTGACTGAACTTTTATTTCTGCATCAGAAAAACATACAGAGGAGCTCTCTAACAAGGCAGTTTGGTAAGAATAAATGAGACTATACTTGAATGGGATTTGCAGGATCACCCTTATTCCACAACTAAAAAAGGTGAAAACTCCAATATCCTCATTATTCCTGCCAATTCATGTTTGTCTCCATACTGAAATACTGAAGAAGCCACCAACCTTCTCCTAAAAAGATATCACCCAACCAGACATTCACATAAGCAGAGTACCGCTAAGCCAATTGTAGAATTTTTACTGACAAGTTTAATTTTGTCATGCAGCTGGAAAAGGCAGAAATTGTTTAGCGAAATTACAGGATAGCAGAACCATTATTCCTAGTAAATGCTAGGACAGTTTTGGAGTTCCTAGATATTAAAAATAAGTAAGCAACTTTGGATCAGGAAGGTTTAATTAATATTAAACATATTCAAGTGTTGAGGGCTGGAACCTCACTGTCTTCTGTTTATTAGGTTGGTCGTGACTTTTACTCTGCTTGTTAATTTCATTTATTTTTCACAAAAATATAATTTAAAAACCACAGCAATCAGTTTAAGCACATTATTGTTTAAAAGCTTAACTGGAAGTTATTTGATCCAGATACTAGATACAATACTACCAGATTAATTATTTGTGACTTTGCTTTACATTCACTATGAGGCAGCATTTTACTTTAGAGTAAACTGCCTAGGAGAATGTCTAACATCAGCTGACATTACTTACAGAATATTGTATAAGGTTACTTACAAGACAGTCCACTGATCAAAATATCCCATTTCTGGTCACAATTTCTCTAATTAAAATACTTTCACTGTTGTTTTTCTAAAATTCTTGTTCATAAACCATCCTTTTAGTTAATTTCTCATTTCTGTACTGTTCTAAACCTTGATTGAGGCTGTGGACTTTCCATCCCAAGGTGTTCAAGGCCAGGCTGGATGAGGCTCTGAGAAACTTGGTGTAGTGGAAGGTGTCCCTGCCCACGACAGCGGGGTTGGAAGCAGATGATCTTTAAGGTGCCTTCCAACCCAAACCATTCTATGAGTCTATGATTCTATGAGTTTGTCTTCTCACACAGGTAACCCACTACACCATAATTTTGAAAATTCCCTGGGAGACGAGATAATTTTACCTTGTAATCATTTTTCTTTTTTTTTTTTTTTTAATAAGACGTACCAAGAGAACAGAGAAGAAACAAGACATCTACCTGTCAAGAGCAACTTTATTTTAAGGGTGCTCATATTCTGGGTCTGGCTGGGAAGGAGTTAATTTTCTTCATAGCAGCCCATACAGTGTTTTGCATGTGTGACGGAAAAAGCGTTGACAACAGAGCAGCATTCTCTCTGTGACTGAACAGTGCTTGCATGGCATCATCAGTGTCTTTCTTGCTTCTCACTTTGTTCCACCTGAGAGTAGGCTGTGGGTGGGAAGAAGTTGGGACAGAACACAGGCAGAACAGCTGAGTCATAGCTGATAATTTCCTCAATGATAAAAACCGGAGTAAGAGATGATAACCTTAAAAACAGGTGTATAACTTACTTTAAACCAAGGAAACTGTTTATAAAAGGAAAATTTAGTAATTTATAGTACTTTAATTAAATTGCTAAAAATATTACTATTTGAATTTGATATTTGGGATGTAGTGTAAGCTAAATATTTTGAATAGAGGCATTATGATTGCATAATTCCGTTATTTATCAAGAAACTTACCTACAATTTACAACTGGTGAATTTTTATTCAAATTTATCTTATTTATTGTTATGGTTCTTCATGTTTTCTCATGGCACTGATTTCAAAAAGAGGCTTTGTCTGCTTTCAGGCTGTGCTCATTCATGGACAGTTCTGTTCTCACAGGCCTATAATCATCCACTTTGTTTTCCCCTGCAATTGAAGAATTGATTTATTAACTAGCTCTATGTTTTTAAAATCATATCAATTTACACATGAGCTGAATACCATGCTTGCACATAGATTCATTGGATATTTGTGAATTCATTGATATCTGGGTTTAGCGAGGAGAAGACAGAGGAATTCTGTGCATGTAATGCAAATGAATGCACTTAATTGAACAGTCATTTGGGGTTATACACATGTAAATAAGGACGAATGGGATTCATTAAATACTCATAAAAGCTAATTCATTGCTTAATGTATTTTTAGTTCACTACAGGATCAGCTGGGTTAGTGGAGCCTCTGTTACAGGTCTAAATTTATGTTCAGCTACATCATCTGTGCTAATTTCAGAGACTGAAAGAAACAATGACACCATAGTAAGCTAGTTCTCTTAAGACCCGTTTATAACATTTGAAAAGAATTAGTAAATCCGAAAGGATAATTCATTCTGTTAAAAGTAAAATAATTATAGGTGATATGAATTCCCACAGTAGAGCTTCTCTTTCATTACTAACTTAGACTAAATGCCAGAAGGCTTATGTTAGTTAAAACTAATCCCCTCTAAAGTCACCTCTTCAGTTTCAGAACATACAGTTTTGGTATTTCAGTAACTCATCACAGTTTTGTAAGAAGCGAAATGTCAGATTAAATCTTCAAGTTCAGACAGTAAAAATGTAGAATTTATAAATTATTATTTAGAAATTAGGCTGTACCTGTTACCAGAGGTTGGCCCTAGTCATGACTGTAATCATGAACCCACTATGAAACTCTTACCACCTTCATCCACCCAGGTAGGAAACAGCCAAACATGTCAACTGAAGTAGTCCATTGGCTCAAATAGGAGTATTCAGATGTTTTAAGGCAAGCACTTGTGTGAGTGCTTTGCTGGATCATGGTCAAAGCATTCTCCAGGTTTCCTGATGGCTCCTTTATCCTTGTCCCAGCCTTGCTGAATGGAATTTTATGTTTGGGCAAAAAAAGGTCCCATTTAATTTCTCTTCACCAAAACCAAATTCTGCATCTTCTGAGAGTATTTCACTTGAAGCAGCTATGCATCCTTCTTACTGTCGACTGTCTCTTTTCATCCTTCATTTACAATAGTACTAAAAGGCATTTTCTTAAGAAATAAAGAGACATAGTAATAATACTTGTTAAGGACATGCTATAACAGCCTTTGAAATCAGTGGGAGTTTCTCTTTTGACTTCAACAGGTTTTGAAATGAGTTCTAAAAGATTAAATTTAGGGAAGAGCAATTAAAGAGTTCTCTAATCAATAGCAAAAAGTTCAGAATGTCTATGTATTAACTCTACTGAAAACAATGGTAAAATAACTGTTTATTTGTCTAAAATGAATTATTCTCAGCCTCTGTCATATAAACAATTCCAATAATCAGCATGTACATATACAAATATAGAAAATGCACAAATGTGTGTAGTAACTAAAAATTAAATTATAATTTAACAGATTTAATGAGATATAAGTATTAATAATGTCATTTAAAAGTCTGATGAATACAAAAGCTCTCACGTTATAATTACTCTCAGAAAGAAAAGAAGTCTTGTTAATCTGGTGAGCAGCTGATGACACAGAAAATTATAAATAATGGAAACATTGCACAAATTAATTCTAGATTAGGACGGAATAGTTTGTATTTAATAATAGAAAGACCATTTTTAGCAGAGAGTGAGTATGACCATAGAATCATAGAATGTTTTGGGCTAGCAGGAATGATTCTTCTGGAGACTGCTCTAATTATTAGACTTCTTTGCTCTCCCAATTGGTTTTGCATGGCCTGGTTTTTGGTAGTGGGGAGGCCATGGAGGTGGCTTCTGTGAGAAGCTGCTAGAAGCTTCCACCATGTCCAGCAGAGCCAATCCCTGATGGCTCTGAAGATGAACATACTGCTGGACTAAAGTGGGCCAATTAGAGAGCTTGGTAACGCCCCTGTGATAACATATTTAAGAAGAAAGTCAGAACAAAGTGAAGCACACACAGTTTTTCTTCTAAT
>VZTI01002792.1:0-26886 GCA_013397865.1 Struthidea cinerea
CCGGCGCTGATGTCAGCGCGGCTGCCCCGCCCGCCGCCGCAGTGACAGCGGCAGCTCCGCCCGGGCACAGTCGGGCCCAGCCCAGCCGAGCCGCGTAGCCGGACCGGGAGCGGCGCGGGCGGGCCGGTCATGGCCGACGACTTCGGTTTCTTTTCCTCATCTGAGGGCGCCGGCGCCGAGGAGGACCCGGCCGCAGCCTTTCTGGCCCAGCAGGAGAGCGAGATCGCGGGCATCGAGAACGATGAGGGCTTCGGGCCGACCGACGGCGAGGCGGCCGCCGCCCCGGGCGGGCAGGGGGCCCCGCCGGAACAGGGTGAGCATGGCCGCGGGGGCCGCTCGGCTGCGCTCCCCCTGGGCATGGGCGGGCTGCCGACCTCGTGGGGTAACAGAGGGCTGTGCCCTCTTCTGGCCCGCAGGCAGGGAAGGGTCCTCCGGCCCGCACCCACGCGGGGCTGGGGTCCTCGGGGGATGCACAGCATCCCCGCTGGGTGATGCGGTCTGTGCTTCACCTCATGGGCCGGTGGCGGGGTGACCCTGTGGGCCAGGCTGGCATCCCAGCAAGGGCTATGTGGGCCTGTGCTTGGGCCCAAAAGGATTCTCGAACCTCGGGGATATGGGGTGAATCCTGAGCTGGGATGTGCCAGCCATGGGGCGATTTCTCCGCCTTGTGCTCAGGCTGGGTTTCCCGGGTTAGATGGACTCCCGACTCCATGTTTCAGTGCTCCCAGCTATGGCAGTGTAAAAGGCATCCAGGCGGCACTGAGGAGCAATGACAGCCTTGTCACTGTCCCCACAGACAGGAGTGCCCTTTGGGATGCAAAATGGAAGACATTGCCATTGGGAACGTTGTGGTCCCAGGCCCTGCAGGTAGAATGTGCTAATTCTGATCTCTTGCCTCCAGTCTGCAGGGGCTCTGGCGTCTGCTCTCTGCATGGACATAGGGGTACTGTTGCCACAGGACTCTGATTCCTTCCCCTAACCCAGCCCCACAGGGTCTCCTCATTTGCCTGCAGAGCAGTGGTTTCACAGCTCTGCACACAGGGCCATGGAGGCAGTTCTGGGCCTGGCGAGGTGTTGACAGCCACAGTGATAAATGCAGTCAGACAGGCTGGAGCTGGGTGTAGTCGTGGGGGTGAGCACCTTGGGGACAGTGCTGGCCTGAGCTGCACTGTGTCTGTGCCTGCAGCTGGCTGGCCAGGAGGAGCCCTGTGGTCACTGGGGAAAGCTCAGGGCCTGGAGTATGTGACTCCTTCAAAGCCTCTTCTCTCCTGACAGCAAAAAGCCCCCTGCCTGTGCTGGCTTTGTGACCCTGGTGTGCAGCTCTCCGGGGCTGTGGGGGCAGATGGGTGCCTCATTTCCAACCCTGACCTTGCAGCTTGTCCCAGGTGAGCTCCCAAGGACCTTGGTCTGCAGGCATGCCCTCCTGTCCTGGTGGAGCACAAGGAGTGTTTCCATGGGCCATGTCCCTGAAGAGTTGCCTCGGCAATTGGCCGGCAGCTCTTGGATCAGCCACGTCCATCAGCAGCCTCTGCATGTTGGGGTTTGTCACGTTGTCTTTCTACAGTCAGAGCAGCAGCCTGTGTCAGTCTTGCGCTGGAACAGTTTCCCTAATCTTCAGATAAGATAAAACACCAGTGAAAACACCATAAAGATGTAAATGTCTGCAGAGGTTTGTGTGGGAGAGTGAGAGGTGCTCGCTGAATCCCACCAAGGACAGGACACTGTAGGGGTGTTGTGGATGGGTGTGCTGTGCTGAAAAAGGCACGGACAAACTCCCAGGAACTGATTTGATGTAGTTTCATGTACAGCAGCCCTTTTGGTATTACCTGCAGCTGCCATAGTTGTGTTTTTCCTTCTCTCTTCCTTTTCTCGAGCAGGTTTCCAGAATGGAGGAGCCACTGTCAATGGAGATGTCTTTCAGGTAAACCTCAGCCTTTTGCTGGCCCAGGGCTGCTAAGGGAGATTGGGTGGGTGTGGGGCCAGCATTCTGCTGCTCTGCCCCCAGCATTGACTGGAGTTTGCTGTCCAGCTGCAGAACAGCTACGGTGCTCCTGGAAAGGTCTGGGTCTCCTGCGGGAGTCCTGGCTGCTCCATTCTCTTTGAAGAGAAGATGTGTTCCACCTGCCATGACCTGCCCCACATCTGTTTGCAGGTGGCTTGTGCCATGAAGGAGTGCCTGGGCCCTAAGAGCAGGTGACAAATAGTCCATTCCCCATAGGAGCCCCCTCTCTCCAGCCTGGGTAGCTTCTGGAGGCCTCTGGGGGAGGCAGGAACATCTCTTGGCAGAGGCCAGAGCCAGGATAGGGCTGCCATGGGACTTGCAACTCCCATGAAAACCACTTACCTTGTAGCCAGGGGCGTTTTGGGGGGACCCACCTGGGTCTCAGATCCCTTTGTGAGCCTGAAGCCCAGCTCTGCTGTCAGCAGTGGCAGCATCTGACAAGCCTTTCACCCCACCTGGTGCCCAGCAGTGGGGCATATGCACTGCCCACACCTGGTTTACAGGATGATAATCGCATCAGTAATGGGACAGACTTAATTAGATTGAGGATCGTGGAAGAAAGCTGTAATCCCATTGCTGAGCTTGGTGTCAGACTGGGCATCTGGCCAGTGGAAGGTGTTAGGGGAGGTGCTGGGCCTGGCAGGGCCGTGTGGGCACCTCGGCTCAGAAGCAAGAGAAGCAGCTCAGTCCCGGGGCTGCCTGGGCCCCAGTGAGGGCCAGAGAATCCCTGGGGAGCAGTTCCAAGGCCAGTGTCTGTCCTGTGAGGCTGCCCAAAGGATGCAACAGCTGCAGTGGCAGCGAGCAGCAAGTCAAAAGAGGGAAATGCTGGGAAGGCTTTAGGTGACAGGGCCTGAGGCTGGGACAGCAGCTTAAGCAGCACTTTGGGAACGCTGTCCCACATGTCCCAAGCTGTCACCCTTCCTACCTCCTATCTTGGCTTGTCAGTTCTGGGAATGCGGACTCCTGATTGCTGCCAGCCCTTGGCGGTGGCTGGGCTGGGCTGTTGGAAACGCTGGTGCTGATGGCAAGGTGCTCGTGTCCTGCAGGAGTCCAACGGCCCCACGGATGCCTACGCAGCCATAGCCAAGGCTGACCGGCTGACCCAGGAACCCGAGAGCATCCGCAAGTGGAGGGAGGAGCAGAAGAAGCGCCTGGAGGAGCTGGGTGAGACCCAAGGCCACGTGTGCCCCATGCTTGTGGCACCCTGTGACATGGCAGTCAGGGCCCTTGGGGTCCCTCACCTCTTGGTGACCCTGCTGCATCCCAGAGAGATGTCTCGTGCCCCTGCCAAAGATCTGCTGTCCTTGGGGCAGTGGTGCCTTTTGGCCAGTATTGGTGGGGACTGGGGACAGGTCTGGGGGACTGCAGCTGTCCTGCCTGCCAAGGGGCTGCCCAGCACACCCAGCGGGTGCCAGTGTGGCTGATGGGCTCTGTCTCATTCGGGCCTTAGATGCGGCATCGAAGGTGACTGAGCAGGAATGGCGTGAGAAGGCCAAGAAGGACCTGGAAGAGTGGAACCTGCGTCAGAATGAGCAGATGGAGAAGAACCGAGCAAACAACAGGTATGTTTGGGTCAACAGGGCCAAGAGGACTGTCTGCCTTCCTGGGATGTTTGGGGGCCTCTTTCCCCACAGTGGGGCCCAGCCCTGCAGGGACAGAGCCTTGCCAAGCAAGGGGAGAGACCCCAGGTCTTGGAGTGGCTCCAGTGGCTGTGCAGAGCCGCCCTGCCTGGGACCACACTGGGATCACCATGGGATCTTGGTGCCTCCTGCCCCCGTGTGGGGCTTGCAGGGGGGCAGGGTTGGGCTTCAGGTTCTCCTGGTGTGCTGTAGTGTGTGGGTTACACTCTTTGGGAGGACTAACCCCCTCTGTTCTCTTTCTAACCCTCTGCCTGCCTGTTGCTCCACTCCGCTCTCTCTCTCTCTGTGCCCGGGGCTAGGATCGCTGACAAAGCCTTTTACCAGCAGCCGGACGCCGATGTCATTGGCTACGTGTATGTGCCTCTTACAGACCATATCCTGCCCCGCAGGCTCTGGGGGTCCTGGCCCCAGCACTGCCTGCCCAGCCAAGGGAAGGGGGGATGCTGGGAGGTTCCGGCCCTGGTGAGGTACCAGAGGGAGGATAATGCAGATGAACATCTCCAAATGGTGGAGTTTTAGGAGATGAGTGGAGCTCCTGGAAATGCCTCTGTGGGAGCTGGTTGAAGATGCAAAGCCGTGGGCTCTTATGCCTTTTTGGGGATTGCTCTGGGGGGTGGAGAAGTCTTGAGAGCAGGCGGACACCCCAGCACCCCTGGATGAATGATGTTTTGGGTGACTGCCGCCGAAGGCAGACTTGAGCATTGTGTGTCTCTGGGTCCCAGAGAACACTGAGCTCATCAGCTGGAGTAGAGGGACAGGAAGCAGGGACACAGGGGTTTTTAAGATAGAAGGAAGAGTCTCCTTGGAAAGGGCTCTGCCAGTGACAACCCTCAATGTCTCTGCAGGGCCTCGGAGGAAGCATTCCTGAAGGAGTCCAAGGAGGAGACCCCAGGCTCTGAGTGGGAGAAGGTGGCCCAGCTGTGTGATTTCAACCCCAAGAGCAGCAAGCAGAGCAAGGATGTCTCTCGGATGCGCTCGGTGCTCATCTCCCTCAAACAGACGCCCCTGTCCCGTTAGCTGTGCCTGGCACAGCTGGGAGCACAGCTGGCATGGCTGGGCTCACTGAGCTGGGCGGCTTCAGGGGCCGGCCCAGGAAGGGCCTCCCGCTGCCTGCTCCCTGATCTGCGCCTCGGCTGTGCTCGAGTCACTGGTTGTATAACTCTCCCCATGGTTTTCCTTTGCTTAAAAGGTGCATTGGTCTCTTTTTACACTTATTTATAAATCACTGTGGCATTTCCCCGGGAAGCGGCACTGGGTGGCAGAGCTGAGTTAGTGGGGAAGCCCCAGCCCAGGCTCTTCAGGAGGCTGTGTCTGAGGGCCTGGCTGAGTGAGCAGAGAATATCCCATCCTGTGTTCCCCAATTCAACCCTGTGCTGGGAATAAACCTGCCTGCGGCTGTCCTGGCAACCCATGTCCAGGCCTCAGTCCTAGCCCTGAGGCAGGGATCCCAGTGGGACCCCAGACTGTTGTCTGCCTTTCCCATGGGATTTAGAGCAGAGCTGGAGCAGGGCTGGGAGGGTAGAGAAACAGCCCTGGCTCAGCTCCACACTGCTGGGTCCTGCAGGGAACATGGCTGCAGCATGACACTGACAGACTGGCAGGGACTGAGGAATGTGAGTACAGGTGCCCAGGTTGGGCCTGGACTGCTAGCAGCTGCCCCAAGCCCATCAGAACTCTGCCCAGCCTGGCTATGCACCCCAAAAAGCTGGTGGGGCTCCAGTGTCCATGTCCCATCCGTCCTGCAGTGCTGGCAGCACAGTGGTGTGGGTCACTGGGAAGGGACAGTGGGGGGAGTGTGCAGGATGTTTCTTGTCCTTCCCCCATGAACGCCAGCAGTTGGGAATGTGGGATGCCAGGCTTTGGGGGACCCTTGGCTTTGCTCTGCTCCTTCCCTTGCTACTAGAATGGGAGATGGAGGCTGTTGCAGGGAAGGAGGTAGGATGGTCCAGCTGCTGTGGGACTGGTCAAGCACCCCAGCTTCCTAACCCAGGGGCCCAGAGCGGGGTTGGGCAGAGTTCTGGTGCTGGGGCTTGTACTGTCCCTGAGAACCACCTGCACATCTGTCTGCAACTGCTCTGCCCCTCCTGGATTTACCCACCTAAGGCAGTGTGGGGAGATGCCTCAGTCCTGCTCCCTGCTCGAACTTTCTCTCCTCTGCTTGGCAGGGATGGCACCAGCCCTGGGAACCTGCACAACTCCCGGTTAGCAGGAGAGGGACAGCCTTGAGCTGGTACCCTGAGTCTGGCCTGTTGGGGGCTTGGGAAGGGCTTGCAGCAGCTGGAGGAACATAGAGCAGAGCCCACAAAACATTCACTTGAGCCCCTCTGCAGAGCCCTGCTCAGCTGGAAATCAAGTGTGCAGAGCTCTCTTGCCCTGCAGCTGTGGCTCCAGGGTAAGAATGTCACCTGTCCTGCTGCTGCAGCTGTGGGGGGTGCCTGGGCACCCATGGCTCTGGGGCGTGATCTCACCAGTGGGCTGAGAAGGGAAATGGGTGTGTAGGGAATCACTCGGTGTTGTGTGTTGGGACTGTGCCCCCTGCCCATAGGGCTGATCGTTCCTGCCCGGCCCCCCTGAGCTCCAGCATGCGTAGGCAGCTCTGCTGTGCTGCAGGACACCTGGGGACTCGGCTGCCTGCCTCAGAATTTCATTGCAGAGCAGCAGGAAGTGCCCCTGGCTGCTTCTGGGGGGCAGTTGCCCCCCCATTCTCTGTCCCTCCAGCCCCTGCAGGCATCTGGGCCCCTGGGTCCCCCAGCTGCCATGTGCTCTCTGTCAGGCCGGGGCAGCTCTCGGGGAGCCATGCCCACAAGCTGTTCTACATCCCCTCGGCTTTGGTATCTGTGACTGTCCAAATTACCTGTTACAATAAACCAACATCTCCAATCGTACAGGGCACTGTTGTCTTTCTGTGTTAGGGACACACACTGTGTTTAGGAGAACCCACAGCCATGAAGCCTCCTGTGGAAAGGATGGGGCTGGAGGAGAAACATCCTACAGGAAAAAATAGGAGTGAGGGGAAGGCTGTGGAGGGTTTGTGCTTGGATGGGGCCGAAGCAGTGGCAGCAGGACCCGGGACTTGGCTCTGTCCCCAAGGAACTGCAAGCTCCAACTTGTCCAAACAGGCCGAGCTGCTCCCCTGTCCACTGTGCCCTTCTCCAGCTGCCAAGGGACTGTGCTCGTGGATCTGCCCACCTGCTGCTCCTCACACCCCTGCCCCAAGCTGGCTGGGCTGGAAGTGCCAGTGAGGCAGCCAAAAACAGTTTCCTGTGGGAAGGATGTCCTGCGCAGGCAGACAGAGAGGGAAGACAGGCAGGGCCCTGGGGTCCCCAGTGCTGAGGCAGGGCTCACCCTGCTCAGCACTGGCATTGGCCTGTTGCCCACCCTCATGTCTGAGGTCAGCTCTGGTGAACAAGAGCCTTCCCTCTCTCCTTGCCAAGGCCGACAGCACAACTCCCTGGACAGGACAAACCATGTGCTTGTTTGCAGATGGAGGGTTCACTCCTCAGCCCATCTGCATAAAGGCTCAGGGCAGTCAGGGCACAGGCACCAACTCACAGAACAACACCTGGAAACAGCACAGGCTGCTCAGTGAGGTGTTTGAGCACCGGCAGAGGTGTCTGTGCCCCTCCCCCTGCAGGTACGAGCTGCTGCAGCCACCATACAATGACCAGTGGCCCCACATCCTCCCAGCTCTGTGGCCCTGGCATGGGAGAGTGAAACCTCGTGGATCACCAAACCCCCTGGTATGACCCAAAGCCAACAGTGGGACCATGTTTGTCAGGACACAGGCAGTACAGGTCCTTCTGGGAAGAAGGCATTGCTGATTCCTCAGCAGGAACAGCTGAAACAGCACCACATCCCAGAGAACACAGCCAGACCCCATTTTGGAAATGCAAGTTCCCAACTTGTTTTCAAAGGGATTTTCATGTCTTGTGTCCTGCTTGCATCACCACAGCTTCAAGACAGCCATGCCCATTCCCTTGTCTCCCAGCACTGTTTACTGTTGTGGCTTCTCAATGCTCTGCAATCCAGTATCAGTCAGAATCTTGCTGCAATTCACTTTATTACTCACCAGTTTTAATTGAACAGGTCACACAACCTCCCAAACTGCCTCCCCTGCTGCCTACGGACTCTGTCCTGCCAGGACCAAGCCATAAACAGCGGTTCCTTCCTCATAGGCAGCTCATTTCTCAAATGCTGGTGCACTGCCTGACTACAGCCACACCTCAGACCACGACCAAGAGGACACAATTTTATCAGCCCGTGACAGCATCAAGCAGGGACAAGAAGTCTGACAGAGGTAGTGAGCCTTAGTGACATGCAGCCTCAGTGCTGCAGGAGGGTGAGCTCTTGGGGAAACAAAAAAAATGCCACGGCCCAAATCACATGTTAATCACAAAGTGTATTCACCCCATTTCCAGTGCTCCAGAACTGGCTCCACCGAGACATCACAACAGTCTCTCAGAAAACTCCATCCGCAGCCAGGACCCACCCTGCTAGCCGGGGCTGGTAGACGCTTGCCCGTAGCCGCAGCTTCGCTCTTGCCCGATTGTCACTGTCGGGATTTGATGGCCGTGGCCATCATGCCCCCCAGCAGGGCGGCGAAGGTGAAGCCCTGGGCCACGACACGCGCCCGCATCATCAGCTGGGAGCGCCGAGTGTTGCCCTTCCTGAAGCTGATCAGTCCGTAGGTCAGGACGCCGACGGTGCACAGGCAACCTACGGGGAAGGACGGGGGCTGTGAGGCGCGGCCTCCCCCGGCCTGAGCGCTGCCGGCCGGTTCCACCGCACCCCAAACCCGAGCCGCGCCTCCCCGAGGGGCAGCCGGGCCGGGGCTGAGGGATCAACCCCTCACCAGCGACTATCGCCCCGGCCCTCGCCCCTCACTCAGCCTCCGTCCCGCCACCCCCCGCCCCACCCTCACCGAGGGGCACCAGGGGGTTCTCGCGGGTCTTGCGCAGGAACTTCTCCCCGAATCCCTCCTCAGCGAACGTGGGCAGCGGGCTGGGCTCCAGCGGCGGGGGCGGCCCGGCCGCCATGGCCAAGGTGACAACACCGACCCTTTCCGGCTGCCGTAGCCCGCGCCTCCGACGCAGTGTATGCCGGGGGTTGCAGTCCGACGCACACAGTTATCGCGCGGCGCTGCTGTCTCGGAACTACAGTTCCCGTGGTGCCCCGAGAGGCGCCCGGCAGCCCGGCGGCCGGCCAGCGCGTGTCCGCCATGCCGAAGGCCAAGGGGAAGAACCGGCGGCACAAATACTCCTACAACCTCAACCGCAAGCGGCTCTACCGCAGCGCCCGCCGCCGCGCCGCGCCCCGCATCGCCTGGTGAGCAACGGGGCCGCGGGGGGCGCGGGCCGAGCGTGGGCTGGGGCGGGGCGGCCGGGAGCCGCTGCACGTGCCGGTGGGAACGGGGACGCGCACCCCCGCGGGGTGGCGGGGCACAGCCGGGAGGGATCGCAGCCGTGATGTGCCGTGTCCCCGCGCAGCTCGCACATCCGCCATGCCTGGGACCCGCACAAGTCGGTGGCGCAGAACCTGGCCGAGATGGGCCTGGCCGAGGACCCCAACAAGGCTGTCCCCATTCCGAGGAAGCTGTTGGTAAGGGAGGGTTTGGCGGGGAGCGCTCCTTTGTGGGGGGCGGAGGAGGCTGGGGGAAGCAGCGCGGAGAGCATCCAGCTTCGCAGCACGGGGCAGGTGGCTCTGGATCAGTCTCTGGCGGTGGACGCCTTTCTTATCTTGATCTGCTTATCTCACCAAGATCCTGGCGTGGGAACGAGCTACAGCGCTACGGAGACGTGGTGGACTTTAGAACAAATATAAATAACGTCAGTCCATCTCCTGGGACTTGCCAGAGACAGGTGGGGTTGGGAACGCTGCAGCCAAGTTGCTCCTGATAACAAAGAAAGGCTCTTTGTGTGCAGCAGTGCCAGCCTGGCCCATCTGCATAAGAGGGCAGCGCTTCCAGGTGAAAGGTGGCCCCATGAAACTCGAGGAAAGAGTAGGAGTGACCTTGTATGCCATTTGTCTCCATTCTCACGGCGTTTCTCAGCTGACAGCCTCGCCCACGAGCCAGTTTATTGGCACAAGTAAGGCTCTGCTTAAGCCAGCTGGGATTTCCTGCCCCTTGCAGCCATGTAGAAGCAGTTTGGAGTTTTGGGAGCAATGTGTGGGGACCCAGCACTCTTCCCAAATGGGCTTTTCTTCATTTGTCTTTTCTCTGCTGTAATTCAGGGGATGGAAGTGGAGAGCGACGGACAGCAGCTAGGAAAGAAAATAGTGCGGAAGCCGTACGTGGTGAATGGTCAGTGTTGCATTTGGGGTTCTCCTAAGCCCCTGTGGGTTATTTTGTCATCCCGTGCTGTGCCAGGGGGTAGGGAAGGGTGTTATTTCTTATCCAGCCTCGTGGAGGAGCGCGTCTTTTCCACAGTGTTTGTCCCTGCAGCCTCAAGAGGGCTCCTGTCACTGCGAGATGTGCTGGTGTATGGGCCCAGGGGGATGAGAGGCCACGGATGCAGTACCTCATGGGTTTCAGTGGTGGGCTGGGCAGCTCTGAGCAGTCACACTCTGCAGCCTGGGCTGAAAGGGTCTGCTCCTCATGTGTGAGCTGGAGGAGAGCTGCAGTGCAGGCCTGGATGCCTGCAGCCTATGCAGAGGGCTGTTGTCTTGGCCGTTTTCATGCACCATCGTGCTGGGAAATGTCCCTGCCTGCACCAGCAGCCGAGCTGTGTGGCTGGAGTCAACCTTGAGGGGAGGTTGGGGACCTCTGAGGTGTTGTTGCTTCCTTCCCCTGCCTCATGCTGCCTCTGCCCTCTGCCTAGAGATGGAATTGGAGGCCAGCCTCCCTGAGAAGAAGTCGAACACGCTCTCACGAGACCTCATTGACTATGTGCGATACATGATCCAGAACCACGGGGAGAACTACAAGGTACATTCCAGAGCAAGGAGTAGCCGGAGTGATTCACTCCTGGATCTTCCCATCAGCAGGACGAGAACCGCTAATCCTCTCTGTCCTGAATCGTGCTTTGCACTCAGCTGGTTCTTAAGGGAAAACAACGCTTTGAACCGTGGCCAGATCCCTGTCTGAGTCAGGCAGTGATCACACTGGCGTGGGTGGGCTGGTTTGGTGTTTGCTCTTGGGGCTGCTCCTCTGACTTACCCTCTCCTTTGTCACAGGAAATGGCTCGGGATGAGAAGAACTACTACCAGGATACTCCCAAACAGATTAAAAGAAAGATCAATGTGTACAAGAATTTCTATCCCGAGGAGTACAAGAATTTCATTGCATCACTCAAGCCGGAAAAAATGGAAGTGCAGTGACTGCTCTTTTTCCTCAGGTTTACCTGCAAGTTCAGGGTTGACGTGACCATTTCCCGAACTGAGAAAAACTGGCCATGGAGGAAGGACCTTCATTAGACAGAGATGGTTATAATTGTCCATGAAAGACTCTTTGGCACTGGCACTGACTGTGCTGTGCTGCTCACTTTCTGTGTGGTAGCCAGCACTTCTTTAGCTTTGCTAAAATAAAATACTCTTTCTAGCTGCTTGTGAATGTCTTGCTTGTGGGCTCTTGCTTGGTGCAGCCCTGCTTTGGAGAGTTCCTGGTGGCAGCCTGTGTGATGTTGGCATTGGTCACGTGTCACCCTCTGCGGTGACAGGGCTGGGTGTGGGCAGCACTCGGACTTTTGCTGATTGTCCTGTAGGCAGGGCCACGTGCTGCTTCCTTCCCCCGTGCCTGCAGCTTGGGAGACCGGGCTGGGGTCCCTTCCCTGCCGAGGAACTGGAGGGCAGCAGGGAGGTCACCCTTTTACTGACAAGAGGAAGGAGCAGCTGTAGAAAAGGTGTCACAGCGAGACTGTCTGGCATGTACTCCTGTTCCCTGATGGGCTTGCCAGCTTCCACAACTGGTTTTCCAGGACCTAGCAGCCTCCTGCCTGCAGGAGGACAGGACATGTGGGGCAGGACACGACCGCAGCCCCGCCACCGGGGCCGTGGGTGCGCTGGGGACCCGCTGGGGACCCGCTGGGGACCCGCCCCGGTCCCGCCCCGGTCCCGCCTCTCAGGCAGACCTCGCCTTCTCCCCCACGAACTACATCTCCCAGCGTGCCCCGCGCGGAATCACCGCATCTCGCGAGACCGCGCGCCTAGAAGAACGCCCCCGCACCCGCAAATAGCCTCCGGCTGTGGCGGCTCCCGGAGGCTTCGCTATGACCGCTCCGGGCCTGGCCCTGCTGGCCCTCGCCGAGCCCCGCTGAGCCCCCGCCATGAGCTCTGGGCAGCCCGACGCTCCCGGTAAGGTTCCCCCCGCGCTCCCTGCCGGCCTCGGTCGGGCGCGGCGGCGGGCGCTGAGTGCTGCGCTCTCTCCGCAGCGCTGGAGCCGGGCGGTGGGGCCCGCTCGGGCAGGATGTCGCTGCCCCTCGGCATCCCACGCCGCGCCTTCAGCTACGATGATGCTCTGGAGGACACGGCGCCCATGACGCCGCCGCCCGCCGATCTGTGCGCCAGCGTCCTCTGGAAGCAGCCGGTCATCCCTGAGCGCAAGTACCAGGAGCTCTCGAAGGTACGGGCCCGGCGGTGCTCTGGCCCCGGCGTGTCCTTGGGTACCCCACAGCTCTGGCATCCCCCTTCTCCCAAGCATCCCCCTAGTCCTGGCATCCCTTCTTCCTGGCTGGCGCTGCCCCCCTGCCCTCGCAGCAGGACCCTCGGGAAAGGCTGGGGACAGAGCCCGGCATTGCTGCCTGGCTCTGCTCTGGGCACATGGAGGTGTGGGTGGGACAAGCGTGTGCTGAGCGTCTCCTTGGTGTTTGTGGTTAAAAAAACCCCAGCAACCAGGTGTAATTAAACTCGAGCATAAGGGTGGTTTAGGTTGGATGTAAGTCCTTTGCAATAAGGGTGCTGAGGCACTGGCACAGTTTGCACAGAGGAACTGTGGCTGCCCCATCCCTAGAAGTGCTCAAGGCCGGGTTGGAGTGAGCTCTGGACAACCTGGTTTAGCGGAAAGTGTCCCCCCACCATGGCAGGGGGGTGGAACTGGATGATCTTTAAGGTCCCTTCCAACCCAAGCCATTCTGGGATTCTATGCTTTGAGTGCAGGACCAGCCCTTTTAAATTTAGAGGCTGTTTTCTAAGCTGGAAATGAAGCTAAATGTTGGGTGGAAGCATGTAACTCTGCATCCCTTTGAGTTTAACCTCTATTTTATACCTCCTTGATTTTTAAATCTCATGTGGGAGACAACCAAAGGTTGTAGTTTGGTACAAAAAGTAAACTCTCCAGCCGGGGAGCTCCTGTTTTGGGAGGAGGAAGTCAGTGTTTCACAGGATTTTTTGTTTTCTAGGATTTATTTTCTGTTTCTTTGCTAGGGTCTCGTGGTCAGTGGTAGAACTATGACCACTTGACACACTGGGCAAGAAACATATAAGGAATGGGGTGGGAAAACAAATTGTTCACACCAGGCTCTGCTCTGTGACTGCCATTCTGTGAACAGCTGGTGCTTGAGCTGCCTTTGGAAGGTGCTCTTGGTGCTTTTGCCCAGCTGACCTTGAAGTCCACTTTGCATTTAGGAGAAGAGCAGATGTTCTGGTTTCTTTCCTGTTGACCTTTTTGTACTTGGGCTAACAACTTGTTTGCTCTGATCCTGGTAGGTTTTCAAATGTTGGATGCAAGTCACTTGTTCATTGCTATGAATTCTAAGGTTCTGAACGTTCCTGGGCTGCAGTGAGCACAGCGTAGGGATTTCTCCCATGGGATGAAGGCTTAGAGCAGTGTTGCTTTGTCTCACTTGTGTGGTTAGAGATGTGTCCTGGCCAGGTGCTGAGATACTTTCCCATCTCAAACTGTCCCCTGCTGCTTCCCCACAGGATGAGGATGGGGATGCCAACATGAAACCTGTCATAACTCCTTCGTCGTCCACAGAAAGTGTGAACAAGGTGCCTGTGGTGAAGGCCAAGGCCACTCACATCATCATGAACTCCCTCATCACAAGTAAGAACTCACCTCTCACGTGAGGGGTGAGCACTGAGAGTGCTCCAGCTTGGTGATGCCTCAGGGTAATTCCTGGAGAACTCTTGGGTTCAGACTGACTCTGTTCTGGTGCTGTGTGAGTTTGGGTTTTTTCGGAGGACATTTCTAGAAGGAAGCAAGAAACTGGGGAATAGGCCACATGTGATGCTTCTGTGTTTTCCAGGGGCTGGGGAAGGAGTGCAGAGTTTGCAGACAGGACACTGCAGTCCATGTTGCTGGAGTGCAGAGGCTGCTGCTGCTCTGTTTGCTTATTAACTTGCTGTGTCTGAGTGACAGGCAGAGCTCTACCATTAACCCAAGTGGTGAGGAGGGCTGACACACTGTGCTAATGGAGCACTGGCTGGCATTTATGTTAGTTAATAGCAGCAGCTGCCTCGCTAACAGCAACACTTCAAAACATAAATCGTGATGCTTTAGAATAAAATTGGGTCAGTTATGCTTGCAGAGAAGATGTGCCCTTTCGCAATAAGAGGAATTATTTCTGTATTAATTTGTCCGTGCTGCCTCTTTCAGCAGCCACAAATAACAGGGATCTGAAAATAACTTTAATGTGTGAAGTGTTATCTGTTTTAAGGAAGACAATGGGCTTTTCCAGTAACCTTTTTGTGCTCTGATTCCTTTTGACTTTTCTCCTAGTTCCACTAGGGAGTGAACATCTTATGCTGGGGTTTGGAGAAAGTGCTTATGTTTTTCATAACTGAAGTTTGTATCAGTGCATTAGATGCTGGCTCTGTATCTGACTGAAATAGCTTATTTTATCTAATCTAAAATCGCTGGGAGTCTTTAAAACAGGATCTGCAAGGCTCCCTTGGATGTAGAGGGCCACTTAAAATGTCCAGCTTAGTGGGTTCTCCTAGATTTATGAAGTTGTGAGTAGGAGTGATGCAGTGTCTGGGGTGAGATGGGATTTATTACAGGTGTTGCATTTGTGATATATCTGGTGATTTGGGACAAATCACTGCTCATCTGAATTAGCCCTGTGTCTCAGGATAGTTGTCAAGTCGGAATATCTCATCAGCTTAATCTTTCTGCCTCAGCTTGTTACAACGTGTGAATGAAGAAAAAAAAGGGGTTTGCTTTCGCTTGCTGGAGCTGCCTTTGCTAGAACTGCTTGTGGTGGCATTTCTGTGTGAATTTGTGCTCTTGTGTGTTCCAGAGCAGACTCAGGAGAGCATCCAGCGCTTTGAGCAGCAGGCAGGGCTGAGGGAAGCTGGCTACACACCCCACAAAGGCCTCACCACTGAGGAGACCAAGTACCACCGAGTGGCTGAGGCAGTCCACGTAAGGCTTGTTTTCCATTGGATTTCTCCATTCAGGATGTGTCTAGTTTAACATTTATCTGGTGACATAATTTTTGGAGCGTGTTGCCAAGAGTCCTTAAGCTGCTTCCTCTGAAGGCCTTTAGCTCATTGTGTAGAAAAGTTTACCCACTTTTATTTTAAAGTTAACATTAGCCTTTGTAGTTTTAAAACAATTGTTTTTCTGACATCTGTCACATTTCACTGTCATGTCAAACTATGACACTTGTCTTTCCAAGTGGGGACAACCTTACACAATCTTAATTTCTTGCTGTACTTTTGAATGGTGCCCTGCAGTTGATTTCTGTAACTGTGTCCCTGAAGAGAACTTGTAAACCATGCATTGTGGGAGTTACCAGATGCATCTTACTGAAAAGAAAAGTCTTGAATGAACGTGTTACCGTGGGCTACTGAGCTCTTAAAAAAAATCTTGCAGTTGAAGTTTAATAGTCAGCTTGTCCAATGTCCTCCCATGAGGTCAAAGTTTCAACAGCTGCGTTGGTGAATTGCATTAGTGTGGCTTGAATAGCCACAGGAAACATTACAAGGTACCCTGTGTATTTTGTGTTTGAACTGTAACTGCCCTTCAAGTGACTTCTTCAAAGTTCAGTTTGTACTTTCCAGCTTGTAATAACATGGTTTGCATACACCCAGTTCCTGTTTATTTTGTGCCCAGGTTCATCTCTGTTCCAGAGCAGTGTTTCCATCCTGATGTCCACTGAT
Source organism: Struthidea cinerea (assembly GCA_013397865.1). NCBI lineage: Eukaryota > Metazoa > Chordata > Aves > Passeriformes > Corcoracidae > Struthidea > Struthidea cinerea. The sequence goes on from VZTI01002792.1 coordinate 15,682, forward strand.
TGCTTCACAGGGTCTGGTACTCCAGACCTTGTACTTTCTGTGAGAACTGGTCTCACCCTCATTAGAGAACTGGTGGGACTGAAAGCTTTGTTGCTCTGAAAAGTGCTGGAGACAAATGGGTGTTGTGGCATTTAGACCTGTTACCAGGTAGCTGAAGGGAGCTCTGCTGCATCCACAACCTCCCTATGAGTGCTGATGTTCCTTCCTGTAGATTGAAGTGGACTTTAAAAATGCTTATATTTGATGTGGAGAGAAACTTAAGGGGTGTATGCACGTATTGTAATACTGGGTACAACTTTGGGTGAAGTGACACTTATTCTTTATCACCTGTGATAGAAACAATTGTCTGGTTTGGACAATAAAACTGAGTGTTGTTCCTTATGTCCCGTTTTTAAGCTGTGTTGCTTCTGTTTCTCTTGCCTCTCCTGACAGAACCTAAAAATGCAGAATGGAGAGACAACAAAAGATGACAAACAGAATTCGTCTGCTCAGTCCACTCCAAGCAGCACCCCTCACTCGTCCCCCAGGCATAGAAACAGGTACTCTGCCTCCTTTGGTTTCCTACAGGCTGCTGAGGTGGGGGCTGCTACAAATAACCTTCTTATCCAGTGAGGGACTGTAGGGGGTGAAATTCAGAGCCTGCTGAGGGTTTGTGTTGGATAGATCCAAATGTTGGAAGCCTGTGGAACTTGAGCATGCATATCTTATCCTGGGTGGTAACAAACTTATTGAGATCTCTTAAATTGCCCCTGTTAACTACATGGAAAGTTCCTGGCATGGTGGGGTCACTTGAAGTATTTATTCTCATGTTTTAAACATCTCAATGATTTTTTTTTTTGTTTTTCCCCGTTAGGGGTTGGTTCAGTCAGGGATCCTCTATTTCTATCACTGGCTCAGACTTTGCTATGGAAGGTGGTGGGGACAGATTGCCATCTGAAAGATGGAGCTTTTTTGGACCCAAAGCTGTCCAGAAATCCACCAGTGATACAGGTATGTCCTTGAAAATCTGCCTTGCCAAGAGCAAGGGGGGAACTGTCACACAACAGACTTGCTGGCTCTTTCTGGAGTTTTACCCTTCTTGCCTTGTTACTCTCTAGGACCACCTTGGGAATGTGTGTTAGTCATATAATTTTTGTGCCTAAATATAGAGCAGTTGGATAAAACCTGTGCCAAGGATCTGGAAGCAGAAATAACTTGCAGTGAGCTGCAGTGGAAAGTGCAGGGTGTGAAGGTGACAGCTTTTTACTCTGAGGCAACAAGGACTGGAAGTGCCAGCCCCAAGGTGGAATAAGCTTTAGATGACTTGAAGCTGCTGGAATTTGCATAGGCTCTCTGTGGTGTTGAGTGTCAGTGACATTGCTCACTCCTGGCAGCAGCAGGGAATGGACTTGACTGGTTTTCCTGGTTTTTACTGTGATTTTTTTTTCTTCAGGAGGATTTACCATTCAGTCCTATAAGGGTGCCCAGAAGCCAACCCCAATGGAGCTGATGCGTGCTCAGGCTACAAGGATGACAGAGGATCCAGTCACCTTCAAGCCACCCAAAATGGACATTCTGGGCACAGATGGGAGGAAACAATCTCCACGTTCCCACAATATCAAACCTCGGGATCTGAACGTGCTCACTCCCACTGGGTTCTAGAGGAAAGCTTCCAGTGTCTTTAGCAGGCTACAGGGTGTCTTAGGCTCTGCTTCCCTGTCCTGTGTGCTGCAGTAAAGTAGGAAAGTCTCCCTTTCCAGCTCTTTATCTCAGAAAAAGAAACAGTTGTGATTGTCCTGCTAAAGCCAGTCTTGAAAAAACTCCTGCACCAGTCCTAAACCAGTGTAAACCATCCTGTCTGCTGCACTGCACTGGTTTGGGCTGCCAGGCTGCTCTGGATGCGCTTCCCAGTATACCACACCACAGTGAAACCCTGAGCCATGTTTTTTTGGGACAGGATTCCATGTGGTGGGTGAGTACCTGGCTTGTATGCCTGGAGTCTGGTTGTCTTGTCCTGATCAGTGCTAAAGGACCCACAGGAGGACTGGTTCTGTCAGAGCTCGAGCAGGAAATGATGGAAATAAACAAGGACTGAAAACTGGATCATTAACTGCCAGAAGGAGGATGGGGTATGTGGTTGGTCAGTTTAAATGTGGCACTCCCTTACTATCCAGTGTGACCATGTTTTTTGTTCTTGGGATGTTTTTTAAAGGGAAAAGGGACCAGTGATCATTCTAAGGTGCTCTCATTGGAAAGGCAGGGAGCAGAATCTAGTGGAGCTTGGAAGTAATGAGGAAGAATTCCTTTTCTTCCAACTCTTCGTGTTCCTCTAAGAAGGTGGAAATGACCAAAGCTGGTGTGGCTTGAACCAAGTAATCCTCCTCTCTTCTTTCTGCAAAACAGCACTGTCCTGCCTTCTAGACAGCAGATTTGCAGGTGTTCTGGCACTCTGGGTGCTGCTTGATTTGTTTTTGCTGGGGTTTTTTTTCCCTAGAATCACGTAGACTATATTAGACACTGGAAACACTTCTCAGACAGGGTATTTTGTTTTATCAGCATTAAGTGTGTTCTGCAGGGCTGGGAGAGGACTGAGGGCAGACCAAGGCTGAACATTCCTCCCTGCTGAGGTACAGCTGGATGTGATCCTTGACCTGGTCAGAACCAGTTCCTGGGAACAGCTAACACCGGCTTTCAGGAAAAGTGGAAGGAACTCCTGGCTACCATCTAATCCCTTAAGCATGATAGGCAGCATTGCTCTGTAATCCTCACCTGTGCTGTGGCAAATGGATCTTCTCAGGTCTGCTCTTGATCTCACCACTGTGTTGCAGAGTCTCTCAGCCAGCAGCAGCCTTGCAGCTGGAAGTGGAAGCTTCTCTGTTGCCAGGACATTATACTGAGGTTACTTACCAGCTGGTAACTGTTGAGCTCCGGGGTTTCTGCCTTCTTCGACCAAACATTCTCCCTGGAGGGTGAGGCAGGGCTGGCTCCCTTGGCTGGCTGCTGGCCCCTCTGAAGCAGCACGTTTTGTAGCACTGCTTTCTCTCAAGCTTCAGCAGCACTGCCAGTGATGTGTTGTGTGAAAGTCCCCCACCCAACCCAGCAGTTCTGTCACCACTCATTTGCACCTTGGCAATCAGGCTCTCATTTGACATTAATTTATTTGTTGTCTGTATTCATGTCTCCTAATGTGTACATTTGTTTTGTTTGTTACAGGACAATAAAATCCATGTGGAATGGAGGTCCACAGTGTGTGTTGGTGCTGGCAGAGCCATCTGCGGGAGAAATGTGGGGCTCTCCAGTCAGTGTGAGGTCAAGGTTCTGATGGATAAGGCTCCAGCAGCACCTCACTAGGGTGAAATATTTGCCCACAAACTCTCCTTTGATGGGGAGACTGGGTTTACAGCCAGGCTCAGTTCTGTCTTAGGGCTTGTGCAGATGAAACTAAACGTGAAGTCTTTGTGTTTTCTTGAGCAATCCAAATTCTTCATGTTCCTGAGATTGTGTCCCTTGTTGCTTGTGTGCTGTGTTCCCACCTGTACTGTGGAGGTGGGCACAGGTATGGGAACCAGGCTGGTATTTCCCTAGAGGTGCCCAGTTCCCCTCTGGAAAGATGTGGTTTGGTGCTGTTGTAGTGTTTTTAGCTGCCATTTAAAGTCCTGCTGATGGAGCATATGATTCACCTGGGCTGGGGATGTCTGAGCTGAATGCTCGTGTTCCCTGTGCTCCTGGAGTGTAAGCTGAGCTAAAAGTCATGGAGTAGATCCAGGTACTGAGGTACAGGCTGCTGCCGTGGTCCTGATTACACAGGTGAATCTCACAGATTGGGAAGGATGGCCTTGTGTGAGCTGACAGAGCTCTGCGCTTGCTTTGGGCGGGGCTGGCACCAAGACAAAAGAATTGTAGCAAATATGAAAATAATTTATTTTTTAAAGTGTAACAAGTGCCTAGTAAAACTGTACAATGAGGCAAATTTGAAGGGAAATTCTGAGACAATGTAAACCAGACATCTTTCCAAAGATGTATAAACTAACCCCCATGATATTGAGATGGGGGTTTTACATTGAGAACATGAAGTTTTGTCCCCCTGCTGCAGTGGTTGTCTCCATCAGGTAGTAGTGACAATGAAGAACAACTCCTGCAGCATGAACAATTTCTCCTGGATTTGTGGGGGTAAAGGCTCCCCCAGGACCTCCTGCATTCTGCTGATGAAGTCATTCATCTTCAGCTGAATGTCCAGCTGGCTGATGTCATCACTGTCCTGGAGCCTGGGCTTGGCTTTCTGAACGATCAAGTCCATCCGGTCACTGAGGGAGCTCCGCAGGTGCTCTGCAAGAGGAAATGTTGGTGGGCAGAGGCAACACCCAAAGGGCTGCCTGAGCTGGCATGGATCCCACTGGATGGATCCCAGTGTGCCACAGGCAGTGCTGGGAACAGGGCTGATCCTCTCGTTATCCTTGGTGGTTCTGCACAAGACTTTGGGAAGAAGGAACCGGCCCCTCCTGGAGCTCATTCTGCATGTGGAGAGAGCCCAGGGAACGGGAAGGGGCAAGGCTTGTATAATCCTTGTCTTCTGTGTGAATGGCAAAAGGGCAGCTGCAAAGGAGTCTCCAAAGAGCCCAACAACAGTGATTGCCTAGGGCTTCAGGGAGAGTGAGAGTTTACACGTGTGATGGTGGATTCCTCTGCATTCATTCATGAGAGCCTTAACCCTGGGCTAAAGAACCTGAAGTTGTAAGAGACTTCTGGCAGAATTACTTTAGCGAGTTTTACAGAGTGTTTTGTGACTCTGCCACTCTCCTGGGGTCAGACGTGCTGCTCTTTCCATGGCTGCCGTGGGTGGTGCTCCCTGCCCAATTTACCAAGTGCTGAAAGTGTCCTGGCTTGCCCAAAGGAGGGCTTTAGAGGGGCAGCCACATGAGGAGTGGCTGAGGTCACTTGGTGTGTTCAGCCTCAAGAAGAGGAGACAGATCAGACCTCACTGGGGTCTGCAGCTTCCTCAGGAGGGGCAGCTCCGATCTCTGCTGTGTAGGACAGTGACAGGACCCGAGGGAATGACTGGAGATGTGCCAGGGGAGATTTAGGTTGACTATTAGGAAAAGGTTCTTCCCCCTTAGGGTGCTGGGGCACTGCCCAGGCTCCCCAGGGAATGGTCATGGCCCCAAGGCTGCCAGAGCTCCAGGAGTGTTTGGACAACACTCTCAGGCACAGGGTGGGATTATGGAGTGTCTGTGCAGAGCCAGGAGTTGCACTCAATCATTCTTGTGGGTCCCTTCCAACTCAGGATGTTCTATGATCCCTTTGCCTTCTGCTTTTCTGCCTAAACCACCCTATTCTTCCATCCACTGTGCAGCAACTTAGACAACAGTGGGTACAAAGCACCCTCTTGTGTATTTTCCAGTGCTGGGAAGTGCTTGCTTCCTTTAGGAAGAAGGCTATTTTGTAGGGGCTGAACTTGGCAAAGCAAGTTGGGTGCTCTCATTGATGCAGCATCACTTCTTTGACTGCTGGGAATAGTTACTATCATGGATGGAGGCACACTGTTTTTCTAAGATTCAGTGGCCATGAGTCCAAGAGTGATGAGAAGAGGAATTTGGCTGTTCTACTGCAGCCTCTTGATGAGACTGTTTGTTAGGGCCAGAACAAACAGCGCTTACCCAATTTTACACTTTGGTAACTCAGCAGCAGCAAACTCAAGTACTGCAGCATCTCATCCCACCTTTGCCACGTTGCTGTTTCATCCTAGGGCAGGAGATAGTATTTGGTTGTTAGAAGTCTTCTCAGAGGAAAACAAGTCAAAGGAGAGGTTGTACTGGATACCTGGAATTGTGGCAGCACAGAGGAGTGGCTCAGGAAATACAGGATCTTGTCCAGAGACATGGATGAGGTTGTGGGCACGTCACAGCTGTGCTGAAATAACAGCTCTAGCAGTCTGCAGCGCAGGAGCTGGCTCTCCATGGTGTTTAGTAAAGTTTCCCTGGAACACAAAAGGAATTTACTTTGGGAGAAGACAGCACAGCCTGACCAGAGACAACTGTTCCAGCATGCTCCTGCTGTACTGCTGATCCAGTGCAGATGTGGGGTGACTGCAAGGGCTGCCCAGCTGTGCCGTGGAAGGAAGACCACCAGATGTGGTGAGAGGCCTTTGTTATGCAGCTTGGCCATGGCTGTGTTTTCATCGTCAGGTGTGACCTGCAGCAGCTGGAAGTGAGTACAGTCACTAAAGCAAATCGAGCTGCTTCACTCCACCCTGCCCAGCAGCCTGTGTGGCAGTGGCCCATTCCTGCTGACCTGCAGGGAGCACAGCCAAGCAAGGGTGACGTGGGGTCAGGGGCAGACAGATCTATATCTGTCCTGGGCAAAGTGACAGCTTGGTTAGAGTCAGTTTGGCTCGGTTACACCTGGTATGTGTGAAGGGCTGCCTGCTGGGCACTGCAAACATGGGTTTGAAATGCTTGGGGGCCTAGTGGTCTCTTGTTTACACCAGGGCCAGTCAGGCCCTTGTGCTTTGGCTTCAGATTTGCATTCCTTAAAGAAGCAAACAAAGGATGTCAAGGCAAAGCTGTAGGAACTGCACTGTATTTCTGACTACCTGGTTGCCCATGGGAATCGGTGCTAATGCACAGTGCTGCTTTTCAGACCCTCTTTACAGTTTTAAGGTCACACAACTAACAAATGGGAGAACTGACTGTTCTCAGCAACACATCACCTGTTCAGCTGGTAATGTTGTATCTCCATGGGAGACACAGCCATGCTCTTGCTGGCTGGCCTTTCTATACCCTGTAGGACTTCATGCATCCAGACTTGGATGTAAATTGGGAATATGACCATAGTTCACACAGGCAAATGCTGCCTTGCACACACTTGTCTCACCTTTGGCTCCTCAGGGGGATGTTCAGTATGAACGGGAATATGTCATCTGCAATCTTACGGGAGCTGCAGGTGGGAGATCTGTCCACTTCCACTGCCATGGACAACATCCGCTGGAGCAGGAGTATCACCCTGGGTGATGGGTGAGAGGGACAATCAGCACAGGGAGACTCTGCTCCTCAGCTTGCCAAGCAAAGCCTTGGGGACGGCCCCTAGTTCAGCCTCGTGCAGCGAGGGACACGGGAATGCAGTGGGCCAGGTTTGGTGTCTCCTGGTGGCTTCTGAATCTGATGCTCTTGCAAGCAAAGCTCATCCCCAGACTGACCCTTAGGAGGTCTCGGTGGCTCTCCAGAGCGTTGGAGCAGCATGGGACAGCCTGAGTGCAGGCCAAGAGCTCCAGCCTTACACTACATGCAAGAGGATGACACTGAGCCAGTTTCCTACCAGGTGAGAGTCTTTTGCTCACCAAGTCTTGTATCTAACCCAAAGAAGAACCAGCAAAGCTGGTCACAGGTACAGCCTGGCTTCCCTGAACTGGCCAGGGGGAGAGAGACTCTGGCTTCTGCCTCATGTGGGTCCATGATAATGCCAGCACGGAGTTTGGAGTTCTGGAGCTTACTTTTGGGCAAAGAAAGCTGTCTGAGCCTGGTCAGTGCTGGCCAGCCTTGGTGAAGATGAGCTGTGTTCAGCCCTGGCTTCTTGCAGCTGCTCCGGGGGCTGGGAGAACCCGACTCCTGTAACTGCTGCCACCAACCACTTGACCACTTCCCTGGGACAGAAACAAGAATTTTATTGGGGGTGTGCCTCATTTTGCTGTGTTCTGACCTCTAGATCCACTTGGAGCTTGAGGAAAGACCCTGAGAATGAAGAGTGTTCCACCCACTTGGACAGGTTAGGGAGTAGCTCTGTTGAGCAGCTCAACAGAGGAGCTCTCTTGTACACTTGCCCACAGGACTGCCTCCTTCTCAGTCCTCAGCAATGCAAATCTGACCTCATTCCTGGGAAAAGCCCACTGAATTGTGACTGGAAAGGCCTTGCATTGTCTCTGGCGGTTTGCTTTTGTAAATCTTTTCCTAGCCCCTACTGTTGGCCCTAAACTTCTCTTTGTCTCCCAAGTCTGCTTCTTGGAAAGTCTGACTGGAGTCTCAACAAATGTTCCCTGAGCCCTCTGCCTCTCAGCTTCTGGTTAGAGAACAAGGAGGAGGAGATGTCCCTTACTTGACATTGTTGAAGCACAAGTCGCATGAAAGCACTTTTTTGGCGATTGACTTCTGCAGCAGCTGTGACTTCAGATTGTGCTGCAAGTCATCCTCCAGGGTCTGCACCACGTACTGCAGGAAGAGGAGCCGGCCGGGGGGCTTCTCCTGGGGGCAGATGGACAATGCATGAGCCTGGTGGGGCCACAGGGTGAGGAACACCAGGGAATTTGGCTATCTCGGGTGCTGACTGACGTACATGACTGAGGAGTAGTTCTAGGAGGAGCTGCCTGGCTCAGGCAAGGCCCTGCACCAGTGTTGTGACCCAGAGAGGGTTTATCTGTTGCTGTGCCTTCTTCAGTGGACAACCTGCCTAAAACTGTGCAGAGGGTTAAGGGAGCATGGTGGATAAATGTGGGATTCCCAGATGGCACTCACTGTTGGACTGGCCAGCTCTGCAGAGCACAGCCACACAAAGCACTTGGGCAGCGCTCACCCCCAGGCAGCACGTGCTGGATGATCCCTGCCCCACATGACACACACGGTGCCAAGTACCTGGTCCTCCATGATGAATTTCACCAGCGTCCAGTCCCATCCCACGGTGGCGACGTTGGCTGGATGGAGCCTGCAAGGACAGCCCTGTCCATTTGTGCTGAACTGCCTGGAGGCATGGCAGCCCCTTGGCCCTTCCCCAGCCCCTCCCACCCCACTTGCTCAGGTGCCTCCCCTGCCTTCTCCTCTCCATCTTTGCCCTCATTCCTTCTCCTCCCCATACCACATTAATTTTTTGGAAGCACCTGACAGGGGCTGTACTCCATGGAGATGCCCAGGACTCCTTCCTGGGCCTATGGCCTCATAAAACATTGTACTTCTCTGTGGAAAACCTGAGGGCAGTAAGGGAGCTGCTCCAGCCACTGCTGGCACTGCTGCAGCCCAGGAAAGGCACTTCTGCTATGTCACAGCAGTGAAGAATGAGACCTGTGCTTCAGAGCAAGGCAAACACACTCTTCTGTCCCCAAGGGCTCCCTTGTGTCCCAAGCTGTCCCTGACCCACCCTCAGAGAGCCTGGGGTGTGCCTGTGTTGGCAGGAGGATTATCCTGGCTTATAGGGGAAATCACTCCCTGTTCTGTCGGTGAGCACCATATAACCCTTACACTGGGCAGATCCCTGGGAGCACCTAGCCAGCCCCAGGGCAACGGGACGAGGGGAACACGTACATTTGGATCTTTATCAACAGCATGTAGATGTCCTTCAGGATCTCCCCTTCGTGGGTGTCCAACAGCATCTGTCTGATCAGGTGGCAGATGATTTCTTTGGGGGGACAGTGCTGGCAGGAGACAAACTCGCTCAGGAAATACAAGGTGCCCTCCAGGATGTTCTCCTCCATGGTGGTGTGCACCATGCTCAGCTTCCCGCTGGGGATGAGCCCAGGTTTCTGCTGTGTACAAGGCAAGGCAATGCAATGGGTGAAAGCTCCCCCGACACAGAGGAACCCAGCTGTGCTGTGGGGCCCACCATGAAGGGAACTGCAATAACCAGAGCCCCTGACTGCCTGGTAAAGGACAAGGGGAGCAGGGGCTGCTCCAAACCCTGTTTACCTGCTGTGTTTCCCTGTTGGGTGGTATGCCTTGGAGGAAGAGGTGCTGGACTCCACTCCTCCTGAAATTGTGCAGTTTGTCCAGCCAGGCCTTGCTGTCAGTGTCAGTCCTGGCCGGGGTGGCTTGCTGGAGTGGTTGGTGTGGTGGGAAGTCACTTGCTTCCAGCAAAGGGCTTTGGGCCTTTCCTGGTGTTATAGGAATGGTTGGGGCAGGGCTCAGCCTTGGAGGGAGGTTCCTTTCCTGGCAGAGCTGGGGAGGGTCTTCCTCTGGGCCATCAGCTCTCCAGCTGCTGTTGCTGTCCAGGCTGGGGGGGGACGGGGACAGGGACAGCATATCTGAGTCCAGCTGCGAGTCCAAGTTGCTGTTAAAGGTGGTAGTGCTGTAGTCCTGCTCTGAGCTCCAGCTGTGGCAGCTAGAGGCAGGAGAGAGGCAGCTCCAGTTCTCTGTGATTTCTGCCGTGTCCATGGTGGAACTGAGCACAGGGGTGCTGTGCCATGCTGGTGCCGGGCTCGGCTCTGCCACTGCCTGAATTTCTTCTTTTGTGGTGGGGCAGAGTTGGGGATGGGACAGGTGTGCTGCTGGGGCAGCCGGCACATTTCTGGAGTTCTGGGCAGCACCACGGGTGGAGTGGAGAGGGCTGCACATGTCCTCAGTCAGGTCGATGATGGCGAGGCTGCTTGATGGTGTCAGGTCTGTGTTTGTGTCCTCACAGGTCAGGTCAATGATCTCCTGTGGGGACGGAGCAGCAGTGTCAGTGTCCTGTCCTGCTGGGAGCCTCTGCTATGGTGGCACTGTAGCCGAGTCCAAGAGGGAAAAGGGCACCAGCCCAGGAAAAGAAAACAGGGGCAAAGACCCTTCTGCCTGTCTGAGGGGGCCTGTGGCCCTGAGCTCCGGGATCAGCCTCCCCTGGCAGCACAGCTGAGCCTGAGCCCGACCCAAGCTCTTCTTCCCCGCTCCCCTCAGGGCTCATGTCCTCATGCCTCGGCTCAGAGCAGACCTGGCTGCCTGCTCAGCTCCTTCCCATGAGAGGGAAATGCCAGTCCTTCTGGCATGTCCAGGGAAGGCAAGGGAAGCACAGGCAGTTCTCATGTCCCCAGGAACTGGCAGGAACAGCACAGGATCCAAACCCTGGCATCTCTTCCATGGCAGGACATCGCCCGCTCTAGAGGACAGGAGTGGCAGGAAACAAAGCTGCCTTTTGATCTGTGGCACCAACCTGGAGCTACAGCAGCCCTGAGACAATGGGGATTCCCACCCAGGCCTCGCTGGGCGATGCAGGGTCCGAGGGGCAGCAGGAGCAGGCAGGGGAAGGCAGCTGTGCTTGCACCAGCAGCACGCAGGACACAGCACTTCCCAAGATCTTGGCGTGCCCAGGAAGGGTCAGCGCCTGTTTGGGAAAAAACCCCCCTCAGCACCTCAAATCAGGGAACACGTTTAGCAGACAATTTAAATCCGTTTTTCCCTCCTGATTCAGACCTGCTGCCTTCCCCAAGGAGGTGGCAAAGCCCAGCAGGCTCCAAGTGCCTCAGGCCCCGGGACAGCGGTGCGGGGCCGGGGCCCGACC
>VZTI01002792.1:47822-139275 GCA_013397865.1 Struthidea cinerea
CATCCGCCCCCTGCAGCCCGGCTGTGCCCCCCATCACCCGGCATCACCCCCAGTACGTAGCATCCCTCCCAGCACCACCTGTGCCTACAGCTGCACCTCCAGGGCCGTAACAGCCACCCCCAGCACGCGGCCGTGTCCTCCAGTACCCCCATTTCTTGGCCACCCGTTTCTCCAGTACCCAGCAATTCCCCTCACTCCCTGGCCATCCCTCTGGACCCCCTGGACCTGCCAGTTTCCCCCCATCCAGCAATTCCTTCCAATATTTGCTCTCTCCCCACAGCCCCCGGTGCTTCTCTCCCCCCCGAATTGGTGATTCCTCTCCCATGGCACTGCCAACCCTCCCAGAGGAGGGGTCTGTAGACAGGGCATCTCTGGGTGTCTCAGGGTGCCAGCAGTGCTCCCCAAATCAGAGATCCCTGTTGCACAAAGCTCTTGCCCAGGTTCTCTTGCAGGGTGTCCTGAGGATGGGGGTGCTGAAGAGCCATGAGCCTGCTGGAGCCTGCAGGGCTCACAGAAAAGCCAGGGGGGAGCAGACGAGGTGGAGAGGCTGGAGCAGGGGCTGCTCTGGGGGCTGCAGAGCTCTGGGATGGGGATGTGGGTAGGCTGGTCAGGCACTGCTGCGTGGGGTAGGGAGCAGCAGAAGGAGGGAGTGTGAGAAGAGCAAGAACTTGTCCACAGAGGTTTTAAGAAGCCATAACTCTGGTTCAGGGATTGGTGCAGAGCACGGTCAAGAGGACGGCAAGATCCCCACTGGCCTGAGGGGCTGGAACTCATCCTCCCCCTGCCCAGTCCCTCTCCACAGGCCACTACCCTTGTGTTCCTGGCAGGCAGGTGAGGCCCCTTTTCCCCCCTAGGTTTTGCTTTGGGTTTGTGGGTGCTCAGAACAGCTCCCACCAAGCCCTGGAGATGCTCTGGAGTCGGGTGTTTTCTGGGGTGGGCTCCTCGTGTTGCAACTTGTCTTTGCAATCTGTTTGGCCATTGGGATCTCAGATCGCTCTCTGAACAGTGGGGTCCTGCCTCTCTCTCCTGAAAACGGGGTGCAAGACAGCTATGTCTTAGTGCCCGAGGAGGGCTCAGCACCACGGCCTCAGGGGAGTTCGCTGCTCACATTTCCCACCCTGGGGAATCCTTCCTCCACCAGGCATCATGGCAGGGTCAGACGCGGGTCAGCCGGGAGCCACCTCCGGTTATCCCTCCCTGCTCCCGCCGTGCTGCTCGTCACATCACGCAGCAGCTCACTGCACCACTCCTTCTTGCAGGGCTGCTGCGGGATGGAGAGGCTGATGAATAAATCAATCCCCCTCGGTGCTGAGGCAGCAAAACTCGGATGCGAGCAGAGGAGCAGCGCCGGGGCTGGCGGCCTGACGGCCGGGGTGGCACCGCTTGTGAATTCCCCCCATGCGGCCGCCTCAGACGGAGCTGCTGCAGTCAAGTGGGCAGCTCTGATTGCCTTCTCGACATGTTTTATTTATCAAAGCGCTCAATATGCAGCTCTCTCCTGCTGTCCCACATTTTTCCTCGATTCTCCCGCCTGGAAATGGGAGCAGCGGTTTGGAGAGGAGCCGTGGGGCGCTGCTGGCTCCTCCTGGGCTCAGGGGGCAGTGGCATCGCCCTGCCACACGGCTGTCACTCAGCTGCCACTGTGCCGAGCAGAGGGGTCCCTTGCTGCGAGCAGAAGGACGGCGCTGTGCGGCTGACCTTTCCCGAGCTCAGGGAACACTTTCAAGGAGCAGCCAGGCTTTTGGTCCTCCTTCTGCGCTTTGCCAAGAGCAGCGGTGTCCCAGGCTGATGCCAGGCGCCGCAGGAGGCTGCTGCCATGCCTCCATGCGTGGCAGAGGCTGGCTTTGACCTGGCCCTGGCCAAACTGTGGCCGCTGTCTCTGGCCCCATCCTGGTTCCTGCTCGCTTTCCTCCATCGCCTCCAGCTGCCTGTGCCAGAGGAGAAGAGGGAGCTGCAGGGTGCGTTTCTGCTGCCTCGCTGCTAATAAATAAGCCCTAGTAATGAGTTGGGCTCCGGCGGGCGGGCAGGTAGTGGCAATAATCCCCCAATTAAGTGGATGAGGCAGACAGTTAAGTGCAGAAAACCCACAAATAAACAAGAAGGAGAATAATATAGGAGCAGGGAGGAGCTGGTGTCTGGGTCCCTCAGCCTTTCCCCCGGCAGTTCCAGGAGCACTCTGGGAAGTGTAGTTCTGCCTTCATCCTCTGCCGACATCCTCCCCTGGAGGGACGGAAATCTCCAGTTTTCAGCCCGTTCCTCCGGTTGCACCAAGGCTGGGCGCCCCATGAAACATAAGGACAGTCAGCTCTGGGGATGTGGAGCAGGACGGGAACACAGCTCCGAGGGGAGCCCGTGTGCACAGAGCATCCCTGCCGAGATGGGAGCCCACAGGGCTCTGAGAGAGGAAGCCCTGCCAGGCAGAGAATCCTTGGGGCTGTCTCCATGCCACCAGTGTGGAAACTGAGGGGGTGGAGAGGCTCCAGCCGTGGCATGGCTGCTTTGCCTTCTCACCCCTGCCATGCACGTACGAGCATCCCTACCCTCGAGCTTCCTACGGATGGAGATACCGGCTCAGAGAGCTCGACAGAGGGTGCATCGTGGAGGATGGAGCTGTGCAGGGGCCATGCTGGATGCTGGCACAGCACAGGCTTCCTCCTGGAGCCCCAGACGGACACAAAAACCTCAGTGAGAGCAAATGCCTCCCCGGCACTATCGATCGCGGCCGTGGGCTGCGCGTGCCTCGTGCTGGACTCGCAGGGACGATCAATACTCGTTTTTCTCCCCAGCCTTCACCTTGCTAATGGGAGCCACCAGCCCTGTCACTTTCCCAGAGCTGCCGGGAGGAGATGGCCATGGGTGGGCTGGAGCTGGACCCGCTTCTCCTTTGCATTCCTAGGATCGGAGTCCCCGAGGGCTGCGGTGCTGTCGCAGCCTGGGGCTTTGCCACCGGGCACTGGTGAGGCAGTGGCTGCTGAGGCCACAGGGACAGCAGACACCGGTGCCCAGCTGGCACTGGGGTAGCTGTGATTAGTCATAAGCAAACATTTTGGAGCAAAGGTCCACGGGCTTGTGGCGTGCTGGGAATTTTCTCCCTGCAGGGACACGTTTCACCCTCCATGGCAGCCGGCAGTGGCTGCGCAGGTGCAAGGCAGGAGGAGATGCTCAGCTCCACGGCTCTGCCCGTGCCACTGCAGGTGCCCGGGAGGATGTTCCCACCGTGTGTGGGTGGAAGAGGGAAGCCCGTGGTGCCAGGGGCCTGGCTGCAGTGCCAGGGGACACGGTCCCATTTTGCCTGGTGGCAGCGCTGCTGATGGTGGCACCGCGGGGGTTTTTCCTGTGCTGGCAGCAGAGGGGGGACTCAAGAGAGGCATAATAATAATCCCCACGTGAAGTATAAGAAAAGAAGCTATTTCAGTATTGCCTCCTCCGCCTGGTGAGCCCACAGCCAGGCCTTTATCAGGAAAGGGAATGCAGATAAATCAGCCATTCTCCTCAGGCAGAAGAGCTTATACCCTTCATGTGGCACCAAACCTTGTTGGGAAATGTGCTGGTTCCTGGTGGATGCTGGGGGCGGCCAGGATACAGCCTGCCCACAGTCCCACCAGTGGCCAAACATTGGGCAGGAAGTGACTGGCATCAACTCAGCTGCCCGGACCCCTGTAATGAATTTCCCAGAGAGAGCAGCAATTCCTGGAAATTTTCTTTTCTGTGTCTGTGCAGGCGGTGTCTGGGAGCTGAACTCCTTCAGTGGAGAAGGGGGAAAAAAAAAGACCAAAGGGAAATTGAAGATATTGGGGTTTTGATGCCTTTTCCTTTGAACTCAGGGGCTGGCAGAGCTGGGCGGTGATGGGTGAGGGGCTGTGGGATGGAGCATGCACCCTTTATACCTTATACATTTGGGAAAGCCAAGCCAGGCCTGCATGTGCCCTCTGTCCTGCTTTGGAGGGCAGGAGCTGCCCTTCATGGCAGACTGCAGAAGATCAATGTGTTTTTGAAGGCAAACCAGAGTTTTTGCCCTGAAATGGTGCAGGCGCCTGCTCCGAATGCTGAGCAGCTCCTTGGAAGGCAGTTTCAAAGCACCAAGGGCAGCAGGATGGAGGAGCAGAGCAGTCATCCCCCTCCTATGGCCCCCAGGAACTGCACTGTCCCTTCCTGAAAGTCACAGCAGAGAATAAAATGTGGAGGAAAAATACCCCAAGAGGTCTGGCCCACTGTTCTGGGGGTCTGGGTGGTGGAATCCCCCCTCAAGAGGTCATGGCCTGTTTTGTGGCGGCCAAGATTCAGTCACAGAGGATCATTCTGAGGGGGGGGCTGTGGCTTTATTTTGCAGGCAGCTGCCACGGGTGGGACCCGCTGTGCCGGTGGGGCAGGAAGCAGAGAAATTGCAGGGGATCTGTCCCAGGGGTGTCTCCAGCTGGAGCTCTCCCTAATGGCTGTTCCCCCCCCAGCCACCCCTGAACTCCCACAGCGCCAGCACCATCCCAAGTTCCTTTGTTGGGGTGGCACAAGAGCATCTCGTGGGCCCCCAAACTGCCACCCCATGCCCGGGGGGATTTCAGGGCAGAGGGTTGGGATCTGCACAGTCAGCCCCGAGGTGCTCTCTCCACAGAGCCTCCCGCCTGCCTCTGCCAACTAATGGAGGTGATTTTCACCTCCTTTCATCTGGAAAACCACCGACAAAAGTCATCTAACAACTTTCCTGGCAGCAGGAGCGTTGAAGAGATTTCTCTCGCACATTCACAGCAGGTGATTCTCAGTGCTGCTCAGAGGAGGATCGCTCTGGCTCGGGATGCAGAGCAGCGCAGCACTTGGGAACCCCTGTCCCCGCGACCCGCACTCAGCTGGGCACTGGGAGCAGTGGGAGCAGACATTACCCACCCTCGGTCACTGCTTCTCCTCCATCCTCTCTTGTGCCTGCCCTGTGAGAGGTGACGCAAAAATAGCCGGCGTCATTCCCAGACAGCAAACATCCCAGCTGAGGGGAAAGAGTTCAGGAGAGTGGATCCCCATGGATCCCCCCGGTACCGTGCCTGAGCACAGCCTCTCCCTGTGGTGGAGATGCCTGCGAGCACCCACTGATGGAGGCACCTCTGTCTGGGGATGGGAGCATCATCGCAGTGAGGGGGATGCTGATATGGGATCCTCAGGAGCTGCTGTAATGTCATTCCGGGAGCAAATCACATCCCCAGCAGCCAAGGACGTGTTAGGTCTTCATAAAAATGGTAATTCCCAGCAGACTGATTTGGGAACAGGGACAGTGGCTGTTGCTTCCCCTTTCAAGCCTTCTCCAGTGCCCATGGGGAGCGTGGTGGTGCTGGAGGAGGCAGAGGGCTGCACTGAAGGATGGAGGATTTGGAAAGTAGGAGCAAGGGGTTTCTGCAAAACCCCAGCTCCTCACATCCTCCGAGATCCGGCCTCGGCTCCTTGCCTGCCGAATCCCTGCCCTGAAGCTCACCCGAGCTGCCCAGCCATGAAAGCCAGAACTGTTTGTTTGCAGTTTCCTAGGAGAGAAATCACGTTAAAAAAATTAATTACACACCTGAAAACAAAACCTGGCTGCTCAAGTGCACATCAGGGATAAATGGTGTGCTCCAAATTAGACAATTTACAGCTTGGGTAAGTAATGAAGGAACCCAGCCGGGTGTGAAAGCAGAGGGGGAGAGTGACCCTGGGGGAATGTGGGGCTCTTTTCCCCCTGCTCCCCTCATCCCCCAGCTCCGTCATCCCTCTGACCCCCTTTTCATTGCTGCATGCTGAGAAACCCCCATTTGCTCAACACTGCTGGCTGGAGTAGCTCCTTGTGGCCCCAGCCTCGGGAATTCAGCGGGGATTTTGGAGGAGTTTGAGCCCTTTTAGAGCTCGGAGAAAGGAACAGCCCCAGAGAATGGGGCACGTAATGGAGCAGAAGGATTGTTCTGTGCATCCCAGGGAGAGAAGGGCCGCGTGGGACATCTCCCCCCATGGCATCCCAGTGAGCAGAGATGTCCAGCAAGGGGGTCCCTCGCTGCACCCCGACCCCCCTGGCATCCCCCAGCCCACGCTGGCCTCTGCAGTCCTCACTGTGCGGTGCGTGGGCGGGCTGGCAGCGCGCTGCCGAGGAACGGGCAGCAATCCAGGCTTGCTGGCGAGAAGAAAATAATTTCTTTGCCTTATTTTTCCCTTTACGGTGTCCCAGCCCAGCCTGTGAGTGTGGGGATTTAAAGGGGCTGTGTCCCAGGGCCGTCACGGCGTGTTAGTGGCAGTGGGGATGGTTGATGTGGCCGGATCCGTGTGGCGGGGCTGAGCCTCGTGAGTGGGCTGGTGGCTGTGGGTGCTTCCTGGCTTGCCTGCAGCAAAGAACCAGCCACGGGGACTTTTGCTGCCCTGGGGCAAAGTTAAAGTGTGGGCAGCACCCGTGACGGGCGAGGAGATGCCCCGTCCCCCTCACACCGCCAAGGGGGAAGCTTGGAGCACAGCAGCATCCCAGGAACCCATAGGAATCAACCCCCTCCTCCACCCACACCCCTCTCTGTCCCCTGTGTGCTGCCCACCAGCTCCGGCAAGGGGCAGGATCCTCCCAAGCTCCCCAGTCTGCCCACACGTGGTGGTGCGTGGGGCTGGGAGCAGCCTCCCTTCTCCCCTCTCTGCTCGACTCCCACCTCTGCTCGGTGCCGGCTCGGAAACCAGCCAGCTAATGATGTGAGCTGCCGAGCAGATGGGGGACCTGACGCTCCGCTCCCCGGCAGCGGATTAGGCATGCAAATGGATGTATAGAGACGCGGTGCCTCCTGGCCTGTATCCCCTCCACCCCCAGCACGCGTATGGCGTTTCCATCCACAGCCCCCAGGCCCCCCACTCACAGCACCCCCGGCCTGGCCTGGAGCCACACGTGGAGGGCCAGGATGGACGGACAGACGGACACAGGGTTGTGTGTGGTTCATGCAGCCCTGCCTGTGTGTGGGATGGCCCCTCCTTGAACTGTAAATCCCGCCGTGTCCCTGCAGGAGAGCGGCAGTGGATGAGCTGCATTTGCTGCGGGTTTTCCTCTGCTGCCTTCTTGCGCTCCTTTTGCAGCATCAGTGGGTGCTGCTGTGCCCCGTTTAGGGGGAGAGGCCGTGCAGGGAGGTGGGAGCAGGGCTGGGACGATGACCCGGGTGCTGCAGTTGCCCAGCTGTGCTGACTCCAGCGGCTACAGCGGGGATGCTCTGGGATGTCGGCAGAGCTGCTCCTGCCCTGCGCAACACCAAGGGGCATCAGTTTAGCTCCTGCAATGCCCGTGACCACTTCTCAGCCTAAGAAATGCTGCAAAATGTGAGCTGGCAGAAGCAGGACAGTCTGACTGAGTCCTACTCCACCTCCAAAACCTGTGGAGAGCTGGAAGGTGCAGGGGAGGCTGGGGCTTCTTGATGCCGGACACAGCCATGTGCCCGGGGGGGACTGAAGCAGCCCCGGTGGAGACCAGTTCAGCCGGGAGTGGGAGCGGGGCTTCAGCCCAGCCCCGCAGCTGTGAAACCAGCTCCCCTCCAAAAGGACACAAAATCTGCCCTTCCCGACATGGGGATGAGACTGTCTGCACCTGCAGCATCACTCCCTCAGACCCTCCGTGCCACCGCAGCAGCGCCGTGCAACGCCGTTATCTCTGATGCCTGGGAGCGGGAAGGAGATTAATATTCATCACAAGGGAGCGGAGCATATGGAAAATGAATAATGCTAATTGTGTCTGTATAGATTTAGCGTAAGAAGCTTCCATGCATTAAGGAGGGAGGGAATTAGTTCTCTGAACCGTTTCAGACTCATTTCTGGCAAAGGAGTGCCTGCCTGCCCGCAGGTTTGGAGATGAGGGTGAGGATAAAACTTGTATCCTGTGCCTGAGAGCGGGAGAGGCTCGGGATGCAGGGCCGCTGCGCGGGTGAGCACAGGCACCCTCTGCCTCCCAAAAAACAGAGTGATGGAGCAAACTCGGTCACTGCAGATGCCAAGGAGGAAAAGGGGGTGCCTGTAGATCTGTGAGCCCCACAGCTGTGGGCTGCTGCAGCCAGAGACACCCCCAAGAACCAGCACTGGAGGCAACTGTAAGCCTGCCGTGCCTGGGCTGCTTTTTGGTGTGTGTGGCCCCACTGGGATCGGGTCCCTGGGGCCAAGATGCCGTAGTGCAGGGCTGGCACTACTCCTGCCCTAGGTGAGTTTACCCATCCCCAGGCGCAGGCAGGTGCTGTGCTTGGCAGGCAGGGACTTGGCAGGAGGCAGTGCCCTGCGCATTGGGGGTTGAAGGGGTAACGAGGCGCTGGGGGCCAGAAAAGTTCATGCCTTAAACATTCATCCCATTTGCCTTCTGGGGACGAGGGTTGGTGCCCCGTTTTAATCGAATCAGCTCATGGCTTTAATGAGGTGAAGAGGAGAAGACTCATTTGCTCAGCCAGGCGGGGAGAGCAGGCTGGGCACTGCAGGTCCAGGGCTTTGGCAGAGCCCCCCCAGGCCCAGGCGAGTGTGTTCCCTCCTCAGATGGCATGGGCTGGCACGTGGCAGAGTCACCTCGGGCATGAGGGACCAGTAAGAACAGTGGGATCAGGCTCCCCTCCCTGCAGGGCATGGTGCTGGGTGTCCCCCTGTGCCCCAGCACTGCAGAGGGGTCCAGGCTGGACACCCCCCTTCTGCTGTGCTCCCCAGAGATGGCCCTGTGGCAGCGGAGAGCTCAGGAGGCGCTGTGGTCATCCCTCTCCTGTGGACTAGAGCTGGTCAGGGAAATTTTGCAGCCTCAGGAGAGGCTGGAAAACACCTGGGGTCTGGCTGCTCCCTGAGCTGCCTTCTGGCATCCCTGCAGCTGCAGTGTGAGGATGCTCCATGCCTTTCCCCACGCTCTCCAGGGCCAGCAGCCGCAATTGTCTTAAGGCTTGACCATTGCCCTCTTCCTCCCCTCTCCTCCCATCCCTGAGAACGTGGGATTCCTCTTCCTGCACTTTGATCTCTCCAATTTTTAGCTCATTCTGGCTGCTTTATAGGCACTAATCCCTCTGCAGGCACCGGGGAGAATCCACCTACACTCCATGCAGCCTTAAGTCTTATTGTGTAAACAAAATCTCAAGCACGAAATCCCTAATCCTTAATGGTTGGAGCCTCGGATACCTGGTCCCCCGTGTCCTGCCCGATGGAGGCTGGAAGAGGGGGAAGGTCTCTGCCATGTTTGCTCCCATCCTCAACCTCAGCACGGATTAAACCTCTGTACATGCTTTTAACCTTGGTTTTTCCTTTCTTCCTGGCTGTTCACGCTGGCGAGCCACTCCGGCCCCCTCCCTGCTCCACTGCATTTGTTGAGCTTAGGGGATCAAACTGGGTGACATTTGGAGTTGGGATATTTGAAATGCAAATTTTCCCTGGATAGATAAGTGGAATTTGCTCCCTCTTATGAAGGGAACCTCTGGGGAGAGCCGAGCACTATGGCCAGCCTGCTCTGAATGTGAAATGCAGCCGGGGGAATCCCTGCCTCCCCCCAGCCTGGCACTTCTGGGCAAACACTGGTGCAATAACCACCCTCATGACCACAAAGGTATCCAGATTTCCCCCAAACACAGTGAGAGGTAAGAGCTGCAGGGCCGGCAGAGAAATCTGTGGTGTTTCTGGATTACAGCCAGGGAGGGAGAAATCTCGGTGGCCGCTGGTGTAATCCCAGAATTGATGTTTTCTTCCTCTGCACCCGGGGTGCTGCTGATGTATTTGTCTCTCCCTTCCAGCTCAGAAATTAAAGCTTTCGCCACTTTTCTTGCTGCAGAGGAACAAATGTGTGTCTGAGAGGGAGATTTACACTTTGCTTTCCTTTCTGGAAATGGAGCGTGATTTTCCAGCGACTGCAGATGCTGGGCCTGTCCTGACGCATTGAGAGGAGCTGCTGGGTGGGGAGAAGGAGCCCCCCACCTATCCACCCTCCCAGCCTGCTTCAGCAAACCAGGTGGGTTTACACCCCAAAGGGTTTGGATGAGAGGGCTGCAGCCCTGTGTTTCCCCCTCTGCACTCCCATACGTGCCCCTCCTTGTGCCCCCCTCTTTCCTCCCCCTCCCCAGTGCAGGCTCCAGGCTGGGCTGATTCACCTCCTGGCACAGCTGTACTCGAAACCTGCTAAACCCCCACGAAGCATCTTTAGGGGAAAACACTCGATTTGCTGCCAACCCCATCCAGGATGAGACTGCAGACTCCAGGCTGCACATGGGGGGCACGGGGGTGTGGAAATTACAGCAGGGCTGGGATGGAGAGGGGCAATCTTGTGTTGGGAAGCCCTGGGAGGGCTGGGGGGAGTTCACCTGGAGCCATTCATGTGCATCAGCTTCATCCCTGCCTGCCCTGCCTGCCCACAGTCCCCCACTCACGCAGCAACAACTCAAAGCAAAGGGAAAAACCATAAAGCAGAAGAAGTTCGGGCGGCTCTTTGAGCTGGTCCCGGGCTCCTGCAGTGACTGGGGGCTTCCCACAAACCGTGATGCACCGAGGAATATCTGGAGCATCATAAATATACTCTGGGAATGAAGGAAAAGGGATTTGAATTTCAACTTTGATGCATAATGTGCTTTCCCTAAAAAAACCCCAGCCTTCTTGGCAGAGACCAGACAACTTCACACTAAATCTCCTGCAGGAGCATGTTGCCAGTTGCAGAGATAAAACCTCAATGAAACACAATTAGTTTCCACTTGGATTAGCCAAACTGGCGTCTCTCCTCCCACCCAGACACCCCGGCAGCGGGATGGGGACCGCTCAGTGCCAGCCTCCTGTGTCCCCAGCCCTGCTGGGAACGGGACGGCTCTGCCCCGGGGGGAGGATAGCTCTCTTTTCACGGCTAAGGGGAACTGACAAGTGATGAATACAGGAAAGCCGGAGCGCTGCAGGGCAGCCCCTGCCATCTCACCGAGGACGGCGGCTCATCACGGCTGGTTTGCTGCGGTTCTCTGAGGTTTGGAGGCTGGTGGGGAGCCTGGGGCAGGGTCTCCATGTTGTCCCCTACGGTCCAGCCAGCTTGGGGTTGGGGCATGGCACTGCTGCCTCCTCTCCCTGCTCAGTCCCGAAGGAGGGAGGAGCATGCAGAGGGGACATGCTGGCAGCGAATGTTGCTGAGAGATTTTTTCTTTAGGCAGGAATATCTTGAGCACTGTATTTTTTTTTCTTAAGGCTTATAAGCTGGGAGCTTTTCTAGTCTTGGAGCTTTAGGCTTAAGCATCACTCATGGTGGCAATGTCTCACCCTTGTTTGCCCCTGACTCCTTGGTGTCACTCTGAGCCCAGACGTGTCAGGCTCACTTGCGCCGCAGGCGCATTTTTGGAGCAGGCTCACGCCTGCAGGCTGGGTCGTGGTGCCCCAGCGCTAGGCTGGCAGGAACAGATCGTGGGGGAGGTAGGAAAAACGCCTCGGAGCCATCCCGGGGATAGGAGCACTCCCCGGGCCCTGCAGGTTTTGCCCTGCCGGGAGGCAGCTGACAGAGGGACCAAGAGTTGCTGGCAGGGCTCTGAGGGGAAATCAACCTGTTAATTAAGAGCTTAATTACCCAATAACGAATGGTGGACTTAGCTCAGCCTTGAAGCAGGCCAAGCGAGTGAAGTGCCCTCGGGGAGGGCCAGAGGAGGTGAGCCGAGGGCAGGCTTTGCCTTCTGCCGTATTTGGGAATATTTGCAAGAACTGTACATGGAGAGAACAGAATCCTGCAGCCCCCTCAGTACCTCTGTCCCTGCTGTCTCCAAGGTGCCGGTGGGAGGACAGGGACGGGGATCACTTGTCCCTCCAACAGTACCATGTACCCCAGGCAAGGGATGGGCTGTGGGGTGAGCATTCCTGCTGATGGAGGAGGGAGGGGAGTTTGCGGGCTGGAAAGGGAGAAGAATTTCCTTGGCTTGGAGTGTTTTGCTGCAGAAAGGCGGTTTCAGCTCCAAGGGTAAGGGAAATGAAACAGAAAAATGCTTCCTATTAAGCAAAAGGGATGGAGAGCCCTGCGTGATAGGGCCGTCTGCAGGGGCTGCTCGCTCCGCATTTGCATCCAGCGCGGCCCCGCGCCAGCGCCCGGAGGGAGCCGTGCTGTGGCAGGCGGGCTGAGGGGACGAGCTCCAGCCCTGCAGCTGCGGCGTGGGGACAGCCGCATCCAGCCCCACGGATGGCAGGCAGTGCCTGGGGGAGGGAAGGTGGATGTTCTCCACACAGATCCCTGTGATTCCCTGAGCAGGTCCCGTGGGGAGACTGGGATGTCTCAGCCCGTGGTGTGGACTGAGATGGGTCTAAGGAGCTGCTGGAGGGGGTTGGGCCAATGCCCATGGCCACTTCTGAGGGTCTCCTGACTGCTGGGACATGGGCAGTGCCAGCACATCCTCTTGCCGTGCCTGCATCCCCATGGACCCAGAGAACAGCCCCAGCAGAGATCCCAAACCCAGCAGGCACCCACCCCTAGCCCAGGGCACAGCTGCGGTTCTTCCTCAGGGGATGTTCTTCTCCTCTGCTGTTAAATTCTTTAAAAACCCGATCAGACCCAACGGTTGTGTGGCAGGAAGAACAACATTCCTTCTGGAGCTTTCCCAAGTAATTCATCCTCTGAGAAATTAATTATCAGCACCGGGGCTGCGTTTAATCGGCATCAGTCCCTATGTGCACGGGGTCGGAGGGTGCTGCTGCCTCTGCCTCCTGCCGGCAGGGAGGAGATCGGCTGTTGCCCGTGGGCTGGGAATTGTGAGCAAGGAGAGCAGATCCATCCGGGAGGCCCTGACAGCTGTGCAAACACCCCCGGGGCAGCAGCACCTGCCAG
Organism: Struthidea cinerea; assembly: GCA_013397865.1. Lineage (NCBI taxonomy): Eukaryota > Metazoa > Chordata > Aves > Passeriformes > Corcoracidae > Struthidea > Struthidea cinerea. Next base: position 60,568 of record VZTI01002792.1, read on the forward strand.
CTATGCCCAGGGTGGGCGGAGTGACGGGGCAGCCCAGGTGCTGAGAGCGGCTCCGACGCCCACACAGCACTCCCGGGGTACTCATCGGGCTGGGAGCAGGGATAGAGCTCCGGAGACGGGGCTCTGTGGCCCCCATCCCGCACCGAGGGCAGCGGACCCACGCAGGCAGCGTGACACCCGTGCAGGTGTGCGGCGCGCCGGGAGGGCGGATGTGACAATATCTGTTTGCTGGGGGACACGGGGGCATCTGTTCCAGCAGAGCTGCCTCTGGCAGCCGTTTCCCTGACAAATGGTGCTTGGTTTGGTGGTAGAGCCTTAATGAAAGCGGTGGCGGCTGTAGGAGTGGGGAGGGGAGCGCCTGCCTGAAGGGTGCTCCGGGGGAGAAAGGAGAAGAAAAGGACAAAAGGCCGTTGGACGCGCCCCTCGTCCGTGGCCAGATGGCTCCTTGCGGGACCCGCATCTCGCTGCCTGGCCAGGGGCAGCCGGCTCTCCACCACCGGCCCTGCGTGGTGGGGTCTTGAGCCACCAGGAGAAGGTGTGTTGCTGGTGGGGGAGAGCTCAGGGTGGGCTTTTTGGAGGTGGGGGTGATGAGGGGTTTGGGGCACCTCTGGGACTGTTGAGCTGCGGAAGCTGGAGGTCCCTTGATGTGGAGAGGTGTTTCTGTCATACTTGTGCCCTCTAGTGGCTTTGTCCTCTGTCTCTGGTCCCTTGGCCACCATCCCAGTGAGGTGACCACGCTCCTGGTCCCATGGCCACCATCCCGCGGTGGCCGGGGTCAGCCCGTGCCCCTGGCACCGCCAGCCTTGGTGTTCTTGGGGGTGGGGAAATGCTGGGCAAGAAGGGCTTAGCTGAGGCCAGGAAGGCACCTGAGGATGCCTTCCCCATGGTCATCTCCTTCATGGAAGAGAGTGCTTGTCCTTGGTTTCAAGATGCTTTGGCATGGAAATGTAATTTTTAGATCTGGGGGAAGGCAATGGATTCCATAACCTTTCCAGAGGCTTGATTCCCCAGCCAAAACTGTTGGGTGAGTGACCCCAAAACACATTTTATTCCAGAAAATCAAATCTTGAGATTTCTAACACAAAGTTTCTCATTTTCAATTGCTCGGGGCTGTTCTCTACCTTTCTGTTTCCTCTGTGTTTAATCACATGACAGCCTGAAAAAAAACCCCCAAACATCTCACTTTTTTTCTCAATCTACTGATGTTTCTCTTTTATCTAAAAGAAATAAAACACTCCTTTGCCTCCGGCCCGTGGCAGCCGCCACGTCTCAGCTGCGCTCCTGGGAACAGGACGCCTGGATGCCCTGCGGCTGCTCCTGCCTCCCGAGTGCTTCTCTCCTTCCCTGTGTCTCCTCTCTGCAGGTTTTTGAACCCTACCCAGAGCTGTGGCAGGGGCACTTTGGTGGAAGAAGCCCAGCCAGGCACTGTGGGTCCCTGGGGTGGCTGGCAGAGCAAGGTGAGGATGGGGTCCCATATATAGGGCAGCGTGAGCTCCTGCGTTCTCTGCAGGGACAGGGGGACGGGGATGTCCCCACGCAGTTGGCAGCCAGCCCTGCCTGTGCTCCCTCCACTAGCAGGGGATATTTCCTATCTGAGAGAGCAGATGTTGGTTAGGAGCTTCCTAAGCAGTTTCTCTTCCCTCGCAGAATTGCTGCTTGGCGAGAGAATTAAATTCTCTTTTGTTGTCAGTTTAGAGGAGAACAAAACCAAACGTCACCTGGAGAAATTCTTGCTGCTGCACCCCCGGGGGATGGAACGGCTGCCTCAGGACCAGGATTAGCCCATCGCTGAGAAAGCCGATGGTCCCTGAGGGGATTAGACAGATGATCGATGCTGGGATTAGCTTGTGTGGTGGCTGCGGTGACAGCAGCGACCCAGAGCAGCAGCTCCACCCTGCCTGTGCTTGCACTGTGCCAGCCCCTCCCCAACCCATCCCCGTGGTCTCTGGGATGGTTCCTGAGCAGTGCCAGCCCAGCGAGGAGGGGCTGGGGGCAGCGCTGCTGCAGCCAGCACTGCCACAGATGTTCTGCATTTTGGCTTTCTCCCCCTTCCAGCCTCGTTAGTATTGAAATTAAAAGCAAGTGTTTGTGAATTGGTAGCTGTTCTCCAAGACCCTAATTAGCAAATCTCTTCATCCCCTGGGGCTGCAATCTAATAATAAAAAAAAAACCACCAAAAACAACCAAAAACCCCGGCACCCAAACAAGCCCCAAACCTTGTTTGATGGATCGGGAGTGCTACTGGAACAGTAGGAAACGGCTCTTCCTGCTTAGTATGGTAATTAAACACTTCAATTGCAATTATTTTTGCAAGTAGATAAGTCTCTAATTGTTATCATAGGTGGCAGGGGTTTGGGTGTGTGTTTGCCAGTTCTTCTCCGAGCTGGAGCGGAGCGTGGATGCCACAGGCGGTTCAGGCCTGCTCCTGCCTGGTTTGTTTGGGGAAGAGGAGCTCACCGTGTGCTCCTCCGCAGGGACGCGGCTCCTGCTGCTCTGGAAAGCTGCTGATGAGGCAGTTTCTCAACCTGCTCCAGAGGGCTCAGTCCGAGGGTCTCGTAGCTCCTTCTCCCAAGGCCACGGGAGGGAGGACCATGAGGGGACCTTCCCCGCCAGGGCATCACCTTGCTGGGGCTGTTTCCTTGCCCACCGATGCTTTGGTGGGGTTTGGCTGGGCGCTGGGAGGCACTGGGGCTGCAATACCCCCCTCTCTCAGCCTTCCTCGCTCTCTGGGAGCCATTCGCTCTCTGTAACCACTAACTAGTGGTGGAAGGGTGAAACCCACGGAGGAACCAGTGGCAGATGCTGACACTCAGTGCGGCTCGGGGCGTGTCGAGGAGTTGGGGCAGTGAGTGGGGTGCGCTGTGCCGGGTTGGGGAGCCCTGGTGATGCCCACGGTGGGGCCGGTCCGTGCCCGCAGCAAGCAGGGGGAGCTCCGCGCCTGAGGGCGGCAGGGTGTCCCCTGCTCCATCCGCTCAGGGACCAGGGAGGGATCATCTGGCTGGTCCCACAGGGCAAGATGTGCTCTGCCCTTGCCCAGGGCAGCTGTGCCTGTGTCCTGCGGGGGTTTGTGCTGTGTGTCCAGGTTCTGTCCCAGCAGAGGGATGGGGATGGGACGGCAGAGAGGCTCTTCCCAGGACAAAGCACACCCAAAGAAACCAAGCATCTCATTTTCCTTCTGTCTTAAATAGATTTTTATACCACTGATGATTTCTGCACAGGTTCGGGGCAGAAACCCCCTCTTCTGGGGGAGTCTTAGTGTTGAGCTGCTGGGGAGGGCAGAGCCTGGGGCAAACCCCGGCTGCTCAAAGACTCCCCATGGCCCCGCAGGCTCCAGGGCTTCTCTTTGCTTCGCAGTAGGGCTGGAACAGGTGATGTGGAGTAAGGGCAGCCCCAGGGATGCCAAATCCTCCTCAGCGTGGGAGGCAGTCTTGCCCCAACATGGATGCTGAGGGAATGGGATGTCCTGTGCACGGACATCCAGCACTCGTGGCTGCCAACATCCACCACGCTGAGCCCTCCTGCCACATCACCCCCGCCTCTACCAGGACCTTACCCCCTCAGAGGGGTGGATACATCCCTAGGACAGGGTACCAGGGAAGGTAGTGCCTGTGTCGCCTTTCTCCATCCTAGGCTGGTCTGCCTGGCACCAAGACCTCAACAGCAGCCCCTTTCCCCCTCCACCCCATGCCCTTGCAGCCTGACCCACTGCCATGGGTCTGGAGAGGGCACCCCCAGCCCTGCCCTGCCAGGGGCACTGGTTCCTGACCCAGCTCCTCAGGCATCTCTTCCTGCTGGTGTGGGGCTTGATGCTGAAAGTGTCACTGCCCAGGCAGGGCAGGGGAGATGTTCTTCTGCAGCTCCTCCGAGGGCTCTTCTAACACACCACCCTCCTGGGAAGAAACCTCGGTGAGTGGAGGCCTCTCCAGCAGTGTTTGGGGACGGAGTGAATGCCGTGTGCCAGAGCAGGCATCCTGCAGGGGAACACAGAGGGGGATCAAGGGCTTTATGGGATGCAGATGGATCCATTTCCCCTCCTCTCCCGCTCCCCAGTGTAAGGGATGCTGCATTCAGCACTTGCTGTTCCTGGGAGGGACTGTGATGTGATGCTGTGAGGATGCTCTCGGCATCCTCGACTAAATGCTGCGTGCTGACATTTGGGCAGAGCCGAGCAGGCTTGCATCACCCCAAGACCTATCACCCAACTCCCCTCTGAGCAATATCACTTTGCTTTGTGGCTTTCTCTGCTTGTTCTTCCTGTCCCTCGGGCCAGCCGGCAGCAGGGCTGAGTTGTCAGAGTTGTAGCATGACAAAAGTTGGTGTCTGGAGGTTGGCAGTGCTCTGCTCCTGGGTGCTGCTGCTCCTCCCGTGGCCCCTCTCTTTGGTACTGCTGTAGGTCAGGGGGTTTTTTGGTCAGGGTCTCTTTGGGTGGGTGTCCTGTACGAGGTGGCATTTCCTGTCCCCACCCCCACAGCGCAGAAAGGAAACCTGTGGTCACACCAGGACCTCAGATCTCCTGCAAACCTCTCCCCCAGGTCTCTGCTTCATTCTGCTGATTAGATCAGCAGCCTCTCAGGGGATGGCTGGCATTTTGCCTTTTCCTCATGGAAACTACATGTGTCTTGGAACATATGCACAGAGATGGGAAGCATGAAGCAGAAGAGCTGGAATTGGTGTCCCCTCTGCCTCTGCTGCTGGGCAGTGACAGCAGCAGAGATGACTCTGCCTTGTGTCTGCACTGCTGAGGGGGTAAGTGCTGTGTCTGCCCTGGGCAGCTTTGCTTTGTGGTTTGTGGTTTCCAGACTGGGGGGTTCACCCTGCTCCTCCTGCAGGGCAGCAGTGATGCCTCCCCAAAGAACAGCATCTGCAGCCTCCAGTCCTCTGGTTCTCCTTCTGCTGGTGGGCCATGGCATTTCCAGGGTGGTTCACAGGGAGCGCCTCTGAGAAGTGTGGGTTGATGTTGCACCCCAGGGCAGGGGGTCCCTGTGCTCCAGCTCGTTCCCAGCTGTATGTGTGGACAGACAGACAGACAGCACTGGCTCCTGTTATTGCTGTGACCTTGGCTAAGGTTAGAAGTGCTCAGTGTGCAGCAGGGACAAAGTGTGCCCAGCTCCCAGCACGTGGGTGACCGTGTTTCCCCCGCAAGGCACAGTCAATAGGGAGAGCCCAGGTTATCAGAGTGCAGCGTTGGAGGGGAGCGCATGCGGAGGTCAGGGTGACCTTGCCTGACTCTTCCTGAAAAGGACTGCACAAAGTGGCTCTCTGGAGCTGAGAGGCATCCCCGTGCACGGTAGCTGTGGCCTCCAGCCCAGCGCCACTCGGAGAGAGCAGCAATGCCTCATGCAGCATCAGCTCTTCACCTCGGGAGCCCTGCCAGCATCTCCGCCAAAGCTGCCGGCAATTTATGTGGATGTAGGCTTGCATGAAAATGAAGTGTGCTGGAAATTCATAGTCTGAATGCAGCTGCTTCTGCAGTGCGTGAGGGACAGGCAGGATGCAGCATCTTCCAGGGCATCTCAGGCTGGTTCTATAAGCCCAAAACTCCAGGGCAGTCACAGAGTGGGACCCAGCTCTGTGCATCTCCCCTGGGCTTGGGACTGGGTTTGGAGAGCAAACGGTGCTGCATAAAGGAGTGAGGATGCATCTCTGATGGCATCACCCTTTGCGCCAGGTACCGTCAGAAAGGGATGCCTGCACCAGGAAAAATGCAGTGGATGCCACAGCAGGGAGAGCTGCCCCCTCCCTCACTTTCACCCAGCAACCCTGGCCTTGTACTCACCTTGCAGCTCTCACCTCTGCTGTTGAGTTTCTCGCCGAGGAAAGCTGAGTGTTGTCCTTTCAACCTCACACACAGGATTTTGAAACAGGGCAGCCAGGAGTTGAAGGCTGGGAGATGTGGGTCCTAGGGCAGCGGGCTGGCTGAGACTCACAGAAAAGCTCCGGCTCTGGAAAGGTTAAATTGCACATGAAGACAGGAAAAAGAGAAAAAGAACAGACCACTCTGTCAGTGCCAGCCTGGCTGAGCCCGGCTTTGCTCTGTGAAGCACCAGGTAGTGTCTGCCTGCTGTCTGTCCCCTGAGGCTGGCAGCTGGGGCAGGCACGTTGTCACTAGGACAGTGACCCTTTCCGATGGGAACTGGCTTCTCCTCTGCCCATGGATTGTGGCCGTGGTCCTGCCCCAACCTGCTCTAAGCACAGCTGACATGCGGGAATGTGACCCAGAGCTGTTCATTCAGCTCCAGCGTTTTCTTCCCCAGAACTTCCCTGCGAGTGCTGAACGCTCCTTCTCACAGGGTTTTAATCTCCCTGGACCTCAGCCAGACCCTACAGCCACGAGCATGACAAGCACCAGGTCTCTTCAGAGCCTGTTCCACTGCACTGAAGCAGGTTCCTGAGAGCACTTCAGTGCTTTTCTTTACTGGTCTTGTGTGAATTGCCTTCATCTCTGATGCCCAGTGGGGAAATGGGAGCAGCTGTCTTCCCTTGCATCTCTGCTTGGCCCTGCACTCTCCACCCTACCTGGTCCTCAGCCATGGAAATGCCCTCTAGCCCTTTAAATGATGGGGATTTCCTGTGGCTTTTGATTCCCTGCCCTGCTCCTGACTGAGACTCTGAGTGAACCCTGAGACCAGCTGCACTTCTCCAGTATTCCCACTCTCGTTTGTTAGTCTTTTCCCTATGCCTCAGAACTGAAAAGAACATTGTTATTAAGGGCAACGGTTCAAAATTCTGCTGGTTGTGCTTTCCCTTGAATGACCCCATGGAGCTGCTCTGAGCAGAGCTCTTCTGAGCTCTGGGTGTTCTTATCTGGGGGGTGTTATGAGTTTTTGGAATTATTTATGTCGGTCTTTTCCTGTTAACGTGTTCAGGGCAGATGACTCGGAAGACTCTGCGGAGAGGAAGAGGGGAAAGGAACCAGCTCGGTTTGTGCGGGGGGTGAAATTGGCTGCCTGGTTTTTGGTGAACGGGTAAATCCTGTGCTCAGCTGTCCTGTGTGGTATTAGTTGATCCTGATCATCTGCCAACAGCAGATCTTTATGTATCTGACTATGGGAAAAAGGGCTGGAAGGGGCCACCTATGATCATTGGTGCAACATTGCTGTGAGGTGAGGGGGCTACGAAGAGAAGGAGAGAAAGTAAAAGCAGTACCTTGAGGTGCTCGAGCAGCTCTTATCTGATTGTGAGCAGAAACCACAGCGGTGATGCTGTGTAGGATGGGGAGGCAGCTCTCTGGATTGTGAAAGGTCAAGAAACATCCCCTTGCTTGAGCCTTCCCTCTGGGGAACCAGGGAGAGAATCTTTTTTACCCAGAATAGATGGGAGGGGGAAAACCAGGAAATCAGTGACCCTGCCCTCTGCCTGAGGAAGAGAAACCCATTTTTCTTCCCCTTTTACCTCCCTCCAAGTCATTATTCTCCCTTTGCAGTAAGGCAGCATTTTGCGAAGACACTGATATTTATATTCTCTTTTCTCTTGGCTGTGTAGGGAAATCCCGACAGCCTGTTCCCCATCGCCAGCTCTCCCGATTGAGCTGCAGAGCCCTGGTGCATGAGCTCCTGGCTTGCCCAGGGGCTGCACTTCTGCGTGAGTAAACAGGACAGCTCTCTTTTTCTCTGCATGTTTGCAGAAACACCTCCACCACCTCAGGTACGTGTTTTCCATATGTGTTTATATACAACCTACAATTTACCAAATGCTATAACTTTGGGCTTTTCATTAATTCCTTGGAAACTGAAAAATGCAGCCCCAGGACCCGCGTTCTTGTGTTTGTTCATGTTAATCCATACCTCTGTGTCCCTTCCTCCCCCCCCCCCTTGGGCAAAGTCACATTGGTGCCCTGGGGGAGGCACGATGCTGGCTCAGCCTTTTGGGTGGCTCTGAACTTTGGTTCACCTCCCCGAGTTCTCCTTTTGGTGGCTTAAGACTGTTTCTGGGGCAGGATCAAGGGCACGTGCTGCAAGAGCGCACGAGCGCGGCTTCTTTGCTGGCACGCTGGGAACAGGGAATCAAAGGACTCCTTATCTATGGATGGAAAGTTTCTGGGCTGCTTATCAGGCACTGCTTAGAGGTTAGATTAGTCTCAGGAGCAGCAGATTGACAGCCTGCCTCTCCGTTCTCCTTGTGCTTGGCTGAGCGAACACCTTGCAGTGCGGCAGTGAGAGGATGGCACAGCCCTGTGGGGATGTGGGTGCCCAGGGAGAGGGCTGGGGACACAGCCTGGCACAGATCTTGCCCGCTTTGCTCCCATCCTGCTCCCTCACCGCACCCCACGGTGGGGCTGACCCTCGTAACGTACTTGGGATGACGCTGAGGGAATTTTTGGGCTCTAACTTTACATGGGTATTTGTATTTCTAAAAACATTTGCCAACCAAATTTGGGCTACTCCTGCCCCTTTCCAGAGATGGGAATGGAACTTGCTGTTGGCCGAATTCACTGCTGGTACAAGCTGATGGCTGAAATGCTGAGGGTGCGTGGCTCGGACTGAAAGGGAAGTGGGTGAGCTGTTCTGCAGGGAGCTGGGGGCCCAGATTTTGGCTCCTGCAGAGACTTTCAGCCTGGCTGCAGGTGCTCTGACTCTGTGCCCCAGGACTAATTCCTCATTTCCCCTCTGTGATGGACGGTCACCTTTCCCGGGCCCCTGCAGTTCTGCTGTGTGCCCCGACTTTGCTGGCTGCTCCTCGCTGGGACACGGCTGTTTTTGGGGAGCAGCCCCAGCTAACGGCTGCACCCTACCTGCACAGCAGATTCTGAAGGCAAAACTGTCCCCATTACCCAGCAAAGCCAGGGCACGTTTTGTGCTCCCTGTGAATGGTGGCAGTTCCAGGGGAAGGCCAGCCCTGTGGGAAGCTGGAGTAACCTGATTTGTGCTGCCAGCGCGGAGGGGATGCAAGCTGTGGCTGGTGAGGGGTTCTTGTGGGTGGTGATGAAATTCTGAGTGGCTGAGTTTATGAGTTGCCTGGGCAAGGATCTCCTGCTGGGGCATCAGTTTGTTGCTTAAAAGTCCATGGAAATTGTGGGGTCCCCAACTCTGCCTTCCTCTTTGGGGACAGACTTACCATCAAAGTCCCGAGTGTAGGAACGCTCTTACCTCTTGAGGGCTCCATCGGTGAGCAGGGTCCCCTTCTCGTTCCTCACCTCCAGTTTCAAGGGTTTACCCTCCTGCCTGCCCTGGCCCTGCCTGCCCCTGGGCTGGGCCTTCTGGAGGGGAGGCAGGTGGGAGTTCCTGGGCTGTCCTATCCTCCAGCAACGCAGCAAGTGCTGGTATGCCATTCGGAAATCCCTGTTGAGCGTCCCATAGAGGATGGGGTTCAGGGCTGAGTTGGCATAGCCCAGCCAGAGAACGATGGACATGGGTGTGCCTTTCACCTTGCTGTCCCCCCACACCCCCCGGTACGTGAACAGGGTGAAATAGGGGAACCAGCACACGATGAACGCTCCCAGCACCACTGCCAGCGTCACGGTGGCTTTGTGCTCTTTCACCATGGGCAGCGTGGGGGTGTTGCCCCACATGTGGTTGATCCTCTTGGCTTGCTCCCTCGCTATCTTGAGTATCCGGTAGTAGGTGACGCACATGATGACCAAAGGGATGTAGAAGGTGAGCAAGGCGTCCACTAACCCGTACACAAAGTTCACCTCCAGCGTGCACTCCTTGTTGCAGGGGCCTGTGTTTTGCACCGCCGTCCCGTTGGTGTTCCAGCCCAGGTGGATGGGGAGGAAGGAGACCATCAGTGAAACGGTCCAAATGACAACCAAACCCACGGCCACGCGGGAGGGAGTGACCACCTGGCGGTAGCGCAGCGGCGTGGTGACGGCAAAGTAGCGGTCCAGGCTGATCACGAAGAGGTTGAGGATGGAGGCTGTGCACAGCATGACGTCCAGGCTGGTGTAGATGTTGCACAAAACGCTGCCAAAGGGCCACTCCTTGGCGAGTTCATAGAAAGCGGAGAACGGCAGCACCAGAAGCCCCACCAGCAGGTCGGTGATGGCCAAGGAGACAATGATGCAGTTTGTCAAGCTCCGGAGCCGGCGGTCGAGGGTGACGGCCAGGCAGACGATGATGTTACCACAGAGAGTGATCACGATGAGGATGACGAGGCAGGACCCGACCAGCAGCTGCAGGGGAAAGTCCATCCTCTTTTGAGAGCTTGTGTGGTTGGAACATGGATCCATGGTGTCACTGCAAGGATGGAGCAGTCCTGCTCTCATCAGCTCCAAAGCTGCTTGGAATGAGCCTCTACCAGGCAGGCCTAGAGCCCTTCCCAAAGCAACCCTTGGTGTACAGTGACCTTGGAGAACATTGCAGAGTCACTTTACTTGTTCAGCCTTGTGTGCTGGGAATGACACGGTCTAGGAAAGACGTGGCACTGCCACTCACTTGTGCCTCTTGGCCCCCTCTGGGAGCTCAGTGCTGGAGCCGATGTCCTGTGGCAGCTGCTGGTGGATCTCAGCTGCTCCTTCTCCTTTCCTGCCTTCTCCTTTCCTCTGAGCGACCATGGGGTCAGGTCCTGTGGGGTCTCATGCCCTCTGCATATTTCGTTGGTGACAGTGGTCAGCAGTGCTCCAGCAGGGACAGAGCTTTGCCACAACCTGCAAAAGAAAGTGTCTGGTGAGGTCCTGGCACAGGGGGCCCAGAGAAGCTGTGGCTGCCCCATCCCTGGAAGTGTTTGAGGCTGGGTTGGACGGGGCTTGGAGCAACCTGGGATAGTGGAAGCTGTCCCTGTCCATAGCTGGGGAGTGGAACAAGATGCTCTGTAAGGTGACTTCCAACCCAAACCATTCTGTGGTTCTATAAAAGCATCAAGTCAGAGATGCAGTGGGCAAAGACCCTTTGAGCTTCCCCTCAAACCCCTCCAGAAACAGAGTGTCTGCACCTCCCTGGCTGCTCCAGCCCGCTCAAGCCCAAATTGGAAAGTCCTTTGGCAGCCAGGCACCCGTGTACCTGCCAGCTGGGCTCTCCCAGCCCTAGGGGTGCCCGTGTAGTGTAGGGATGTTGAGAGAAAGGCAGGGATTTTAAAACCATCACATTCCTACAGGCTTACAATAAAAGTGAGAATGAGGAGGATATGAGGAAACAATTTTCCTGAGAGAGTTCTTATGCAATCCAGCAAAATTAGTCACAACTACGTAATTTCTGAATCTGGGCTGTGGCTGCCAGTCTCATTAAACTTTGCCCTTGTATCTGTGCTTTGCAGCAGCCCAACACCTTGGGCTGGTCCCTGTCATCACAAATCACAGTAGCTCCTGTAGCCTGTAGAGGAGATCCTCGCTCTGCTCTGGGTCCTGGAAAGGAAGAGGAACATCCCTTGCAGACTTACTTTTTCTGGCCGTTTTCTGTCTGGATACAAATAACAAAAAGCCGTGTTTTGGAAGGGAAGAAACAACAGAGCAAACCACTCTAACATCCAAATGAGCTGCTGATTATGGTGCTCTCCAAGACCCCACCACTACTAGATTCAAAGGGACCTCGGTTCCTTGATTGGAAGCAATACCCATGTTGGGAAGATCCCCAAAGGGGAACTGAGGCACTGCAGGGACAAGAAAGAGGGCTGGGAACAGGCTGAGGAGCAGGACTGACTGTGCTGGGACCCTCATGGAGCTGCCTGTGTCCAAGCTGCGGTCTCCCACCGTGAGCTTCCCAGATGAGATGAGGGCTCTCCTCATCCTCCTCGATGTGCTGGTGTGGGAGAGCTGTGCTGGTCCCCACGGGCGGTGCACGACCCAGCTCTGCAGGCTCTCTGCACCCCAGAGAGACCCCATGAAGCCCTCCCCGGTGGTGGCCGGGATTGTGCAGGAAGGTAGAGCTGATTCTCCACAGAGAGCAACAGGCTGCAGAGACGGAGCAGTCAGAAGAAACTCCAGGAAAGGAAAAAGGTGCAGCCTTGTCAGAGGACAAAGGTGAGACTTTTAAGTTAAACTCGCCCTGCAACAACAAGATAACACTGTGGTGCGGGTTGAAATACTCTTCAGATGATTTATGTCTTTGATTCAAGTCTAAAGGCATGGGGGCCACGGGAGGGAGTATGCCAGGGAGACTGCATGAGTAAACAACCACTGACTGCCAGGAACAATATGGGGGCGAGACTGGGACTGGACCACTGAGATTAGAGGCGATACCCAGAGCCCTGCTGCTTCTAAAGGCACGGAAAGCGAACAACAAGCCATGAACCAGCCTGTGGGAAGCCTTTTGCTGAGCAGAGCGAACTGATTGCCAGACAGGAGGCCCTCTGAGTTTGGGTGCTGGGACTGAGGCTGTTGGGAGAGGGATGCGATGCTCTCAGCCATGGCAGCAGCGTGTGGAGCGGTTCCTCACCTCCAGCTGCAGCGCAGGCTCTTGCCATGGAAAGCTCTTTGTTCACTCACAAAAGGAGTGTGGAACAAGCTGAACGCTGCCTGCCCACTGACGGCAGTGAGGAGAACAGGTTGTTCTCACAGAAGGATATTTCCAAGTGAAAGGGATGTGTTTTCATTGCTCCCAACATGTGGAAATGGCAGATTAAATTACAGGGGGAGTAGCACACTTAGAAAATGCTGTGGGTGGATGGCAGCCTCCTACGTGGCTGCTTCGCCACACACCAACAACCTGCTCCTGCCTCTGGCTCTTGCAGCTCACATGGGCTCTGCTGGGCATTGCCTCGGGCTCTGCTGGTGGGTCCCAGCTCCGAGCACATGGGCACGTTCGGCTCCCGCTGCGGTGCCAGGGCAGCTCCGGGTGCAGCCCTGCACTGCAGACGTGCCCAGAGGAAGTTTTGCTTCTTATTGCTCTTTCAGATTAGCTCAGGGCAAGGAGTGGGCACTTGCAAGGGGACAGAGGTGTCCCCATCCCTGCAGAGGAGCCCAGGTAGAGCTGGGGGCTCTGTGGTTCAATGTGGGCTGCAGGGCTCAGCTGCCTGCAAACCCTTGGGATGCTCCTCCATGGAGTGGGGCAGGACCTGCCTCCTGTCAGCTCGGATGTGTGATGCTGCAGCCCTAACTGAGGCAGAGGTGCGGGAGACTTCCCCATATCCCTCAGCCAGATTATCTCATGGAAACACTCCCCCGGGCGAGCACAGCCTCCGGACATGGCTTTGCAGGAAAAGCAGACTGGAGGGCTGGTATTGATGGGGGGCTGTCAGCTCACTGCTGTCAGGACACAGACCCCGGGTCCAGCTCAGAGCTCTTTCCTGGAGCACTGGCTCTCTGTGACTCCACATGTGCCCCTGGATTTCTGCCCAGGCCACTCGCAGCCACCTCCAATACCTGTGTCCTCTGCTCCCGTTGTGTTTTGGCAGAGTGAGTGGATTTCCCCCTTGATGTACGAGTGGAGCAGCTCTTTCCCATGGCAGTCCTTCCAGCAACAGCCGGAATAAATGATACCTTTCCAGCCCTGTCTCACCAGGCAGCTTTTACATTTACCTGATTATCCTCATTATCACAGCCTGGATCTGTTCCTGGTTCAAAATCACCCTCCTGACATTGAAGGAACCAGAGCAGGGCATTGCTTCTGGGTCATCTTTCTGGTGTTCTGATGGATGCTATCTCTGCTGTGAGGACTTGTCAGGTTGCATTTGTTTTGTTTGCAGTCATCCTGGGGTTCCCTAAAAGCCAGATATTTTTCCTATGGTGTTTTCAGCTGCTTAGAGTAGCATTTTTGCTTTTAGACCCTAAGCATGTGAGCTTGTGCCAGCCCGGTGTGTTTCTGTTAATCTTCAGATCCTCTGGTTCTTCTCTTGTCGTACTTAGTCCCTTGTCCAGTGCACAACTTTTCCCAAGTTTCTCACCAGAACATTTTTCCTAAAGAAACCCTCATTTTCTGAGCCAAGGTCACTAATGAAAACCATTAAATAAAATTTACCTCTAGGCTGATCTTTAAGGAACTCTGTTAATAGCCTTCTTTGGTGCATTAACGATCCTTCCGTTGTAATATCCTATCGTCTCCCCATTATCCTCTTTACAATTCTCATACTAATTTCTGCCTTCTCTTGCCTGAACAGATGTTTCCTGCTCTGTTGCAGTCCATGTTGCATTCGATCCACGGTGTTCCCTTTTAAAACGGCATTTATGTCCTCTGGGGAGGGGGTTGTGATTGATTCACGGGAAATTTCTGTTGCATTTTACCTTTTTATTCCCCCTCCCCATCTCTCAGCATCCTTTCCTCCAACATCATTAATTCCAGCACTTTTGCAGTAAGATTAATGGGATGAAGCACCGGCTCGGGCAGGGAATGCCTTGGCTGCTCTCCCTTCCTGTGCTTCCACTTCTGGCACAACAGGTTTGTTTCAAACCTGTTAAAAGCCTGGGTGCATCGGCACCACGAGCAGACACACGGGCAGAGAAGAGCACTCAGGGAGTGCCTGAATGTGGCAGCCTCTCTTTGGGAAGTGTTTCCCACTTCTGGAAAGGACAGAGGTGGCTGGGGGCTCAGGAGAAGTGCCACATGAAGCCTTTTATCTCTGTCCTGGGGACAGGAGGGCTCTGCCTTTGCAGACCTGAAATGTTACTCTGCCTCCCACGATAGCTTCTTTGTAAGAAAAGTGCTGGCAGAAGTCACTCGGGAGCAAAGTGCGTTCCCTGGCCCTGCAGAGCTCACAGCAGAGCATCGTGGCTTTGTCTAAAATTATACTCAACTCCTTCCTGAGACTGAACATCTGGGCATGCTGGGAGAGGTACTTCAGCCAAGAGATGGGCAGGAGTGTGGGGGTTTCTTTCGGTCTGAGAGAGGGTGTTTGAGGTCTGATGGTGGGAATTGCAAAACTCCCAAGCTGGGAAGGGGCTTCTTGATCCCCTGCCAGACCCATGAGCCTGATTCACAATGGGACAAGAGCAAATTTGCCAGAGGTAGGACTTGAAGGCAATATGAGAGAGGACAAATGTGAGGGGACATTCGTGTCCTGCCTGGCTGCATCCCCAGACGCTTCTGTCCCTGTTCCGTGGGCTTCTCCAGAGCTTGGTGCTCTCTCTGCCCTATCCCAGCGTGATGTCTGATACAAGGCAGCAATTATTGCCTCTGGCATGAGCAGAGGGGCTGGAGGAGGCAGGACAAAATTCCCATCACTGCCACCAGTCCTCCATCAGGCTACCCCAGGAGGAAAGGAGCTCTGTGGGTAAGAAGCTGTTCAGGACCCCTGAAAGCAGGAAATGTGAAGAGGTATGTGAAACCCAGCAGAGCAGTCAGCGTTCTGAAAGTTTGCTCGGCAGAGAGTGTCCAGGAAAGGTGAAACTGAAAACAGAGGTGTCGGGCTCATGGATGTGCTTGGAGCTGCCCGAGTTCCCGGAGTTCAGCCTCCTGCTGAAGCCTATTCCAGGCAGGGACAGCGAGCACTGCACACCCCTGGGGACTGCCCACCCCTCCTGTGCTGCAGCCCAGCCTGGGGGTACTCTGCCCCACAGATCTGGCCGTGCCCTGGGCTGGGGTAGCAGCAGATCCCCACCAGCTGCCAGGGTGTGCAGGGCTGGATGGAAGGGCTGGACTGCTCAGAGAAAGGGCTCGGGCAGGTTGGTGCAAGAAGTCAGCAGCAAACCTCGTGGGGAGGCTGCTTGGGCAGAGATGCTGCAGATGTGCAGGGCTCTGTGCCCTGGGCACACTCCACCCACGCCCTCCCTCTGACCCTGATGTTCTCGGATCCAGCAACAGCCAAAAAAGTCCCCAAACTGGCTTCCACTCCAGCCACCACAGGATGCTGATGGCACAAGGGTCTGACGAGTGACACCCTCTTGCTCTGACCCAGCTGGCCCGTTGCAGGGTCCCACTCAGCAGGGACCCACCAACCCCTCTGAATCTCACTTAGAAAGTATTTTACCAGCGTAGCAACTCGGCAAGAAGTAAGGCAAAAGCTTTACCTGGGAAAGGTGCTGCTTTCTCACAGCCCCTGAGCGTGCGGGAGCCTTCAGTGGCTGCGCTGACTCCAACTTTCCCCCGGTGCGTGCGGCTCAGTTGTGCAGGCAGAAGCGTGTGCTGGAGCGGCGGCTACCTCGGTCCCTCTCCCCTCCTCTCCCCTCCTCTCCTCTCCTCCTCCCTCGCTCCCTCCCTCCTGCCGAACCAACCTCCCTCCCTGCTCTCGTACCAATATCCAGGCAGCGGTGACTGCAACATGAGTCAGACCTCAAGTGGGTGGGATCAGAGCCGTGAACTCAGACACCGAGGTTATCATCCGGCAAATTTGAAATGCTGAAAGTGAGCCCGGCTCCGTGTCGGGCTCTGCCGAGCCGTGCCTGGCACAGAGAGGGGGGTGGGATGCCTGCTGCCTCCCTCTGCTGCTTTCTTGAGTGATACCATCACCTTCCTCACTCACCTGAAGTTTCAGGGCCCTTGCTGCTGGTTTGCCAAGGGCGAAGGTTCCCTCCCTCCCGGCTCTCTTCTGCAGGGACAGGCTTGCCTGCTGTCGGGAGCCCTGATGCCGTCACTAGCTCCCAATTTTTGGCTTTGCAATCCATGTGAGCCCCCTGAGAGCAAGCAGAGCTGACCCTGGAGTGGGATATCAGAGATGGCTCAGGGAGGTTGGTGACTCTTGTGTTGAACTGGGGACGGATAAGGAAGACGCAGCTGTAAAGTGAGTGGAGGAAACTGGAGCTCAGCCAGCGCTGGGGTGCACATTTGCTCCTTGTGCAAGTGGACGTGGCAGGAAAAGCCACCACGGTTTCATCTTTCCCTCAGGGCTTCACTCACCTCTCCTGAAAATTGTCTCTTTTGCGTGCGACAGCAGGGAGGAGCCACACGAAATGACAAACAGGCGCTGACAGCCTTTCGTGTCTCTCAAATCTTTCATCTGTGGGTTTCAAAGCACTGTGCGAATGTCAGCTGCTGGGCCAGCTGTGCGAGGACCTGTTTCCCCTTTTAGCTCTCCCTCCTGAGCAGAGCAGGTCCCAGGCTGGCAGCAGAACTCCAGCGAAGCTTGGCCACCCCCTGGCTCCGCAGGGCCCGGGGAGAGCAGCGTAGGGAGCGATGCCTTGTGAGCGAGGTGCTTCAGTCCCCACCAGCTGCTTCCAAGCTTCCCACGCAAATAGCCAAGGACGGACTTATTACAGTCTGGATGTAATTTTACTTTACTCCCTGCTGCTCCCCCCGCTGGGCTGAGCTCCCCCAAAGCCCTGCACTGGGAATGGAGAGCACATCCCAGCCTCCCTCTCTGCCAAAGGGGGATACCGGCGGTGCTGGCACACAGACCAAAATGCCTTTGATCTGTTTATCTCTGCAGACCAAAGCACAAATCTATCTTTAATAAGCTTATGATCTGCTGCAACCAGAGAGTTTTCCCGCTGATCAGCAGCCCTGTGATGGTGTCGGGGGTAGCTGAGCCATGGACTGGCTGCCAGATGCTTCTCAAGTGGCTGGGGTGTGCAGAGGGCGGATGCAGAGGGATGCCTCCTCACAAACAAGATTCAAATCTGCTCAGGAATGTCTGCGTCGGCCAAAGTCGCTGGGGTGCTGATTTATTACAGGGGCCCTCGCTTGGCTCTGCTCTACCAGGGATCTTTCCTCAGGAAGTCTCAGGATGAGAAGTGCCACCTAGGGTCAAAGTAGTCTGGTTATTGGGGCAGAATTCCCTCTCCAGCCCCCCTTGTACTAATCCCTCCCAATAAAAGGGCCCTGCTGTCCACGGGGCAGGCTCTGAGTTCGGCGTGCTCTATCTTCCCAAAGCCTCTGGAGAAATTGGAGGGTGCATTTTGGGATGCAGTGGTGGAGCGGCTCCAGAGTTGCAGGCGCATCTAAGTCATAGGGAAACTCACCCCTTCCGCAAACCCTTGAGCACAGGAGAACATCAAACTCTGACCTTGTGCAGCAGCCGGGTGGCTGTGGAGCCTCTGAGGGGCCATACGGGGTCATACTCTCAATCGGAGCTCACTGGAAAGAGTGCAGCCTGCAAGGAGTGTGGGAAAGCAGCTGGATCTCGAGCGGAAAGGAGCCGTGCGGGGGCATTCCTGCTGGCATGGACTGCTGTGCTCTGCGCGTCTGCACCCTGGGAAGCGGCAGATGTGATACCTGCAGAGCCTGTAGCTGGGAAACATCATCGTCAGCAAGCTCTGAAAAGCAAGGAGGCACTTGATACTCATCAGACCTGATGGCTGGCCTGCCACACGGCCACCTCCACCAGGCTCGCTGGCCTGCACGGGGCAGGCAGAACCAGGGACACTCAGAAACTGAAATATTCCCTGAGTGGGCTGTGCAGAGCCAAGGAGCGAGTAATGAGTCAGGAAACGGCAAGAGGTCTCTGACATTCTGTGTGTACGTGTGTGCAAGCAGCAGTTATTAAAGGCTACAGCTTTTAATGCTGGGAGATGGGAAAGTGCAGGAGAAGTCAGGGAAGGTTTGGAACTCCGGGAATGTGAGATTTGGCAAAGACAAGAGCTCCTGAAAAGCCTCAAACGGTGAAGATGTGCCTGGAAGGTAGCAGCCAGCCTGGGAAATCACACGTGGCAGTTCAGTTCTGAGAAGGGCTCAGAGGTGCAGCTCTGTGCTGCTCTCCTCAGCAGATTGGATTTGGAAAAGCCAAAGGAGGAGGGTGAAGGGGAGTAGAAAATACATAGTGAGCAAAGCATCTAGGTGCAGAGCAAGCTGAGAGGGGTTGGTGACGTGTCCCGTTGGGTTTTAGAGACTTCTGTGTGAACTCTGGCAGAAGATTGTGAATTAGCGAAATAGACTTGCGCTGAGTTGTTTCCTCTGGAGAAATCAAAAGTAAAAAGCCATGGAAAGGTACTGACCCTACCACAGGCTGCTGAACTTCCTGGTTAGCAGGGAGACACCAGTAACTTACTGAAATCATCTGAATGCTTCGATTTCCAGTGGATTCTATACACAATAAAAATAAAGGACAGAGACCTCCTTGGTGTGCTAATAAGCTTTTCTCCTTTTTAAACAAATAATATCCAGTTAAACCCTGTCCTGGACAAAAGGATAAATAATGACAGAAATCTCTGATATTCCTTGCCAGGGACTGTGTAAGCCAGAGTATACTCGTGGGAAATAAATATTACAGGGAAAGGGCATGTTAAACATCTGCAGTGAGTCTGGGGTTGTGCAAGGAGCTGCTCCTGCCTGCAGACCGGGAAGATCACCAGGGCGGTGGGAGACCCTTGCTGGGCTGTGGCTGAGCTCCAGTGCAACATCCTGCTTGCGTATATATTTCTGGCATGCCATTAATCCTGGCTGTTCCAGGAATATCTCTGTCCAAAGGCACCTTTCCTGAACGGGGACGCATGTAATGGAAAAGAGGAGGATGCTCGGGCCTTTCCCAGCCTTTTGTTTTCTGCAGTGCTGATCCCAAGGATGCGTAGCAGGATCCCATCTGCTGTGATATAGTGTCAGACTACAGACACAGTCTGTGACATATATCTGAAGCTCCTCTGAGTGCAGAGAGAGGATGTTAGAGGTTTATTTCCAGGTTGTCGGTCTGTTGGTGTTACACAAAGCTCTCCAAGCTCTAATGAGTACCAGGGAGTGCTGCTGGCTCCACGCTACTACAGAGCTCCTTCAGGGAGTTGAAGGCTCACGTTTTCCAGTGTCCAGAGTCAAGGAGGGTCCTCTTCTCACTCCAATGGAGCTGTTCCTAGATCAAACTGTGCTAGGGAAGAGCAATTTGTGGACACCAGCAGAGGGGTTTTCATCTCTCTGGTGCACTGTAAAGGGAAAGGGATCAGCTGAGGTCCATGGGAGGAGGTGACAGGAATTCCCTCCAGACCACAAGGCTGCGAGGGGAGCAGGAGCTTTGGCAGAGTGTGACCCTGCCCCTGGGTGCACGAGGCATCCCTGGGAAGGGAGCAACTGGCTCTGGCTCCAGTGAGTGGATCTTCCTGGGCTTTATCACTAATCCTGCCGAATGCAATTGTGCACATCCTTGTTTACCAGATAAATATTTAATCATCCTCCAAAAACCGCTGAGATTGTGGCCTGGGTGATATCTTGTGGTTAATTTGGGGTTGTGCAGAGCTATTGCTCTCTGTGTGTGGAGGAGGCTGAGCTGTTGTCCGGGAGCGGGGCGGGAGAATGGAATGCTCTACACTTCAACCCTTCTCAGACCCCTCCCAGCATTCCTGTCAGGAAGGTCAGCCAATTTCTGAGGGAATGAGCTGTCTGGTTTCAGCTTGGGGTGAGCTAAATCTGCTCTGTGTATTTAAGGGCCTGTTCTGAGGCTGTTTGGGCGGTTTAGGAGCCCTCAGGGCTGGAAGGCGGCTCCTGCCCTGGTCACTTCACAGGGAAGGATTCCTTGCTGGAGCCCCAGGTGCTTCCAAAGCCTTTCCCTGCGAAGCTGGCAGGAGGCTGTGCTGCTGGGCACGGGGCAGGGATGAAAGGATTAGCAAAACGCTCCCCTGCAGCGGGACCTGCCGTGGGGCTGGCAAGGAGCACGGGGCTCTGGGCATGGACCTGGCTGCAGGCATTGCCCAGGCAGGCTGCTGGCCACCAGCTCCCCCCCTGTGCAGGGAGCCTGCTGTGCCCCTGCCTGAGCGGCCAGCACGAGCAGGCAGGGCACGGGGAGGCCCTGCAAGGAGCGAGGCTGCAGAGGGACCATGAATCCGAAGCAGTGCTGAGGTGCTCCCAGCACGAGATGAGGAGCTGGGCACTGGTGTGGCTGCACGGCACCAGCAACGTGTTTGTCTGTGCCACCTCCATCTCCTGTCCCGCTGCCGGTAACTTTGCCCAGGCTGGGGCTGTGTCTGTGGGATGCTGATCCCTGGGTGCAGCGGTGCTGCAGCTGCAAGTCAGGTAGGACTGGTTAAAGCAGTTGAGGATCTCTCTGCCCTGACCCGCAGTGTGAATGTCCCTTGCTGCAGGTAGGAATTCTCACGGTCCCAGGATGGATTCTACCTGGTACCAGCCTGCCTCTTGTCTCCTGAGGACCTGGAGCATCTACCAGGGTGAGCAAAGCCAACAATGCCCTTCCTCTTCATGGAGGCTGAAAAGCTCCCATGGTGAGGAGCACACGTGGTAGAGGCCTGGAGAACATGTCCCCTGAGAGAAGACTGATGGGATTTTGATGGAGCAGATGTCATAACCTGCTCATATTTCCAGTTTTGCCACAGGGAAGGTGAGTAGGAGCTCCGTACCCCTGAGAGGAGGAGCAGCAGCCAAGGGCTTTGAGTGCAAAATCTAAGATTAATTTAGACTTATTCAGCATGAGGATAGTTATGCAGTGGAAGGAATTTCCTGAGGAAGTGTAGGTTGGACAAAGTCCTGAAGTCCTCCGGGGGTTGGAGCACCTGGCAAGAGGCATGGCTAGCAGCAACCACCCTGTGTCCTTCAGCTGCTTTCACATCTTCCATCTCCACAACCCCCTGCACCATGAGCTTCTAGGAACCATCAATGTGGGAATGGGATAGCTGCCCCGAGTGACAGACCTGCTGCCTAATACTCATCACCTATCAAAAAAACCCAATTAAAGCAGGCAGTGAAATGTACCCGGAGCCTTCCCCTGCAAACCACAAGCTGAGGCTTGTGACAGGCACTCGGTGACAGCTCTGCTGTGCCCAGGATGAGCTCACCTCTGGACTGGTCCTGCCTTGTGCAGGATGTGTGAGAGCTGGCATTGTGAGGCAACAAATCCCCAAATATAAACTTTTTTTTTTTCCCCTACCCCTTACACAGCCTGGAATGAGGCCAAAAGCGTAGGGCAGGAATCTCTCTCCAGATAATTAATTATTGCAAAGAGACAATTTGTTAAGCAAGAGAGGCTTTTAATTTGTAAGAGCTCGTCTATTCTTATTGTATCTTTTAAACTGAAGGAAGTAGCGCTGATCAAAATAGTCTGGAAATAGAAGATTTTAATTTAGAGGCTGTGTTCAATGTGCTGACAAAAATAGGAAACAGCTCTCTCAGAAGAGCATGTTCCCCCTAAAACCCGGCTGGAGTGTGCAGGGCGTGCTCCAGAACTGCTCAAATAATTACAAATATGCTCAGAAATGTTTTAGTGGGATTAGAAATGATTTAGCTGGACTTGCTGAGGAAAGGCGGGAATATCTCCACCACTGATTTCTGCCCAGGGGCTGACTCCCTGCCTGCAGGGCTCCCACGGGCTCAGCAAGAATGGGGTTTGGGGGAAACCAAAATGACCTTTGCAGCCTTGCAGGAGGTGGGAACACCCATTTAATTTAAGTTATAGAAGGGATGGGACAAGGGATGGGGTGATTTCAAGGGCTCCTGGCCAGGCGGTCAAGCCGAGTCCTACATCCTGGAGAATCCTGCACTGCCCTTGTCCCAAGCTGTGTGTACCCCACAGTGGGACCCCAAACTGCAAGGCAGGTAGTGAAGGAAGCGCAAGAGAGACATGAAGGGCCTGGGAAAGGCTGCCAGGCTGTCCTCCCACACCCAGTGGCCTCCCAGCTCTGTGCTGGGATGGGATCACCCCGTGCGGGTGATCCTGCAGCACAGGAACCTGCCCAGGGAATAGGGAATATTTTCCATTTAGCATCTTTCCGTCAGAAAACATGAACTCTTCAAAGCTGCCAGTCTGTGCCAAGGAGGATACGTTTTGACCAGTCTCCTCATTGCACTTGTTCTTTTGAAGTATCTCTGTTTAGAAATCTTTGTGAAGTCTCGCATTGACGCTTCTCAAAGGAGAATGGTTTGGATTTAGCTTTGAAAAAACTTATTTAGAAATAAGTGCTCTTCTGCAGCATAACAAGTAGGTAGGGCTGTAGAAAAAGCTGGAAATGTGAAATGACCCTTTCTGTCATTGTTCTGGACATATTGTCTGCAAAATGCAGTGAGATCCCCAACTTCTTATCCCAATTCATGCTGGGAATTACTCTCCTTTAAGTTTGTACATGGATGCCATTTCTTATCTAGTGGAAAAGCTGCATGAAACAGCCACTAACAACTGGAAATTAAATGCTGTTTTCCGTAAAAGATGAAGGACTCTCCCCAAATGAGGCATTGCTCCCTGAAGACTGCTGGTCCGTTGAGAAGGAACTTGCTATGAGGATTGTATCAGCTGGATGGAGGAGAGGAGCCAGCCTGTGGGCAATTCAGTTGGAAGCAGAATCGACTCTGCCTCAGTTTAGAAAATAATAATCTATAATGAAGTGAAGGCAAAGGAGAAAATGGGTAGAAATTGAGTTAGAGCCGTGGTTGTTCCAGTACTCCCCTGCGGCCCTCCACAAGCTGAGCCCCCGGATCCAGCCTGCTTCCCATCCATCTCCGGAGCCTAGAGAGGCACCGGGAGGTGCAGGGCGGCAATTCGTGCCGGGGGATGCCAACTTCTTGGGAAGAGGGTGATAAATTTGAAGGTAAATCACTGCAGACAAACAAAGCAGCGCTGCTGGGCTCTGCAGCAGGAGCCTGGATGCGCTGGGAGCTGCGTTGTGCAGGCTCTGCGTGGCAGCAGTAGATTAGCATAGCTGATTAGGCACGTCGCAGGCTCTGCTTTCTGCTCAGCAGAGCTGCGCGTTTTCCTAGAAATGTCTGGAAATCAGGTGGCAAGTCGAGTGCTACAGTCATGGGCAGGAGACTCAGTCCTCACATGTGTGCCACAGGCGGGCAGGAGCTGAAGGGAATGAGATGTTCCTGAAGTATTTTCGGCTGAGACCAAAACTGGTCACAAGTTGTGGAGCTGGGGTGTTCCCACAGCGATGCTCCAAGGCTCCTGCTTCTGGATCTCCGTTTGCCTGGGACATTTCAGACCCATGAGTGCTGTGAGCCCAGTCCTGGTCTGGGGCAAGATCATCCATAAAAATCTGTCCCAGGCGTGCCCCAGAGGCTGCCATAGCCCTGCCAGCCCAGGAGCTGGTGCTGAGCTGCCACCAAGCCCATGGACTGGTCCCTGTCCCCCCACGCTGTCGGGACAAAGTGCCAAGGTGCTCCAGCAAACGCTTTGCTGCAGGTGAGGTAGATTATATCTCCATCCCTTCCATTTATAGAGGCTATATCTTATCAGCAATATCTTATCAGGCTGGCTGGCACCCTTGGGGGAATGGAAAACGGTCTGGCAGCTCCAAGCTCTATATCCTGCTTCCCTCGGACTTTGCTCTATGCCTGGCGTATGGCGTGGGACACCTTAACGGTCTGTAGCTGGGAGAGTGGCATTTTCCCCTCTCCTTAGCTGAGCTGCTGTGTTTCCTGTTTTCTTTTCCCCAAGCTTGGTGAATATTTCCATGGCAGGTTTCAGTGTCAGGTGTTCAGGGCTGGGGGACAGGAGCCAGCTGTGCCCATGGCGTGAGCTCGCTGCCCTCTGGCTCGGTCTGGAGGGATGTGACATTTCCATGCCTGTCTCCTCATTCCTGTTATTCCCGTGTCATCTGCACAAGGAGACGGTGTTAGATAGAGGATGCATTAGTTTTGGATCACGCTCGGACTAACTTTAATCTACACCCCATCCTCTCTGTACAGCAGCTCCATTTCTCCTCTCCGTTTTTGACTCTGATCTATGCAGGTAAACCTTCTCTTGTTATTTTTCTTGTCATCTTCTGTAAGAGCCAATTCAGCCTGACCTTTGCCGATTCTCACTTTATGTCTTGGGCATTTCAAGACACAGGGGCAGGCTGCCTTTTTGCTTTGCAGCACAATCCTTTTGCCCCATGCCTTGACACCTCTCTCTCTGTCCTTTTGAGTAGTTATTTCCTTGGCCAGCATAAAAGCCCTTTCAGGGCTTGAAATACACATTCTAGAGATCAAAGGTGCAAAACCACTAGAGGAGATTTCACCTCTGTGTTCCAGTCCCCAGACTCACCACCCAGCTGGTTTTATACTTGGAGAGGAATACATGGCAGAATCCTTCAGGAGGGCAGCCAGCAGCACAGCACTGGGCTGGGACCGAGGGGCCTAGCAGCTGCACAGAGGTGGAAGAGGGTCCACAAGAAAGGAAAGTCCTTCCTCCTGAGGATTAGGATGAGAAAGGGTCCCAGTGGTTTATTTTTATCTAGAGGTCTTCTATTTCTGGGGGCATCACCATGTCCTGAGTGATGTTCAGAGCCACAGTTTGGCAGCTGTTCTACTGTGGTCCCTCCACAAGCTTTGCCCTTTGACATTGAAGGGCGAATTGGAAAGAAACCTCACCTTCCTTTTTTTGTGCTGCTTCGTTTCCAAGCTGGGAAATTGAATGTGAAAATCAGCTGCGTCCATCTTGCAGGGCAGAAAGAGAACATGAGAGTTGTGCAGGATTTGGGGTTTTTGGTTCCCAGAAGGATCATTAGGGAAGGAATGGTAACGCATGGCTGAAGGCAGCTGGACCGAACTGGTTCTTTAATTTGGCCACATGCCTTAAAAAAAAAAGAAAAAGAAAAGGAAAGAGGAAGAAAAATGAAAAAAAAAAAAAAAAGAGAGAGAATAGAAAGGCCAAAGCTCTTGTCCAAACATCATGATTTTGGGAAGGCTGCCTACACAATTTGTCAGTGTCCCTCCTGTCCCTGGTGCTCTGGGGAGAACCAGGACTGCAGATCTCCTCCAGCTCTGTCATTCCTGACACTTGTCATTCCTGTTGGAATGCTAAACACATCCTCACTCCAGTGGAGGATCTGCATTGGGATAAACTGGATCCCAGCCAGAAGACTTTGCAAGAAAAGCACACAGTTGCTTCTTCCCTCCCATGTGCTGTGGCCCTTCTACAGCTTTGGGGATGGCCAGGGACAATTTTATTTTGGCCTATATCACCTGGTCTTTCTGCCCTGTGTCTCTGCCTTGTCTCTCACCTCACCAGGCAACCCTTGTCCTTCAGACCCCAGCTTAAAAACAGCCTCAGCCTGGTGCATGGGACCAGCACTGCCGAGCTGCACCCTGAGAAACTTTTTACTGGGGCCACTCTGATGTGATGGAGAAGCTGGTCCTCAGCTGGTCCTCCCGGGCCTTCTGTTCCTCCACCTCTGCAAGGAGAAGTGACATTCCCCGAGTCACCTTTGACTCTGCTGCCCGGGCATAAACTCCTGTTCCCAGCCCTCCCCGTGGGAACCGGTGCCTTTGACTCTTGCCCCATTGCCAGGGCGGGTCTGAATTGGCACAAGGATCCCGGAGCAGCAATTGCTGGAGTGCAGCAGGGCAGGAGACATGCTCCATCTGTCTGGGATCAGGAAACGCACCCACAGAGGCCAGTGGCTGCTCCAGCAGACAGGAGCCTTTCACTTTCCTGCCAACACAACTGTTTTTCCAAGGTGTCACTGTTGCCAGAAATCTGCGGAGTCAAGACCTGCTATTTCTTCGCTTCTAAACAAAACAAGCCCCAGTTTGCTTTCTGCTGAGTAGAAAAGCTCTTGTCTCAGAGAATAAAATAAGGCAGACAGAGAGCACATGCTTGTTTCCTCTCTCATCCAGTAATGATAAATTCAGGGGGAGGGGAATTACGTTTCAGGATTTGGGAGAGGGGTACGTGGCCTGGGCATGCTCTAATGTGCACATCCATCCTTGCAAGGTGTTTTAAGCACCTTTCCAACCTGATCATCCTTTGAAAGCTCATCCTCCCTGGTGCCTTAGGCACTGCGAGCAGCACGCAGAGCTTGCTGCCTTTGCAGCTCAGCAGAACGATCATGCATAAAATCCCCAGGTAATTTACCCAGAGTGGGATCCTGTGATTTGCTGACATCCCTCATAAACTGAAACCAACATAAAAGAAACGAACGCAGAGTTGCTAATTTGGAAACTCATTTGGAATAACTTCTCACCAATGTGGTAACGGTTAGCGGGGAGCCCTGGTGATAAATAATAGCTGCTGAAATCCTGAATTGGCTATAAATTGGCATGAAGGAGTGGAATCCCCTGCGTGCGGCTCAGCTCAGGGAGTTACTCCGTGCTACGCTCAGCAGCAGCCGTAGGTGAAGACAGGGGAAGCTTTAGCTGTGTGAGGTCACAGTAGCAGATGTCCTGACAGACATAAACTAGATGATCAGATGCATCCTCAAATGTCAGCTCTGCTTTACGTCGTTTACTGCTTCTGGGAGCTGCAGGGCTTTACACCCGTGGATTATCCACCTCCCTTCTCTGCCGAGCACTCGTTCATTTTAGCTGCTTGATGTAATTGTGTATAAACTGGGAAGATCCCAAAGGGATCATTACTTTTCTGCACAAACTGCTTTCTTTATTCACATTTCACATCTTCACCTGCAGGCATCCCTGAGACCAAGCAGCGTTTTCTTGCAGGGCAGGGTGTTCACACAGGGCTGCAGTGGCAGCAGGCAGAGAGCTGCTGTGCCCAGAGGTGGATGGGATGATGTGGTCTGATACCCAAGATGGCGGGGGTTCAAGATTTCCTCCTGGACACCTCGCTTTCCATCCTGGAGGCTCATCCTCCCCAGCATCTCAGTGATGTTTGGGCCTGGAAAGGGGAATGTGGCATCTCCTCTCCAATATGCTCAGGGGGATCAGCAGAAGGGTCAGGGATCAGGAGCATGGTAGCAGCTTCTCCCTCCCATGAATTTGAGGCTGAGTTGGCAGGGCTGCCAAGATCCACCTCCCAGCACCACGGCCTGATGTGTAACGCCTGCGAGGCTGGAGGGTGTGCAAGGAAATGCTGACGGTGAGAGCAAAGCACGGTCGCAGGATTTCTCTGCCCAACAGGACAGTTTTTTTGGAAGCCAGGAGTTTGAGATGTAGCTGAGATGGAATCAAAGATTCTTTTCACCACATTTTGTCTTCCAAAAGACCCTCTGCAGCAGCTGCTTGTAGGTGGCTGTGATGGCAGCAACACCTTCGTGGTGTAGAGCGTTTGCTCATCAAGAGGGGAGGTTGTGCTGGTAACACTGCAGGTTTTGTCAGGCTGGGTGGCCGAGGCATGGCTTGGCCACATCCAGCAGAGCTGGCGGTCACATCAGCTGGGTCCCAGAGGCAGCTTCCATCAACACTGTCCTGCAAAGCATTGCAGCAGCAATTCTTCATGGCCACAATCTTGGAAAGATGCATGTTTGTCTTTCAGAACCTTGTGACCACAACAGCAGGTTGTCACACACACTTGGGAGTGAGTCAGGGAAGACAGCTCAGTCTTTCAGGTACTGAGCTGGCACTCGGCCCCAGGAGTTCAGACTTTCTGTTTGGTTTCCTCCTTCAGCAGCACCTCTGACAGACCCATCTGTTGAGATGCTAGAAACCTGCTTATCTGTAAAGGAAATAGTTGTAAAGGTCTATGGTAGCTAGACCACAACAGCAAGGCAGCTTGTCCATCACGGGGATATGGAAGATTTTACCTGACTGTGCATGTGCTTGAGAAAGATATATGGCAGTTCAGTGTTTCCTTAACTACATTTAGTTTCCCAAGTGCTTTCATTTATTGTGGTGCTCTGATTATGTGTTTTTGGCCCTGCTGAAGCAACCACTGCTAGCTGCAGTAAGCCCAGAGCTAAGATCCCTCCATATAAATTTTCTCAACGTTGAGTGATTGCTGGTTTCTTCCTCCTGCTCCTTCCCAGGAAAAGGCTGTGATTTATAACATACATTTGTATATTTTTAAGTGTCCCTTCTGTATGATAAACAGCCTTGAAATATGCTACTATAAGAGGCTCCAGGGAGATTAGCCCTGCTTGAGGCATGCAGCTTTTGGCTGCGTGTCCTTTGAAAGGCATGACATGTTTAAGAAACACCTCATGTCAGACAAAGAGTTTGCAGGCGGAAGATATCCAACAGCAGCCAGTGACGAATGTTCTGTGCAACAGAAGATGTAAATCTTATTTTAATCCTGTCCAACTCACGGCCAGCTTGTCCTGAGCTGGGCTCAGGGCTTGTGCTTTGCCTTCTGAGAGCATCTTGTCCCGATCCCCGGGGCGGGTGGTTGGCAATCCCTGGCTCTCTGAAGAGCAAAGGCAGAATGATGCTGTCAATTCAAAATGACTCAGTAGCCATAAATCAGAGCAGGAAACCTCTAGCTCAGAGAGATATCATGATGGAACCCATCTGACTGGGCGATCTTATTCCTGCCCTGTGCAGGGTGGGTTCCCCTTATCTGGGACCTTGGTTTCTATGCGATCAAAACAAACTCTGAGCTGGCTTGGAGAGCTACAGCTGTGATTGAAACCAGCTTGACCTTTCTGAACACTTCTCTTCCTCGAGCTGGGGTTGGAGCATGGCTCTCCAAGCCAGAAGGCTGATGTCAGAATTGCTTCATTCAGCAACGCTGGGTAAGGGCTAATAAACACCACTAAGAGCTTGCTAATAGCTCTAATTAGACTGCAGACTGCAGCTGATGCTTCATAAGTGGTTCTTTCCTCCTCCACCCCTTCCTCACAGCTATTTCCTGGTGGAGTTTAGGAAGGTGAGATGGATTAGTGCTGCTTTGGGAGACAGTCAAGATTCCCAGCTGCAAAATTACATTTTCCTCTTGGTTGTTGGTTTTTTTTTTTTTTTTTTTTTTTTTTTTTTTTTTTTTTTTTTTTTTTTTTTTTTTTGGGGNGTTTGTTTGTTTGTTTGGTTTTTTTTGCAGGGGGTCTGGCACGGTTTTCTCAGGGCAGCCATCTGCTTCTGGGCTGAGCTGAGGTGTGGATGATACATTTGTCGTGGTGTGTTGCTGGGAGTAAGCCTAATTTGGGAGTCTGATAGTCCAGAGGTAGAATGAAAATGCAGCTTTGATGAGTTCCTCACCCTTGCTGATGGGACCTTTCCTGGCTGTGAGAGGATCAGCAAGTTGCTTTCCGAAACACATGAGGAAGAGAAGGAGTTTTTCTTAAAAAAAAACAGGAAGGAAAAACAGAAGAATGCTTTGCTGTCATTTTCTTTGTACATTTTGTTTGTTTCTCTCTTTGGTTGTTCATGTTTTTTTTTTTTTTTTTTACCTTGAGTACTTCCTCCAGCAATAGAGACTTGCACGTCAAGCCTTTAGCTGCCTTGTGACAAGTGAGATTTTTAAGCCGCTTTTTTTTTCAATTAGCCAAATTAATGAATTTGAGCATTAAGTCTGTGCACAGATGCTGTGCAGAGCAGGAGCTCAGGGGCCCATCGTTGTTCAACATCTATTCCCCGGCTATTTGTCACCGTGGGGGGGGCTGTGCACAGGAACCCTGGGGTCCCCCTGGGCCAGGTTTGGGGGTCCCATCACCAGTGACACTCTGTGGTGCTCCAGCCCTTGCCTTGGAGCATCCTCTCCTGTGTTTCTCATCCCAGTTCTCTGCTTACAGACTCGGCGTCCCTTCTGTACGTGAGCTGGCCTGAGCTGAAGAGTTCCACGCTCCTACAGCAGCGTCATGGAAAACACCACTTGCCACAGCACGGAATGAGGTGGGTTGGGAAGTTTTGCAGAGACTGAGGCAGCAAAGCCAGGGGGATCTGCTGTTCTTTCACTTCAGGATCCTAATTCTGGCTCCGTTCTCCTACACCTTCGATTACAGCTCCTATAAAGCAGCTGAACAACCTGCTGTGCAACCTTCCTCCACAGGGATTCATGGGCATATTTTGAAAGCCTCTTTACTCCAAGCCCCCACAAAAAAATGAAAATCGAACCAAACATACTTTGGAATAAGGTGCTGGAGCAGATGACTTGGAAGTGGCTCTTGCACAGAGCTGGCGTTGGATGCAGGCATATGTCCCCTGATTCCGTGGACTTGAAAGCAAGTAAGCACAGAGATTGTGGTAGCAGGTCTTCTTTCCTTCTTACAGAGATAAAAGCAAGGAGCAGGCTGGATTTTTGTGGGAGAGAGAGCTTTTCAAGAAATGTCCTCCTTGAAACCTCTTATGGAAATAAAACAAACATCTACAGCTGGGAAAACTTAAAAAAGCTGTTTCTCCCACAGCCCAGGACAGCCACTGCAAAGCTGGGATTTGTTCTGTGTGTCTGGACATGAGGGGTGCAGTCTCCCTATGGATCCTGCCTGGGGGAGGGAAATAGGGCATTGCACAGAAAGAAAAAGCTCTTGAGGATGGACCACAGCATTTGCTGGGTGTTTTTGGTGTGTGCAAGGAGTGGGGAAGTAGAGGAGGGTAAAATGAGCATCTGGGGGCCTCAGTAATAAACTGAGCAAAAGTCTCAGCATCTCCCTAGGGTGATTTTAAATGGGGTCTGTGTGTCTGAAAGTCCAAGGGGAGTTTGCAAAGAGAAGGATGTTTGTCCATCCAGGAGGACAGTACTTTTGGGCAGGGATTCAGTCATGTTTAGAACTAACACAGGATAAAATTCTTTCTGCAGCAGCAGAGCTGTGACCATTGCGGTTACTTCACTTTCTAGAGGCGAGCTAAATTCCTCCTTTGGGAATCAAGGAAAAAGATTCCTTGAAATATGACCAAACTCTTGGCACATTCTCTGCTGGTGACAGCACTGCA
Source organism: Struthidea cinerea (assembly GCA_013397865.1). Taxonomy (NCBI): domain Eukaryota; kingdom Metazoa; phylum Chordata; class Aves; order Passeriformes; family Corcoracidae; genus Struthidea; species Struthidea cinerea. The sequence continues at coordinate 91,692 of VZTI01002792.1, forward strand.
GAATGCAGTGGAGAGGAGTGCTCCTTATTCCCAATATCCCTTCCCAGCTGGGGATTCCCAAGTACTCTTGGATGATGGTGGTTTTCGAAGATGCCAGAGTCATGTGGAGCTCATCAAATGCTGGCATCAGTGCCTGGAAGAGATGGGCTCTATTGGGAAATGCAGCAAGGGCTTTCCATGCTTTCCCTGCTTCCTGGAAGCTGCGCTGCAAGGATGTGATTCCTGGCTTCTTGAGGAGGTGCAGAGCTCCCTGCTAATCCTCTGCACCCCTAGCCCTGCCTGTGCCAGGGCGATGAGTGTGCAGGTTCTGGCTATGAAGTTTAGGCAGCCTCTTTCTGGCAGCCTCTGCCTGGAGTTGGCAGGCAGGGCGACTTTGTGACATTTGCTTCTTGTCTCTGGGAGTGTGGAGGAGTCTAAAATGTCCTGACCTTGTGCCATGCCTGCTGTGACACTGAGAAGGTGGCTTGTGCTGTGCTGCTCTGGAGCAAAGAACACTTCCTTCTGCATTTCGCACCAAACTGTTGGGAGCACGACGAGAGAATTGCTGTGGTGACTTTTTAGGTGGAACAAACCCACAAAGCAAATTGAGTAAGTTGAGACACAAAAAGGTTGAGGATTTTTAAAGAGAAAAAAGAGCCCTGGGTGTGCTGTGAGCCATGTGCTTGCTCCTGAGGTCTGGGCTTGTGCTGACAGGAAAGACAAAGCTGCCAAGACCTTGCTTGGTTGTTTTGGGGTTTTTTGAGCCAGGTTCACACATCCCAAGAAAGCAGAGTGCTGTATGCTATGGGCCAGATGCTGGTGGCACAAGCTGGGAGGTGAATGGCTCTTGAATATGACTGGTAATGAAAATCATGTTTGAGAGCCTCTGTGGAGCTCTTTGGAAAAAATCAGAACAATTTAACTTGGCTTCCAGACGACAGTGCCACCGACAAGGCCCTCCTGGCTGGGTGAGGGTGAGTTCTTGGGGGGGAGACACTTCTCTGCCCCTTGATAGCACCCTCTGCTCCTCTCCAGGCGCAGCCCTGGGTGCTTCCCCAGGCCTGTCCGCAGCTCTTGGGTGGCACCCGGGGCTCCCCCATGTAGGAAGGTGTGGAGGGAGAGGCACTTACCCTGTGTGTTCACTGTGTGCAGAGCTGGGATGCTCTCCCACTTCATCCTGCAGCAACTGAGCCCAGGTTTCCCTGCCAAAGCTCTCTGTTCTCTTGCCTCCAGAGCTGTTTCTCTCAGCTTTTTGCCCCTGCTGCTGGAAAGCTGCACAGAGCAAAGTGCTGGTCTCTGACTGCTGCTTTGAGACGCTGTGAGGTTCTGGATGAGCATTTTGGGCCTTTCTGCCTTGATTTTCTGGGACTCTCAGGTCTTCTGCCTTAAGAAAACTCTTAGAGCTTTAGAAATGGTCCTTTACCCGGCTCCTTGCACAGCACAGAGACAACAAAACCTGCTTGCTCCAGCTTCCCTGCTCAGCCTTTCAGGGAAGGTTTGAGAGATTTGTCAGGGCATCCCGTCGTGGAGAATTTGGGGTTTTAATTGCACCATCTGTTTTTCCTCTCAGCTAATGTTTGCTTGAAGGCTCTTGAAATGCAAACAAGGCTGAACTGCACAAATCTGGAGCCATGCACACAAGTAAGGGCTGCGAGAACTGGCTGTAGGATTGTCCCACCCTTCCACCTTCTTGGATGGAAGATCCTGAAGCATGAAGTGCTGTGCACAGACAGTGAGAGTGCTCAAAGTGCAGCTTCAGGTGTGCAGAACTCATTGAGGAGCCTCCTGAGACATTTAGAAACAGAGCAGGCATGAGGATGGCGTTGTGGTGGAGCTGGAGCGCTTTCTTGTACAAGCTCTGGGATGTCCAGGTGTGTTTGGTGTGAAAATGGCAGGAAATGTTCCATTTTCTAAGTTCTCGGGACATCCTTGAAAAGAAAATCCTGAACAATTTTGGTTGATTCAAAAGAACTACTTTGGTAAAACTGGGATGGTTGTCTTTTTTTGAATGGTAAACATTTTAATCTAAATCTAAGCTAAATCTTTTATTTTATAGAATTGGTGAAATATATGGCAAAATAACCTTGCAATGGATAACCAGTGGGGAAAAATGATTTTTTGACAACACATTTCTGAAGAAGAAAATCAGAAATTTCAGGAAAAGTCATCAAAATGGAAGCATTTCTATAGAAAAACCTGTTTCACAAAGCAGCTTTTCCTGTGGAGATCTGCACAGCCGGGGGAGCTCGTGGGAAGGGGTGTGTGAGGCAGGCAGAGGGATGCTTGAAAGGAGCTGCTTTCACTGCCACGCGTCAACTGAACTGACACAAATCCCAGGCCTAAGTTTTGCTCTTTTTGGAGGCTTGGGGTAGCTTTGTGCGTGCATCCAGGAGACTGGAAAGAACCAAAGAGTTGCAGCAGCCAAGCGCCCTGGGCTGGATGGATTTTCAACCATCGTTTAAATGTCACTTTGTCAAAATCCTTTTGGACGTTTTGTTTGTGGGTCAGATCCTTCCCTCACACAGGAGGGCTGGGAGCCTCCAGAGCTGCTCTCAGCAGGGTCTGGTGTTACAGGTGATGTGTGTTTTGCCTGACACTAGCCAAGCCTGACTGATTATTTGGAGGAGAATTGGACGGCAGTGCAGAGAGACTGTTATTAAACTGGACACCCGTGGATCCTTCTCAGTGTGCCTGTGTGCTACAAGCCCACACAGGTCCCCTCCACAGCGTCTACTGCCAGCAGGAAATGTTGGTGTCACACTTTGGACTCACAGAGAATAATTATCAACTCACCCCCCCGCCCTTACCTCGGTGTGATTTGCTGCCAGTGTTGTATTAGCAAAAAGGGGGGGCAGGGGGGAGAAAAAGTCGTGTTTCCAGTGTACATACAGTGACAGAGATGTTTGTTTGGCAGTTGTCAGTGGCGTAATCTTGGTTGTTAGACAGCTTTAAGTGGGATTTAAAGCAGTCAAAGATGCCAAAATAAATAGCAACGAGATAGATGGACTATTAGGCACAGCTTGTTTGAATTGCTCAGCTCAGGAAGAATTTACCTGGTTTGTGATGCATTGGCAGTGCTAAATGAGAGGAAAAAAGGGGTATGGCCTTGGTGGGTTATGCCACCAAGGAAGGAGCCAGCACCAGATTTCAAGTGTTGCACCAGGCAAAACTTTTGAAGCAGCTGTATCTGCTCAGTGCTTCCTTGGCTGTCGGGCTTGGGCTTCCCTCTGCTCCGTGCTCCCCACAGAGAGAAGGTTTGGCACTGTGCTCTGAGCCTGGAGTCCAGCCAGGCGCTCACTTGCCCATCCCCCGAGAAACACGATCCCAAAGGTTGGTCATTACACTTTTATCTTTGTTGATTTTGATGTTTTCCTAGAGCAGGGCCTTTGCCCTGATTTCTCAGTCATTTTAATCCAAAGCTGGTGTGAGTATCCATTCACCCTTCAGTCCCAGCCCAGGCTACCACAGTCCCAGTCTCGCAGGGAACCTGCTCCTTCCCAGTGACCGGTGTTTAGCGCTCGGGCCGCTGGAGCTGAGATGCCATTCACACCTCCCGGGCGTGCAGATGTACCAGGCAAGCAGCTTTTATCAACAGCATCACATTTCTCACTTGAAGCCCCAGCGTGAACCCCGATGAGAGGACATGTGGCCACTGGGAGAGGGGCCACAGCAAAGCAGCCAGTCAGAGGCAGGTGATGCGTGGGAGGACACGTGTCCTGCCGGTGAAGAAGGATGTTTTGTTTTCCAGCCAAAAGTGGCCCATCTTCGTGCCTCTTCTGGAAACAGAAGCCTCTTTCCTATCTCCAGCAATGACCTCTGCACATGAGACATTCAACAGAGAAAACCATAATTGCATAAAATAATGATTTCCAGAGCAAGAGCTTTCCCAAGGCTATGTGAAAATGGCTGGTGTTTGTCAGCACCGGGTACACAAAGAAAACAGAAGTATCAGAGCCAGCTGGTTTCCATATTTTTAAGTCAATCTGCTGCTGGCACAGCTCTAATTGACCAACCTCTGACTTGGGAGTCCTGGATGTGTGAGGCAGGCGCCTCTTTACAGCCATTACTTGCCTCAACTTCCACCAGTCGACTGGAGGGGTTTTCTCTCATACTCTCTTTTTTATTTCCAGTTTTATTTCTGCCCACATAATTACTTGTTCGTTTAATTCCTAAAGAGAAAAGCAGCAAACTCAAGCAACTTGGCTGAAAAGACAGATGAAGAAGCTGCTTCTGTACTGGAGATCATCAGGAATTAATTTCTGACATCCTTGCCTTGGTGCAGTCCAGACTTCATTAGAGCATTTCCAAAACTCCTCCTGGCAGTCAGGCACGCAGCGGAATGATTTGTGTCTCCCTATAGATTTTACTGGGATCTGCCTCTGGGTTTGGCTGGTCTCGTTCAGGAATGTTTGTGTTGTTTGCTGCTGCACGGAGGGGACTCTTTGTACTCTCTTTTGCATAACAAAACCGTGTGTGCTTTCAGCAGGACACACAGCAGCCCGCTGGCTGGGGAGGGGATGTGTCCTTGCCGTGGTTTGTAGGATAGATGGAGAAGCAGAGTGAGAAGACGGCAGGACAATGCTCAAGGCCGTGAAAGGATCTGAGCTTGGTGCTTGTGTCTCTGGTGTAAAGAAAAGGGCCTTGGTCACAGAGGTGAACGGATGGAGCTGGGCAGGCACCCATCCTTACCCAAAACAGGCTGTGCATCCTCCCCCTGGACATCCACGCCTGCCTTGCATGTGTGATGTGGTGCTGAAGCTCCTGAAGGACACTCAGAATCATGTGGGGTTTTCAGATCTTGATCAGCCAAATCAGTAAAACAGCTGAAACCAGCCTGCAGTGCCTTTGGAGGGGCGGGCAATTACCTGCAGGAAAACTCCTTCTAGCTTTGCTAAATATAGCAAAAAAACCAGGCAGGGCACAACACGTGTCGTGGGATGGAGAGGGTGGACAACTTATCTAATAAGCTGCTGGAAATGTGAATTTTGGCCTGGGTGAAGCTGTGGTGTTAACCCCTTCAGGTACCCGCGTGGTGCTAGACATGGCATTATTGTCACTTATGTGCACATAATTACATGTAGCAACTTCATTCAAATACTTTGAGGCAATGAAATGACTGTAATTAGGCTGCCATATATGACATAAAGATAAAAAAAAGTCCCCCAGACACGGAACACATTAAGCCAGAACCTTGGAACTAAGAAAGGTTTAAAGAACCTAAACATTTATTACGTGATTCATGAAAACCAGTGGCCTAGCACCGATTTCCCTTCCCATGTGTGCTGTGATTCCCACAAGTCCCTCAGATGCCTTGCAGGGCTGCTGAGGGTGCAGCTGTCCCCTCCCGTTGTCCCCTCACTTCGTAGCGATGCTGCAGCAGCCACACGTCCCTGTGGGAAGCTGGCCCTGCTAAAAGTCGGACAACCCTTGTTGAGATCGAGCTTTTCCGCAGAGGAAGAAGCAAAAAAAGAAGCCACAAAGAAGCAGAGCACTGCCTGTGGAGTGGTGGGGGAGCCCACGTAGCGAAGAAAGCCACAGGCTCTTGCAGCAGCAAAGCCCAGCCGGCCGCTCTCCCTCCCGTGGAGCTCCACAGGAACTCTGATCCATGTGTGGCAGCCGGCCCAGGCTTTGGCAAGCCAGGACTGCTGTGCTGGGTTTATTAGCAGGTTCCCATAGCACTGCCCTCCCCAGGCATCCTCTCCTCCCCTGCGCACGCTGCCGGCTGACCTTCCGGAGCAGTTTGTTGACTGGGAGAGGCTGCTGGGTATTTATGAGGAGCTCCGTTCCTGTTTCAGCTCCCAGGCTCCCAGTGCAAACACCAACGTGAATCTTTCAGTAAACAGGGCAGGCACTGGAGGGGAGGGGAAGGATTAAAAACTCCGAATAATGACTGAAATGTCAGACATTTATTATTAAGTCGGTCCCGATGTTGACAGCTGAACATTCAATATTAAAAGCATCCTTGATCATAAAAGCCAAAGGCAAACCCGATTCTTAAACATCCCAGTTGTTCTCTTTGACCTAGTTTTTGATGTCTTAAGGAGGAAATAAAATTTTAGAAAATATTTACAGACACGGGAAATGCAGGATTTCATCACGGCTGGTGACTTCACAGATCCGCCTGGGGCAGGGACAGCAATTAAAGAGCAGGAGGGCAAACAAGTCTCACATTGCCCGTGCAGAGGTATTGTCAGTCCGGGAAGCTGAAGCGTGCGTGCTAGGGCTGGAAGAGCAAGAAGTCACCAAGTCTCAGCGTGAGGCTTAGAGGGGCTCCGATGGCTTTCAGGATGTTCAAGGAGTAGTTATGAGCGAGGCTGAGGTTTGACAGGCTTCGCCAGGAGCTATAAAGGTGAAATGATCAGCGCTGTGTTGTGTGTCAGTGAAGCAGAAATGCCAAAGAACTGCTCTGAATAATGCATGGTCTTTGTGGGTCAAAGTCTCCTACAACAAGGCTGGTGGAAAAGGCTTGATGGAACTTACCCCAAGCATCAGATTTCAGGTTTGGATTAGGGTAAGAACAGAAGACAGCAGTAGGGACAGGGAGAAGGAGAGAAAATCTGACCTAGCAGGAGATGGAAGGAAGGAAGAAAATTGTTTACTGAAGGTTGAGGCAAAACAGGATAAGTGTGAAGCTCTTGCAGCGTGCAAAAAGCTACTGAAAACAGGAAGAAAATGTTTTTTTTTCCTCTGTGTCTTTCTTGGTTAGGAGAAGATGTCTGAGCCAAACCAGAAAGACACAGATGCTGGGAAATGGTTTATTGGGGAAGTTGTGGAAATTCCATTACTGGAAGCCTTTGAAAAGAAAGTGGAAAAACACCTGACACAGCTTTGAGCTCCTTAGGCTCCTTCAATCTTTATTTATTAATTGGTGGTATTACCATGAAATTAGAGAGGTGGCACAGCTGTTGATGGCATTTTGGAAGGGTTCAGCTCCAGAGCTGCAGAGTCAGACGCTGCCAGAACCAGCTCTGAGGGCAAAGCCTTGAGCTGAGACCACGGGCCTCGGTGGCTGAGTGTTGAGGAGAGAATGGAAGCTGTGAACAGAGAAAAGCACCTCTTGGTATTTAATTCGGATCCTTGTAAGTGGTGGAAGCACACCAGACACTTCACCAGTTTTCCCACGGCACAGACAGATTTTTCTCATTCCCAGGTTCAGGAGGGGATGAGAGGATGGCAGAAAGTGACTGAAACCTCCAGCCCAGCTGACATGATTCAGATAGGTGTCTGGGGACAGTGATGCCCCTCTGTATGTGGCCACACAGAGGTGGATGTGACCCCTCTGCCATGGAACAGCTCCTTGCCAAGATAATTCCTCTGCCACCGGGCCCCTGAGTCCTTGGCCATGATCTTGAACTGTGGAGGGGGTTGCCAGGCCCTCAGATCCTCCAGCAGAACTACCCAAACCACCTAATTTTGATGCTGGACGTGGGGGAACTGGGAGGATCCGAGGGGGTGGCGTCTGTTTTGTGGCACTTCACATCTCCACGCATCTCTCATGTTCACGGTGCCCTCGGGAACAGCACAGCTCTGTTCTCTTGATGAAGGGCATATTGTGCTGGAAGCACAGTGCTCGGCTGGATGGACCTTTGGGGCTAAACCAGCAATTCCTATGTACTCATTTAAATTTCATTGATTTTTCTAAAGAATTATTGCTCCCTTGATGGTCTACAAATAAAACCTCTTGCCCTGACTGGCTCAACAACCCCACGATTTCTATCTATTGACAAAGGGACATCCACAGTCTGTCTCGACACAGGCAAGCTATTCTTCAACATGCTCGATCAGAGGAAGAGAAAATTACATTTTATGTACCTCCTGCCGCTTCCTGTTACATCTCCCCTCCTGGATTTCCAGTGGCAGGTGTTTGTGCAGGATCCCATCTCCAGGCTGGGAGCGAGTTACTCAGCGCCAGGTTTTCGCAGGAATATCTCCTCTCGATGTGGGCAATGCCCAATTAGGCACATTGCCAGGCTACAAGTCTGCAGTGATATTTTTAATTTTTCTCTGAGGTTCTTGTTTGGTCTCTGGCCTTATCTTTGCTGAAGCAAAACAGCTTGTGTGGCTACTCTTTGTGCCCCCGTCTGATTTGTGGTTATTTCTCATGATGAAGACAAACGTGTCCGAGGCAAGCGGGGACATGGAGTGGTGCTGACCCTTCTGTGCAGAGCACACGTGTCGGGCTGGTGACCTGGAGTCAAGGGCGTGTTCGAAGGCTTCTCCAAACTCAAACCCTTTGAACAGCAGCAGCAGAGAGGGAGCGTGGAAGGTGACCCTGCAGCTGTATGGCAGCAGGTTTGCTGGGCTCTCTGGGGATAAAGTGACAAAGGTGCTGTTTTCCAGTTTCCACTTTGGTAAGGAGCTTTCTGGCCATTATATACATGGGTCAGGGTTTTGGATGAGGAAGTCTTCATTGCTTTCAGAATTGCAGCCACTCTGTCTCCAGCTGCGACCCTTGAAGACCCAGCTCTGGAGCTCATTTCCTTTGCCTCAATGTCAGTGGGTCATCCCAGCAGTGTTTTGCACAAGCGAGTAAGAGTTATGGGCTTAAAATAGGCACTAGACCCTGAAAGTGATGAACTGTGGCTCGTGAAGGCTGTACATACCATGCCCCAATGAACAGGAACTTGTTTGCATGGGAAAGTGCTCCTGCTGTGGGGACTGGTTATTGAGGGTGACTTTGCTCTCATGGGCCTTATTTCTGAGAATGGCAGCTCAACCACGCAACTTTAAATATATGTTTCCTTGTCCAGATGTCCTATTTGGGCCAAAACCTTCACTTTGCCTGTAAGAGAGCTGGAAAAGCCTGGACCTGCCTTTGAAGTCAATTAGCTGCCTCTAAGGCAGGATTTTTCTTTAAAAGGAGTTGGATCAGGATAGGGAGCATGTCAGAGCTGGAACCAGAAGATGTTTGTCTGCCCCAGTGCCTACAGAGGTGAATAGAACTTTTCTTAATTGCTTTTTGGGAAGTTATTTGTAACCAGATAGTCCCTTTCCTTTGCCAAGAGCTTGGGGTTATTTGTGGCTCTGGACTAAAAAGGCACAGCAGAAACAATGGTGCACTCGTTATGATCAAACCAGTTTATGCTTAATATTTCAGTTTTTCCTCGGAAAGACCTTGGCCTTGAACCCTATCTTACTTCGTATGCTCTACTTGTCTCTCTCGCACTGCCAGGGAAACTGGAAAGCTCAGGCATGGCAGTGATCATTTCTGAGCACCAAAATGAGAAGATCCTGTTGAATGGGAGAAGCTGAGCTCAGGGCACTGGGGTCGTCAGTGGCCAGAGAAGGGTTGGAGAGTTCTGTCCCATGCTGGTTTGATTTGGTTTGATTTAAAAGACTGTAGCTGAGTCTGCATGGTTCCTGGAACCTTCCAGACAGGATGAATGTGTGTGCTGCTCCCTAAAACAACCCATCCACACCGACAGGGCAAGACCTCCACTCCCCTCTCGCACTGTGTGGGTTCTGCTGTCAGGTGGAGGAGAGGTGCACGTTTGTCTTCCCCCCCGGTGTTGCCACTGGCTGGCAGCAATGCAGGTGCAGTGTCCTGAGCGAGCCAGGAATGCCAGCAGAGGCCGGGAGAATCACCACCTACAGCTCCATCCCCTTGGAAATGTGCACTGAGCAATCCCTTTGATTATCAAATTCCTGTGTGCTTGTGGAATGGGGCAAGGAAGGAGAGAGAGCTCCTGCCCGAGCCCCGGGGCAGCCAGAAACATTTCCAGCCCAGCAGTAGCTGCAGCTGTGCTGGTGCAGCTCCCTGTGGTGCCTCACTGGGGCCGGATCCAGAGCTCTGCCATACCCACAGGTACTGGCACCTGAGCCCGGCGTTGGTGCCATCTCACTGCCATGTGCAATAACTCATTCCCTGCCTTTGCACTAGCACGTGGCCATCAGTGCAAGGGCTGTGGGATGTCTTTCTCTGCCCCAGCCATGCCTTGCCTCATGCTTCAGTCCTGCCTTGGCTCTTTCACCACCGTGTTTTAGCCCCAGATGTGCCCAGCTTGAGGGATCCTGGCTTTTGCTTTCAGGTCCTGGAGTTAAACGCCATCTGCACCCGTGAGGGCATTAGTGGGGGGGACAGTGCCCCAGGGCGTGTGATAGGGCGTGTAGGGAGGCTGCTGCTTCCCTTCTCCTTATGGATAATGACTCCAGAAAAGAGGGCTGATCGAGGGTCTCTGGTTAATGCATCAGATCTCGGTCCATGAGAGTGAGGCCACCTGCAAGCTGGACACTTGCACTGACCTAATGTCTTTGTGGCTTCAAGCCACATTATACCATCTGCCAGCAAAGGAGAGCTTCCCAGCACCCCACCACGCAGGTGTGGGGGTGGATCACCACCTAAACCCATGCCAGGGTGTGCCGGGAAGGATCCAACCTTCTCTCAGGGGCCAGCAGCCCATTTGGGTTAAACCGCACACGTGATTTTCTATTTGTGGCGTACTTTTGCCGCTAGAAAAGCGCTGAAGTTATTGGAAAAAGTCTGCAATCCAGCCCTGCTGAGCCGTGCTACAACAGGTTATTGTTCTGGCATGGGTGAAGGGCAGGACCTTTGCCTGGGAGCTTTCCAGGAGCTGTGCTGCTTAGCTGGGAGGAAGCAGAACTACTCAGCACTGAGTCCACCTGCAGTGCTAATGCTGACTGCAGTGCCAGGAGGTCTCCAACAGCGTGCAGAGCGCGAGGAATCCAGCTCCACGTGCCAGCACCACGCAGGGCTGGCACTTCCAGCCCCTCCTGTCCTTGCTCTAAGTGGAGTGTGCCTGATGAATGATAAAGGCCAGAAAAGTGGTGAAGCGTTGAAACATTGGCAGGGCTGCTTTGCTGTCTGCGCTGTCTGTGGAACACTTTGGATGCTCCCGATTCCTGGAAGCTTACTGTCTTTTGATAGAGAGAAATACAAACTCTTGCTGTCATCTGCCTTCTCTGTAACAGCTCGGAGACATTAGAAAGCAAAAGCTGAGATCTCGCTTCAAATGTGCAGCTCCAGTTGTGGCTATTTGTGCCATGTCTGTGGTTATCAGGGTGGTTTCAGCCCACCCCTGAGAAGTGTCCACTCTCTTATTTAGCACTGATCCCACTCCAGCACCACTAAGCCCCGGGGACAGCCTCTCTGTGTCTCTGGAAGTGCAGAGCCACTTCCAGCTCATTCCCATACATTTGCCAAGGACAGATTTTCCCTACGTAGCCTGAGCTGTGGTTTAGATGAAAGGAAATTTGCAGTTTAAAAGCATCTTTCCATTTCAGTCAGACTTTTCCTTTGCAGAGCATTACCACTGCCATTTCCCACCAGGGTGGAACCAATTGGTATTTCCTTCGGTGGCCTCCAGCTTGGCAGCGTGACCCTCTGCCACAGCGGTGCTGCTGTGCTGGGCTGGCAGCTGCCTCTCCACCATGACAAAACTCTTTGCACTTGCTGGCACTCCTGACATCTCTCGTTGAGGCTGTCACAACAGCAGCAGCTGAAGTGGCTGTGTACCCATCAAGGAGAGCGGGCTCTGGATCTCTGCCCTGCCCTGGGCACAGGGACACCTCTGTCTGCATCCTTTGCCAAAGGCCAGATCTGGGAGGTGGCTTGTGGAAGCATCATAGAGCACAGGAGCCTTTCCAGCAGCAGATGGGTTCCCGTGGGGTGTCTGCAAAGGGGAGCTCTCCTTGCCAGCCCACAAAAATGGGTTTAATTCAGCTCCCCCAAAACAAATCTCCTAGAACTGAACACGCCTCATGGAAAGTGCCCTCTGGCAGCTGCAGCAAATCTGAGGAAGGCTCTGCTTATTTCCAGACTGCAAAAACAAATCTGATGTTGAAAACATGGCTAAAATGGAAGCCTTCTTAGCAGGGGAATGTTGGGGAAGGCTGCAGAGGGCAAAGGTGGTACCAAAGCTGCCTCTTCCAAACGGGCCTGAATACATGAATATTTCGCAACTACCAAAAAGTCAGGGCTTCTTGTCAGCTTGGGTCTTGCATTTCACTGAAGTCCCTCAGTCCAGTTCTAAACCTGAATTCACAGTATGCTACCATGACATCATGAAGTCAAATGCCACTGGCAATGGAAATAGATATTGCCTCCCAGGTGGGAGCTTCAGGGAAGTGTTCCAGAAGGCGGAGGGGGAAGGGCCTCCCCAGCTGAATTTTACAAGAATTTTTACTGGCAGGAAAGTCTCAATTTAAAGAAACATGTTTTCCTGATCTGAAAATGCTCCCCAGGGCCTTCTGTCCTTAGCTGTCGTGTTTTCATCACTCTTGTGACATTCCTGAGGCTTGGCAGTACCCAGGGCTGCTTTGGAGGCACTGAGATGCAACCCTGCTTTAAAAAGTTTCCACCCCAAAAGCAAATCCTGGTGAAGCATTGCAGGAGAGATGCCCCTGGATGGCAGGAAGAGGGAGATGAAGGGAAGCTTTGCCCACTTCCAAACCACCTGCTCCTCCCGTGGATGCGCTGGTGCTCCCAGGGGAGGCAGGCTGGGACCTGGCCAGGGCTGGGCCCTGTGGGTATATCCTGCTTTTTCCAGAGCCCTGGCTGTTGCAACCACTGAGTTATTCTTGGAATTTCCCCTTGTTGTCATTAAATTAGTTTTTATTCCGAGCAGCGTGGCACTGGGGCAGGAATTGCGGCACTGGGGCAGGAATTGCGTTGCTCTGTGCCAGAGCTTCCTCAGGGCAGTGAATGCTGAGCCCTTTGTACCATCCTCTGGGATTCTCCTCACCCACCATGTGCTCTTGGTCTTCCCATTTTTGCCCTGGCTGAGCCCTCTGGGAGCAGCCAGAAGGGAAGGAGGAGGGAGGCGGATGGCTGAGCCTTCCTCTGATTTGGCAAATCCTGTTTTTCCCTAGCTGCATAATTCAAAACATGTTCAGGGCACTCCAAAACACATGGCCAGAAGCACTGCCCTGGGAAGGAGCTTGAAGGGCTGCAGCACTTTAGACAAAGAAACCAAGAATTGAAGCCCTTACTCCTGTCACTCTCCCTTTTGCCCTGTCCCTGCCAGCTCACCAGCACTGGAAGCAGCATCACGGAGACACAGGGAAGCAAGCTGGCGTCTCAGAAAAGTCAGGCTGGCTGCTGGCAGGACATCTCCAGGCTCTGCTGGGATCAGACGGCAGAGGAGCAGCTTGGATGAAGCGTTCCCCTCCTTGGCTTCAGGGAAGAGTTTTATGGGGGCAGAAGACCGGCTTTTGAGGATGAGTCTAAACTTTGCACCTGCACCTCAGATTCGCCCTTGTTCAAGCCAAAATTGGAATAGGGACAGGAACCATTCCCTTCTGGAAACTTGCCACTGGTTCTGCCTGATGTGCCCCCGCCGTGCAGAACTACAGAGTGGCCCCTGACCTGCTGCTTCCCATAATCTCCAGGCTGATATGGACCTTGCTGTGGAACGGATGTGGCTGACATTTAGCAGGAGTGCCAGTTCTCATCAGAACAGTGCCTGGGGAGACGCAGGCTGTGCTCAGCCGTGCGGCTGACGAGACCTGCTGCTTTGCAGGCTCAGTCAGCACCTCACTTCATCAAAGAAACGCTCTTGGCTAACACTGGGTGATATTTCCCAGAAATGGCATGGGCAGGAAAGACGTTTTGCGTGGCATAAACTGGCCTCAGTGCACTTTTCAGTGTTCTGCTGGGTAGAAGGAACCAGCTGGGATGAGTTTGGGGCTAAGGTGGGTTTAGCCATGCCACAAAGTCCAAGAACAGTGAATGAATGGTGTAGGATCAGTCTCTCCTCCTGCCAGCCTGACTTGCAGAGATCTCTCTGGATAAAAGCTATGCTCCATTTCTTATGATGCAGTGGCATCAGCAATATCCCAGCTGTGGGAGGCATCCTTCCAGGATCCCCTGTGTGCAAAGATGTCAAGGCAATTCACAGTCCCGAGCCTATTTGGGACTACCACCTTTAGTGCATTAATATTACATGTGGGCAAAGTGAGTGGTTTTCCATCTCTCCCTCGACTGCAGGCACTTGCTGGCAGATCTGAGAAGAGGAGCTGTGCTTCCCCCCCTCCAGCTGCATCTGGCTGCATTCGAAATTTCAAACGAGCATTGGAGCTCTCTCAGCTGGATCATGCATATTTTTTTGTGTGTTTGTTTCAGCCACTTCTTCATAAAGAGAACTCATCTTTTTACCCGCAGCGAAGTTCAGGATTTGCTAAGAACAAAGCGTTGGGTTTGCCCCAGATACAAACTGTTATTTACTGAAGGGCTATGAATCACAGGGAACCCCATGAGGGTTCGATCCCCAGCTCCAAATGCTCTGTCCCAGGCTGATTTGGGCTGACTCACGGCAGCCCTTTGGCACAAGCAGGGGAGTGCCCAGCTCTCCAGGGAGCAGCTGGCAGTGCTGTGCCAGTGCCAGGCAGACACAGACACATCCCTCCAGCGCAGGGCACGCCCGCCGGGGCCACTCCCGTCCTTGCAGCCCCCCGGGCGGAGCATCCCCGCAAACCTGCCCGTGGGTCCCGGGGCGTGAGGGGCAGGGACGTGGCGATGCCTAGCGCCTCGGCTACCCCACCTCAGCGGCTTCCAGCCTCCCGGCAGGGCTGGCAGGAGCAGCACCGCCCGCCCGCTGCGCGCCCGCGGGGCCGCCGCCGCTCCCCGCCCGCCCGGCCGCGCATCCCCCCGGCCTCCCGCCAGCTGCGGGATCCAGCTGCGGGATCCAGCTGCGGGCTCGGCTCCGGCAGCGTCCCCGGCTGCGGCGGAGCAACAGCGGCCTCCAGTGCCGAAAGCTCCTCCCGCTCTCCATCCGCACTCCGCGTCCTGCCCGCGCCGCGCGGAACCGCGGAACGGGCAGCGACCTTTAAAGGGCATCTGCTCCAACCCCCCTGCCGTGGGCAGGGACATCTTCAACTGCTCCCTCCAGCCCGACCCTGAATGTTTCCGGGGATGGGGTATCCACAGCTTCTCTGGGCAACGAATTCGGGTGCCTCACCACCTTCACTGTAAAAAACTTCTTCCTAATATTTAACCTAACCCTGCCCTCTGTCAGTTTGAAGCCGTCCCCCCTTGTCCTGTCACTCCAAGCCCCGGTAAAATGTCTCTCTTGGAGCCCCTTTAGGCACTGGAAGGGGCGCTAAGGTCTCCCAGGAGCTTTCTCTTCTCCAGGTTGAACATTCCCAGCTCTCTCAGCCTGTCTCCATGGCAGAGACGATCCAGCCCTTTTGGAGCACCTTCATGGCTTCCCCTGGACTTTCTCCAACAGGTCCAAGTTTTTCTTACGTCAGGGACCCCAGAGCTGGGTGCAGCACTGCAGGGGGGTCTCATCAGAGCAGAGGGGCCAAATCCCCTCCCTCGCCCTGCTGCCCACGCTGCTTTGGATGCAGCCCAGGACAAGGCTGGTTTCTGGGCTGTGAGTGCGCATTGCCGGCTCGTGTCCAGCCTCATCCACCAGCACCTTCAAGTCCTTCTTGGAAAGGCATCTCCCATCCTGCCAGCCCACAGCCCTCAGGCCAGGTTGCCAGTGTCAGCAGCAAAGCTCACCAAGGGCAGTTGAGGGGGAAAAAAAAGGAATTTTGCCTGGAAAATGGAATCTTTT
The DNA here is from genome assembly GCA_013397865.1 of Struthidea cinerea. Lineage (NCBI taxonomy): Eukaryota > Metazoa > Chordata > Aves > Passeriformes > Corcoracidae > Struthidea > Struthidea cinerea. Next base: position 107,189 of record VZTI01002792.1, read on the forward strand.
CGGTTTTCTGAGGCACTGGGCAGCTGTGACCTGCAGGACCAACGTGAGGCTGGTGACTCTTGGTGCACAGGGACCATGTGATGGGGCACTGGTATATGGACAAAGCTGGAGACAGGTTAGCATGGAGCTGGCTTGTGGGGCTCTTTCTCCCAGCAAAGGCTCTGGAGCAAGGCCTTTAGTGTCCTGCATTTAACAAATGCAGCTGCAAGTCATGAGAATGATAAAAAGCTCCTATTGCTTGAATACTGGAAGTTTAGGAAAGGAAAACAAAATTCTTGATGCAAAAAAAGAGCCTCCTTGTTGTGCCAGAGCCTGGCTCTCTCCTTGGGCACGTCCCAGCCTTGTCCCTGGGGCTCTGTCAATAATTTGCTCGCAGCTCTTTCACATCACCAGAACAAACCATATTTTTCAGGAAGGTGCTTTAAGTGTCGGGGAAAGGGGGATTGCTGTGTGTGTAAGAAACCTCAGCACAAGACGTGGCGATGCTTCCATTTTATTGGGGGTTTGAGCGGGTGAGGGGGCAGCTTTGTGCTCTCATGTCTGGAATGGTCAAGCCTCAGTTCAGAGAGGAGCTGGCGCGGGGAGTTCGGCACATTCCTCTGTTCTTGATGCGCACGTGGCTGCTTCTTTGCCTGAAAGAGAGGTTGAAAATGCTGGGGAGCTGCCTTCGGGTCCCTGAGACACAGCAGAGCCTGGCTCAGAGGACAAAGGCAGAAATATAAAAGGAGAATACTGCTTAAATCATCATCTAAGTGTTATTCACAGCAAGCAAGGCCACATATTCTTGACAGGGAGTTCAGGGTTACCATGGACATGTGTTAATTAATTCCAATAGGCTCAAGAGTGCTTTCTGACACCTCCTGGCAGGATAATTCACCTCCGTGCTGCAGGACGGCGCTGAGACACCTCTAATGCCTGTCTGACTGCAGACAATAGATGTTATGAATTTGTTTTGTAGGTTTTTAGAGACAAAAGCCTGCCACTGTGTCTCACTTGGGTTTGGCCTGCTCCCAGCCTCCCCTTCTGATTGCTTCTGCAGCAAAAGTGAGAGAAATATTAGAAAGGTACCTTTAAAAAACTGTTTTCTTTTTTTTTTGCCCAATAGTGGACCTGATTACTTTGAATCGTTCCATTTTCACACGGAATCATGATGTTCTCCTCTTTGGAAAGACAGATCCATTTCTCAGGTGCGTAGAGAAATGCTGGTAAAGGGATTTGCGTTTTGCAAGAAGCATTTTGCATGCTGGTCACAGTGAAGTGACCAAAGGTGACAAGTGAGACGCTGCTGCCGCAGGGACCCGCCAGATGCTCTCCCTAGTTATTCCCAGACTCCTTGCAGGCTTCCAGCTCTTGTCAGGCCAGTTGCACACACAAAACTGCAAATGACACTTCATCCTGCCTCTCGGCTGACTTTTCCCCACGGACCAAGGCTTTATAGGTGAGGACGCCCCGTTTATCTCTGCCCCGAGACATTTGGCACCGGGCAGCTTCAGAGTCCTGGTGCCCGGCCCAGATGGCCCTGGCCAAATGGCTGTTCCTAACCTCAGAATTCCTTCACTTGGGAACAGAACAGGGGAGCTGCAAGGCTGCTCCCCCTGCTCTGACCCACAGGAGCAGCACATTTCGAGTTGCAACTGCTCAGAGCTTGCACAAACGGGAGTTCTGAGAGCTCTGGGAATGCAGCACAAGGTGGGTGCAGCACCATCCTCTCATCCATCCCATCTGTCCTCTGACTCCTGGCCGGCTCTGAACACACCACCAGCTCAGTCTTTCTCTTTTTTGTACCCCAATTTCCTTTCTTGTGACCACTGCATTCCCCCACCCCCTCGGAAGCTGCTCTCTGCACAGGGGAGATGGAGCATCCTGGGTGCCACTTCGCACAGCTGACTGGGGAGCCTTCCTCGCTCACTTTACCCCGCTCTTGGTCCCTGGCCAAAGCCCTAAGGATGTTGTGTCTGATGAACCTCCCACCCCCATCTGTTGCACAATACAGGGACAGCTGGTGCTGGGCTGCTGGCTTCCAGCAGGGTCATTACTGCCCTGCCAGGCCGTGCTGGGTCATTAACTGTGGTGCCTTTGCTGAGGAGATCCCGCTCAGCCTTTCTCTGCCTGACTGCATCATACTCAGCCTTGAAAGGTAAACCAGCATTTGAGCAGGCCAGCAGCAGAGTATGTGGCAGCAGCCTGGGTTAATGAAGCAAAAAGGGGACAACCCAACTGACAATATTTATCCAGGCTCTTTTTTTTTTCTGGTGATCTGGATTCTGTTCCCTGCTCCTGCAGAGTTAGCAGGGAGGTGATGTTCCTGAAAGCAGAATTTGGCTCCACAAGCCCGCTCATCCAGAGACAGAAAAGCTGGGCTTTGAACTTCACAAATGTCTCTGCTGATGGCAGATGGGCCTGTGAGCCTGATCACCAAAAATCCCTGCCTACACCAGGTGAAGTCAGGGTGAAGCTCCCTTAGCCCTGCAGACTGGGGCATCTGGCTCCAGATAAGACTCAATCTTCCCAACAGAGATTTTTGAACCACTTAATAGCACTGAGTTGGAAGTAATTCCTTCACTTGTCTGACACAGAGTGCTTCCAATGTATAAATATACTTTCAATTACCTAGGGCCCAAGCCAGATGAAATGCATCGAGTCTTGCCAGAGACACCCTTAGCATTTGGACCTGGCCTTCTGCTAGAACAGAGCAATCTGGCACCAGCACAGATTAAATATAAAGCTCATTCTTAAAAATACCCAGAGCAAATTTCATCCTTTCCTATGCGGAGAAGACAGAAAGCAGAGCTCAGCTATAAATTCCTGGGGTGAAAAAACATACTTTTTTCCTCAGCCACCACACATCTGAGGTCATCTGGAAAAACATCCTTCAGCCTGTGCGCTAGATCTGGGCAGACTTCGAGGACTTTGCCATTTGTCTGAGATCCTGGACGCCCGCCAGCTCTCGCTGCTGCTTGGCAGCTGCAGGTATGGGGAGTTTTTGCTTGTGGGCAGCGTGTGTGCTGCGAGCCGCACACAACGGGCCCGTTCCTCAGCTGGAGGCCACATGCCCGGAGCAGCGGGCGCAGCATCTGTGCGGGAGGCCAGAGCCGTGCCAGATGTGCTGGGCTCGCTGCCCACGCTCCGCCCAGCTGCGTGCAAACAGCTTTCTTTCTAGGAAATCCCAGATATGTGCAGCGGCCCTCATCTGTGTGGCATTTAGACTCGCAGCAGGTCCAGGTACTCACAGGTTGTGAAGGCACAACAGGCACTCGTTGCTGTACAGGAGGCCATCCGTGCCACAGATGGGGTCAAACTCCCTTGTACACCCTCTTCTTAGGTTGAAATTCTCGCAAGCTGCCTGGAGACACAAAGGGGTGATTTTGAAAATGCTAAACCTGTCCTCAATTCACCAGAGGAGCTTTGCTTTCACAGAGAGGTACGCATTTGGTCTGCCTTGATAACCCACCCTCGGAGCTCTGCTATGAGCTCTCAGCAACACCGGGACCATCTGCCACCGTGTCCCTCGGCCAGCTGAACTCCACCTGGCACTGCTAAACACCCTTAGGAGTAACAGTATAGAGTAAATAGTGCTCCATGGGCACTGCCTGAGCACGTTCTTCCCAGTTTTTGTTTTTATGCCACAGCAATACCTGTCCTCACACTCGCAAGCCAGAGACTAAGGGGATTTCTGACCCTCTTGGCAGGTAACAGCAATATTTAGCTTTTTAGGAACTTTTCCTTCAGTGTTTGGGGGAAATGCAGTGGAAACCCAGTATCATCACTGGGGTTTTGCTGTGGCACAGCAGGAGGAAGGGGGTTCCCAGGCACTGGTGTTTTTGGGCTGCCAACCCCCTCTGCTTCAGTGTATTTAGCAATGGTGGCTCCTCCTGTATGGGTTAGGGCTGTCTCACTTGTGCTACACAAAACAGGAGACTTCACCTCTGTTCCTGGAGCTGCATCCATCTCAGCGTTTCCTAGAGAAAGAGGGGAGAGAGAGAGAGAGAGAGAAAGACACCTTAGCACCCACCACTCAGGCTGGTTTCAAGGGGGACAGAATAAGGACAGTTTAGGCTGAAGACTGTATGTCTTCCCTCAAACACCTTCGTCCCAGAAAACAATTTCTTCCCTTGGATCTCCCACGTTTCTCAGCTGGATCCCTCCCTGCTGCGTCACCCTCTTTCCCCTGGCAGAAACACTGTAATGGTGCAAGGCCCTGCCAGGGCAAAATGCTCTTCTGGAGACGTCACCTGCCAGCTGTCAGGGAGCAAAGGTGGCTTTTTTCATGTCTTACCACATGTTCATGAGTAACTGAGAAACTCCTGCTGACACTGGGCAGGTGCTGGAGTAAATCCAGGGCGATTTTTCTACTGTTACTTGGTTTGTACCACAAGCAAGCAGAGCAAAAGACAAGTTGCTGAAGGTCTCTACTGGGAGGAGACCCTGAGGTCTCACATCAAAGCTGGTGGGATCAAGCCATGACTTTGGTGGGCTTCCCCATGGAGAAGCTGGCCCTGAGCTGGCAGCTGGGATCCCATGAGTGGAACACGTGGTGGGTGTGTTTTGCAAACAACCTGAAATTTTTTTGGCAAAAGGCAGAACTGAGAAGGAGATCCTGGGCTGCTTATAAATCCAGAAGTCATCTCCATGGAGAATTTATAGTACATCTCTGTTAACAACCAGCATGGCCCAGTAGCAGTGAAACGTTTTGGTGCTGAGGAGCTGGTAGCCTGTAGATGCTGAAAAGCTTTGGTAGAGAAATTTTTCAGCTTTCTGCAGCGTTCTGTGAGAGCTCTGTGGTTCTCATGAAAGCTATGAAAACACTGCTACGGGTTTTTTTAAACTGGGTTTTATCTGTGCACCTGGGATCTGTTTTTCAGAGTTGTCATGGTACACAGTGAAATAATATTTTGAAGTAGGTGTTGTGAGCTTTAGCTCATAGGACAGGGGGTGGCTGATCCAAGATCCAATAACCTCCTGTCATCTTTGGGAACCAAGATATATAAGTCAAATGATAATTAATTAAATAACTACTTTCTTCCTGAACTTGGACTGTGTCGTTACTCGCCGTTCTCGGTACGCAGCGACAGTAGCCGCAACGTTTAATATTACAAGGATTTTACTTTGGACTAGCGCTGGTCCAGACCCAGCAGCTGCAGCTCACTCTGTGCTCAGTTCATCTGAAATGAGCCCAGATTTTGTGCTCAGACAGCCCTGCAATGGCAGCCTCTGTGCAGTAAACAGGATGACAGAGGACCTGCTTCAGAAGCACCCTCCTGTTTGGAATGAGCCCACTAAAGCAGGACCTGAGGAGCAGCAACAGCTCATGTTCTCATCCCTCTGCACCATATGGGATTTTGAAAACACAGTTGGCTTAAACATTGGCTTTGGTAGTGAGAGCTGCATTTTCCCTTGCGTAGATTCATTTCCTGTCTTCTTGGATTTGCTTTTTTAAAACCAGAATAGCACCTATTCACTCTGAAAGGATCACACTGTCCCAGAAATCACCAGTTACAGGACAAATCCTACCCCTGAAGAAAGAGCGTCAGCCCAGCAGGTCTGTTCATTTTTGGGAGGAAGTGCACCCTTTCAAAGCCTTTGTTTTAGCTTTGCTCACAGGCAAGTACAGGTTTAATGCACGTTGGCCATTGCAGCGTTCCCCGCCCAGGGCCACAGCAAGGTCCCAGCACCACCTGCTCTCTTCCCACACTCACCTTCCAATGTGGCAGACCCGGGAGCTTTAGCAAGGAGAGGAAATGTTGCACTAAGCAAAATGTTGGACTCACCTTGGTAGAAGCAGAGTGCCAGGGAGAGGAGCAGGAAGACACCAGCTACCTTCATGGTCAAGGTGACGTTTTACTGAGTGCAGCGGGGAGAAACCGGGACACTCCTCAGTGTCTCAGAGATCCTGGCCCTGGCAGTCTGCTGGGACATTTATACCTTTCCCCATTCTTGGCACCACACCACACAGCCAGCTCCACCCTGCAGTCCTGTGGTGACAACATTCAAAGTACGGGGACAGCACCAGGTGGCAACTGGCTCATTGGTGGGCACAAGGATGAAAGCCTCTCCCAAGCCAATGGAGGTAACAATCCTTATCTCCAGCGAGGACTGGGGCCCTGTCCCAGGTGTGGGGGACAACTCTGGGTCTGCACTCCAAGCACTGAGAGAGCAACTTCGTACAAGGAAGCGAGATTGGAGAAATGTGCAGGACAGCAAGGGAAATGGAGTCAGCAGCAGGGTGGCTTTGATTAATGACCCTGCTGCTGCCACTTGCAGGGTGCAGCTGTCTGGTGAAGCCACCTCTGGGTGAGGATGGCTTTGATCCACGCTCACCTTTCCAGACGTGATCCACAGAGCAGAGCTGCGGTGCTGCAGCTCCCCTTCCCTCCCCGGGCAGGCAGGAACGGGAGCAGGGATTGCTCCTGGAGAGCAGAGCTGGGCTGTGCCTTGGGCTCGCTCGTGGCTGCAGGTTCAGTGCTGCTGTTTTGACTGCACATCTCTGATTGCAGACAGCAGCCGAAATGAGCCGCTGGGCCGGACGCTGCTGCCTTCCCCTCTCCCTGCCTGCAGCTGGGAGTAAACCCTGGGGACTTCCTGCAGTTACACCACCAGTGGTGCATTGCAGAGAGCGGATCAGTCCCTTGGGGATTAGAGGGATTAATTAATGTTTCTAAAGCACTTTGATATCTCAGCCGTAAATCACTGGAGAAGTGCAAAGCAAATTATTACTAATGGGGGCTTATGACTCAAAGACAGATTTTTAATTAGCTGAACAGGAAAAAGTCAATGCCAAGAGCAATTCAAGGAGCTGTTTGAGAGGGAGAAAACTCCATTGGCAGCTGCTCCATTGTCCAAGGGATGCCCCATTCCCAAACGTGGCTCTGGAGGGTGCTTTCCCCTGCCATAAACAGCTCTTGTGATTTTGCTTCAGTGGTCAGGGGGAGATTCTTCCCTCTTGACTGGGTTTTCCTCTGCTCTTCCTGGGCTGACCTGCAACATGAGGCAGCAAGAACTGCTCCTAGTGGCTTCTGTTATTTTATTAACTCAGAGAGTAAAGCTGGCTTTGGGTATGACCTGTTCAGCAGCTCTCAGGAGGTGGGCTGGGTGTTAGTGGACCTTTGAGCACAGACAACAATCCTTTAGCGTGCCTGGGACAACGGCTCAGGTGGTGTTATCACCCTCTGAGGAGCAAGGGAGGGAGGGATGACCATTTTTTATAGCTGAAAGAGGTTCAGTCCAACACTGTCCCCTGTTACTTGCCAGGTCCACAGTGTGAGTAGAACCTGCAAGTGCCAATAGATGTTTTGGGCTCACTTCCCAAAGCTGGAAGGGGACTCAGCAAGGGCATTGGTGATCACACACCAGGGCAGCTGGGGAGAAGATTCTCCTCTTCAAACTAACACATGTAAATAGAGCAGTGCTGCAAAGAGTTTCTCTGATTGCCCGTGTTTGGCATGCGCCCACTCCGGGTAAAACACATTAGAGATCCTTGCTGTAGCCAGGAAATGTGATAGTTTGGGTTGTCCAGGAACAGAAACGTTTTTCCTCAGATTCCTTGGCATCCAGGCGCATTTCCAAACTTAAGTTTGATGGGTAAATCCTCAGCGTTTGTGCTCTGCAGGTGGCAACTCTGTTGGCTCCTGGGACATTTTGAGTGTGTGTAACGCCATGGTTTTCTCCTTCCTCCAGAAGTCAGAGGCGTCAAAGCCCAGGCAGGCAGGCTGCTGACCTTCCCCTGCCTCCTGGACACTTCTCTCTTCATCCTCTAACTGCTTAGGCTCCTGATAGCTTTGCACTGGCTGATTTTCATGTTCCCAACTGCTCCCAGAGCTGGATGAGATTAAGTACTTTGCTGCTGAAGAAGGTTGAAGAAACTCCAGATTATGCAGTGCAATGGACTGAACTTAATTATTCCACAACGAATTGAGCCAAACCAACAGACTCAAGGGCAGTTGCCTCTGCCAGAAGAAGATTCCAGCACAGGCTGCAGCTGAACAGCAGGCACACTTGGGTTTTAATGCAGTTTCTCCGTTAGCAAATGCTCTTCCTTTCCAAGCGTCTCCACTGACAGCTGTGTCTTTATGAGATGCCTTCAAAAACAGGGGATTTCAGGGCTCCTCTCTCCTGATTGACAACAATTCAATATCCTTCAGGAAAATCAAACAGAAATGCTTGGGGCTCATTTGACTGGGGAGGAACGAAAAAGAGCTGCGAACTGCTACTGCGCTGGGTGCTCCTGGTACCGTCCTCGGCAGTGTGGGCTTTCTCAGGATGTGTCACCTTGTCAGAGCAGCGTGTTCCTCCAAACACATCAGCTGGAGGAGTGGAGAGGAATGAGTCAGGCGGCTCTGCCAGCCGTGCTGTGTGACTTGCTGAGCCTGTCGTGGGGAAATGGAGGGGACAGGCGGGTCCCAAAGCAGGTGCTGGCATGGGATGGCGTCCCCTTGGCCGCCTTGATGGGTGTGGTGTAGGGCACAAGATCTCTGCAGCTGCTGGTGGTGTCTTCTCCTGGCTGCTGGAAGCAGTTGGAGAGAGAATTGATGCGACACAAGGAATGTGGGGAAGGGGCAGTGGGTAAGGAGGCAAGGTGAACTGCCAGGTCTGCCTCCAGGTAGCAGGAAGAAGTGATTCTTCTTCTGCAGGATGAATTTCTGCATCATCTTTTGGCCAAACCTGAGTGCTTTCAAGTTATATTCCTTTCTGTAGTAAAGTGTTACAAAGGAATGAAAAATTACATTGCAGGGGAATTAAAAATCTGGGAAACTGCCTATTTCATGATCCCTTCATGACAGGCTGGAGGATCACTTGCTGTAACCAGGGCTGGATATTGTTTTTTTTGTGGATACTTGATGTACAAAAAGAAAGGCACCAGTGCCCCCAGGAAAATGCACCAGAGTCACCAGTCAAAAGCATTCAAAGATCACAAACCAGACCCAGATGATCATGAGTCACAAATTAGAAGCCACAAATGGTTCTTAAGCCTCTTCCAAATAATGGCGTTTCCCAACAAACTCGTTTGGGGTGGGTCACATTTTCCAGCCTTCTCCTGAACCCAAGAGAGAACGGGCTAGAGCAGCAGCAGAGCTCCTTGTGCAGCCCCAATCCCTTTCACCAAGGAATGTCTCTGTGGCCAAGACCTGCACCGTGACCCTGTGATGGTGGCATCCCTGAGCCTTGGTCCCTTGGTGGAGGTTGTGGGATTCATGAAGGGCAGGCACCAGAGGCTCCTCAGTGCTCAGGATCTCAGCGAGGCAAGTGGGAACTTTGCTCCTGCCCTGCAATGGGTGGGATGAGTGAAATTTGGAGAAAGGTTGATGGAAATGTGAAACCTAGAGGTGTCACAAAAAACAGTTCCCAAGATGCTCAAAGCTCTCTTGGGTCCAAAATGCTGTTTGTGTTGGATTTAAAAGCTAAAAATGCCTAAGGCTCTGTTACCTGCCAGGCCTGGATCTTGCAGGTGTAGCCAAGAGCTTGCCCATGGCATCCAAGGTGGATTTGAAAGGTACATGAGACAGACCAAGCCCTTTTGCATCAGCAAGGCGAGAGTGGTATGGAGTCATCAGCTGCTCCTCTGTCCAGGGAATACTGCTCAAACGCTGGCTTTTCCTGCAGAAAAAAACCCCAAAACCATATTTTGGTTGGTAGTGACTTTTGTCTTGGATTCTTTCCCATTAACGCTGAGAAAGCTATTCTGTTGCTCTGGGTGGATGGAAGATATTGAACATTCTGACAGTTTAGGGAAAGGGATCCTGTGAGTAGTTGCTGAGAAAGCATCACATATTTTCTCCAGCTGCAAGAGAATCTCTGGAGCCCAGGAGAGCATATCAATTTGTTTTCTCTTCTGCTCTGGAAATCTTGGACTTGGGACCTCTGGTTTCTGGGGAGGGGGCTGGGCATAGCTACAGGATAACATTAGCAAATCATCATTTCTACTTCTACTAAAGCTTCTGTTTGCTATCCTTCAGCAAGGGCAGCGTGTCCGTGAGAGAGACCTTCAGAAATCTGCAGGCTTCGGCAGCTTTGCCTGAGAATGGGTACTGCTGACAGCAGTGTCTAAAGACAAAGACATCACATAAATCACAGCTTGTTGGGCTGTTCAGAAGAGACCGTGCCTGGGTGCCAATCAAATGCTTCCTGAGGAGGGTGAACGTGCTGGGCGCGAGCTGTGTGTGTTTGTAAGGATTACCGGCTGACATTGGCTGGGGTGGAATTCCCAGCCTGGTGTGGAAGTTCCCAGCCCAGCTCCTGGCCTGTTTGCCTCTGCTCTCCCACTGCTGCAGTGACACCAAACCCCATGGGCTCGGTCCGTGGAAACCTTTCCCACCTGTGGCTGACTGGTGGCACGTCCCTGCTGGGAGCACCTCTGGACTGTGGTCAGCTCTGGTGACCTTGGGGCTCTTCCCCTTGCAGGTGGGACCCTGGGTCAGTGCAGGGGGTGCCAGCTGCCGGCAAAGATTTTCCCCCCTTTCTCCCCTGATCTCTTGTGCCCCTCTCCTTGGCTCTCTTGCAGGATCTCCATGGGATGTAGAGGCAGTGAGAGCATGTGGGGTGGATCCTCCAGGAGCTGGAACACTGAGCTCTGCTTTTCTTGCTTTCCCAGGCATTACCAAAGAAAAAAAGATCATTTTTCCCACTCCTACAGAAAATGCCAAAAGCAAAGTATTCCTTCATAAAATCACTTCTTTATTAAATCCTATCTGCCTCCCACCTCCACATCTGACTGCCCCTGCGGCAGCCAGAGAGATCCAGGGCAGAGTGATTAAGCACTGCAGCTGATAATTGGGCAAACATAGATTTCAATCTCCTCCAGCAAATCACTCCCCCTTTCTCCAACTCGAAGCAGCACCCTGTGCCCACTCCCTCTTTCACGGAGCTTAACAAGATGGGAAGCATATGGTCCCCATCCTTTCAGGGTCACAGACTCGGGGGGGATAATCCGGTCTAATCTGTCCTTCTGCTCAGCTCAGGCAGCTCTGCCCCTGCTCCCAAGGACCACGTGTCCCTTGTCCAGGGCTGGATCTTGCTCTGAAGTGTGTGTGAGGTAACTTAAGAGCTCTGGTATGAGCTGCTCTTGATAGGGATCCTGGGTCTCTAGTGCCTGGTCCTGTTTGGATGAAAGATCCTGTCTGCCTGCAGTTACTGTCCATTGAGCAGGGAAACTGAGGCTGTCCCATCCATGGAAGTGTTCACGGCCAGGATGGACAGGGTTTGGAGCAGCCTGGTCTAGGGGAAGGTGTCCCTGCCCATGGCAGGGGGGTGGACTGGATGATCTTTAGGGCCCCTTCCAACCCAAACCAGTCTGTGATTCTGTGATTCTCTGACTGTTGCCCTTTCCCTCAGGTGAGTTTCAAGGGATGATATCTGAGAACTGGCCCTTTAGAAAGTTGGCTGAAGTCCAGGTGAGCTCTGGGTGCATTATCCTGGCTCCAGAGCTGGTGTGAGGAGGTGAAGGATTGGCAGGGCATGGAGAGAAGACAGAGCCAGAGCCCTCCTGGACCTAGACATCAAAAGAATGGCAGATGGCAGAGACAAGCTGCAGGAAGGGTTATCCCAACGGGATAGTAGGAAAAAAGCACTCACCATGAGGGTGGACAAGCACTGCTGCTGAACCAAAAAAGCCTGCGGAGTCTTTACCCTTGCAGAGGTTCGTAACATGGCTGAACAAACTGATATTTTCCACAGAAGCTGTCAGAGACCAGCAGAGAAACAACAGCCCCTCCATGGTCCTCAGCTAACCCAACGTCTCCAGGACTAGGAGATTTTTTTAGTGGAGGTCTGAAATACAGGATATTTTCACATCTTTCCCTAATTTCTTGAAAACAGCTTGTCAAAGTTTTTGTCAAGCTTTTGTAATATTTTCCATCACTTTGTAAGCCAGTTGATCAACAAAACCAAATAGACTGCAAACGACTTTCATCACAACCCCAGAAATATTTGGCATTTCTAGCTGCTCCTGTGAGTTCCACTGGCAGCACTAATGGCTATTGATACATGATTTGCTCCCAGAACTGGGCCAGGAATAGGAAGAACAGTATTATATTTCTGATTTCAATGAAACATATGGGTAGAGGACACTGAAACTCTTTGCTCCATCTCACTGTGTGATTTTGGACAAATAGAGGCGACGAGGTTTTTCCAGTAGAGAGCTCTCAGCCTGCTTAGCTCCACAGGAAAAAAATACCTATTAAAAACAATTAGAAAGGTGAGGATAGGAAGAGAAAACTAATGTAAATTATGAATAAGGCTTTAATTTCTGACAGCGTCTCTTCTTCTTGTGATCTACAGAGAGATTTTTAAATGAGCAGTGGGCTTTTTCACAGACTGATAGAAAAGAGATTTTGGGAGGAACGAGAAAACAAGTAGCAGACATGAGCTAGAGCTGGGGATAACATTGCTGGACTCTGAATCTGAACATAAAGCTCAGCAGAGGCGGGAAACACCGAGCTTGTTTCCAGAGATGGTTTTTCCTCAGAGCTGTGCTGCCACAAGGCGCTGTGAGATCCACTGCACTTCGGAAGTCCATTCATAAATGGATTTCATTCTTGGCCATTCTTGCACTTCATTCTTGGCCGGCTCTTTCCCTACCAGCATCTCGTGCTGCTGCTGGTTGCTTTAGCCACAACAAACGTGTGCTTGTTAATCGCTGGTATCCGCTCCCCGGTTGGGAAAATCAATACCCCCTGACCCCATCTGTGCGTCAGCACGTTGCACACCTGTCCGAGTACAATCTCCCCAAAGCTGATAAATGATGGCCAAACACTGCCGATAAACTTTAGCTAACAGCTATTGACCCCTGGGTCGGGCTGAGATTAGATACAGCCCAATTAACGCTTGCTCCTTCTCCTAATGACTCCTCAAGAGCAGAGGCAGAGGCTGAAGTTTTCCCGCGGCTAAAACAGGGGCGCTGGGATGTTTGGATGGCTGATGGCGGAGGGTTATTGTCCCCACAAAACTGCTGTGTTTCGAGTGCCAAGAGCTGCTCCCAGGACGCAGATACAGGATGCTGGGGGGAGGATGCTGCGTATAAGAGCATCAGCACCTGCAGCCCTGCCATGAAAAGCGACGCTGCGGGAATTGTTGGCAGTTCTCTGTGCTTTCAGCCTCGGTCAATGGCCTTGATTAAAGAAGGAGTTTGTCTTTGATTTAGGGAGCCTTTGAACACAGTGGCTAAACATTTCTTTTCCATCAAGGGTTCCCTTTGATTTCTGCATGTAGTCAGCTCCCTACATCCCTCGGTGAGCTTTGCACTTCAATTGCTTCCCTAATAAATGTGACATTATTTTTGATGCCTTGTACGTTTCCAGCCTGGTTGCGAAAGCGAGGTGCTTTGCAGTGAAGGCACTGTCTTCAGCCCATCAGGGATACGAGGAGCAGTCCTTTTGCTCTGGTAACAGAGGTGAAAAAATCCGGTGCTGAACCTCTCTTTCCCCAAGCAGCTTTTAAATTGGGTTTTCTCCTTCTACGTGAGGAAGTGGCTGCCAAAGCCCATGGCTGCTGCCTGCAGTATGCTTTTCCTTCTTATCCTTATTCATCCCTGCCAAGATCCTCTTTTCTTCGTTCCCCCCCCCTTTTCTGAGCTTCTGGAAGCCCCTGGCTCACAGTTTCAAGCCCCACTTACCAAGAAACTTGGTTTTCCAGTTACAAAAACAGCCGAGGTTCTGATGTTACGCTGCGATTTCTGTAGGAAATACTCGGGGATGTTCCATCTTGTATTTTTCCCTCTGTGTGTTTTGGAAGAAGGAATTCAGCCTGCTTCCAAGCTCAAGGCGGCCTCGCAGTGCCTGCTCTTGGGGCATCTCTCTTCCAGTGCTGAGGGGTTTGCCAGCAGCAGATGGTGAGGGGTGTGCTGGAGGCAGCTGATGATGCTGCATCTGCCTGTTCAGCTGAGGCATCCTTGAGCACTGTGCTTCGCTGTTCCTCTGCTCAGGATGAGCTCCAGGGCTGCCGGTGGCCAGGTCCTGCTCTCCCTAAGGATCCTCCAGGATTACGTGGAGGGTGATCAGACACTGCTGGGAAGGGGCTGGACAGCCCCGAGTGCAGCTCCCTGTGGAGCACGGGAAGGAGGGGGCACAAGTGCCCTTGTCCCCGAGCCCAAACACCTCTCTGTGTGCTGTCACCCTTGCCGTGTCAGCCTCTTGACCAGCTGGGGCCTCAGAGCCAGAGACCTCTCTCCGGTTATCTCCATCAAGGTGCTGACATGGATCAGGCACAAATGCAGCTGACACAAGTCCCTTTTACTCCAGGAACTGCAGTTCCACCTGCTGGGGCTCATTTTGCCTTTTGTGCCCTGCTGACATTCATGTCCTTTCACTGGATCTGGCATTTTGGTGATTAGGAGCAGCCTTTGTCACTGGATGCAGGCTCTGCCATTCCCAGGATCCTATAAATTCAGCTTTCAGCCATACAGAGCCCTGGGATTTTTATGGACGTGGAACAAAGATGCATAAATGATAATTAAAACCTCTACAGAAACATTCAGTTACGGCCAGAAGCATAAGTCATAAATAATTATCACGATGGCCAGCTTTGCATTATGATGATGTATTATTATTACTAGAACTAATGTTATGAGACTGAGAAAATCAGCACTGGACTGGGGAAGTAAAACACTTGGAGGAGGTCTCTGGGTTCTTCCTGAGAACAGGGCAATGGACTAAATGACCCCGTGCTTTCAGGGATATTGCTTTTATGCTGTTCCATTATATCAATATTTAAATGGGGCATTAAAACATTGATGACATGTAAGAGCTTTACAGCCTGTGCATTATTGGGATGTAGGTCTTGCTCTCTCTGGAGCTTCAGGATTGCCCACACACGTGGACCCAAGGAGCCTGTGGTGTTTTACCACGTTAGCGCACTTAACATCACCTCTGTGTGTTCCCTGATGAAAAGCATGGGAAGCATTCTCAAACAGAATTGTTGTCTGACATCCCTCAGATTTCCAAAGGTGAGTGTGGGGCTGGCTTCCCCTGCCCCCAGTCAGAGCCCTGGAGGGAGCCAGGAACCAGGTGAGAGACCCCCTGCTCTCCTGCACACCCGGGCCCAGCCTCAGCGGCACCAGGGTCTCCCACAGAGCCCTTCCTGCAGCCCCGGCACCACCAGGGAGGGTAACCTTGTGCCAGGTGTCCCAGCATGTCCCTGTCACCGCCCCAGTTCCCGGGAGCTGGGGCTGCACGAGGAGCTCTGCTCCTGCTTTAGCCCGTTCTCCCTCTTGGATTCAGAAGGCGGCTGGAAAACACGAACCACTCCAAACGAGCCCGGTAAATGACATTATTTTGGAGAGACTTAAGAACCATTTGCGGTTTCTAAGCTGTGATTCATGGTCATCTGGGCCTGGTTTGTGATCTTTGAAGGCTTTTGACTGGTGACTCTGTTGTAATTTCCCGGGGGCACTGGTGGAGCTTGTTGCTTCTTGCCACTCTCCCGACTTCAAAACACTCAAGGCTCTGACAAAAGTAAATCCCAGCTCTCTTCTGAGGGCTCAGGCAGCTTTTTGCCACGCAGACCCCACCCTGGCTGGAGAGGAATTGCAGGCACCAACCTCAGCGTGTCCCACAATCCCTTCCTACCCCATTTTCCATTTTGCTTGGTGGCTGCTGCACACAGCATCCTCCTCTTGGGAAGAGCCCACAGCCCCCAGCTGCTGCTGCTCTGCCCCTCCACGGACAGGAGCCCCTGGTGAACCCATCCCATTTGCCCAGCGCTTCACTCACAGGTGGCACAGCAGGGAGAGGGCACTGATGGGCCAGCACTGGGATCGGGAAGCTCCAGCTCCCACTGAGCCACGTAGAGCCCCTTGCCTGGTTCTGTAGGAAATATTCAGCCAGAGATCCCTGGTTCCTGCTTGGGGATTATGTATGGGCTGGTGAATTCAGCAAGTCATGGGACCAGTGGCTGAAAGGGGCCTCCGGCAGAGTGGGGAAGGCTTGTCACTTGAGGGACTTCTGCTTAGGATGTGGGTCACGTTTCCACTTCATAGAGAAGAAATTTGAATAAAAGATTTGGTGCTCCCCCCACCTCCGGAAGGAGAACAGCTGCTAAAGGCTGTTAATGTTAAAAACCCTCAATTAGGAAGAACACTAAGGATCTACACAGGAAGACAGAAAGCTGCTCTGTAGCTAAAATAACTTCTGTGAGGTGCTGTGATAACGGAGTGAGACCGGAGGATAAATTGCCAGAGCGGCAGTGCCTTCCTGCCTTCAAGGATGGTCCCTGCTGTGGGAAGGGTCAGGACCCTGCCAGGGAGTGGGAATATCCCAGTGTGCCGGTAACTGGGACTGATCCTCTTGGCAGAACCTCCTTGCACAGCGGGGTCAGGCTGTCAGGAGCAAATCCTACAGAGAAGGCAAACTAAAAGGAACTTCAGCATCACATCCAAGTGCTCTACTCTTTCCCACACATGCTGTGAAACTGGGTTGGTTTTTTTTATACAGGAATGGAAAAAGAGAGTGACTTCTGGGTGGTTCGTTCAGACCCCATAACTGGTGTTTAGGGGAAGCTGAGCTCTTCCAGGTGCAAAGAGTGGGGCTGAGCAGGAGCAGGCTGGAAGGGAATTGGCTCCATCTGGGCCAAATTCTGGTCAGAGGAGGTGGGGAGGAGGAGGGGAGGACTTTCAGGAAGACAAGCAATTTTTCTCCTTGGAAATAAAAAGCTTCTGGCATCACCTGCTGCTTATCTTGTTGCAATGACATGCAGTTTCTTTCCAGGAGTAAAGAGCACAACCCTGACTCCAATAGGAGCTTAATTGCGATTAATCCTGTTAATTAAATTTGGTTCTCCTGTGCCACTTTAGCACTTTGACTGAAGGAGGGAAATTGAAAACGAGGAGACTGGGAAACGAGCTCAGCTGACCTAAGGCATGTGACTCCTCCTGGTATCATAAATACGTGCCCCCTCCACACTTGGGGGGAGGCTGGGTGGTTTGGATGGACAGCAGTGGGGTTGCTCTGGGAAGTATCTTGGGTGCTGCACCAGGAAGAAATGGAGCCTGGTGTAATTGATTATGAAGAGTCTGCAGGCTGAATGTGAGTTCTTAAATTAAGTTGATTTTCAGGTAATAATGAGACTTGGGGTAGTAGGGGCCCAAGTATACTCTCAGGGATTGCCCTGCTTTTTGTAGGACGTTATTTGAAATTTGATGTGTGATCTATGATAGTTTATTTGGTTTCAAAAGTGTGTGTTTGGGAGGGGAAGTCAATAAAGTTTATTTTTTTTTTTGTCTGGGTGGTTCCTGTCCAAGGTGGACCTTTCTCAGATGGCTCAGGGGCACAAGCTTTCATGTCAGACCTGTCTCTGCATCTGTTCCCGGGCAGGCAGGAGTTTGTTGTGTGCCAGGTTTTTGGGCAGCCCTGCTGTGCTGGCACTTGCAGGGATTTCTGTGCTTACCAACAGTAGGAGAGCCAGAGTGGGCTCTTGAGGAGCCAGCGTCACTTCATTCTTATCTGGGTTTGTTGTGTTCCCGTTAAGGAAAGATTTTTGAGGAGGCGCTTTTTGGGCAATGAGTTCTATTCCCTCTTACTTGTGTGGATTTTCTCTCTAACTTGAATTTTGTTTTGTAAACTGGTTTTAGTATCTGTCCTAGTGAATCCTTGGGGCTTTCACTTTTCTTTCCATGACAAAGGTTAATGTACTGTGGGTCAAGATCTTGGTGGCCAGTTAATAGAAGAGAAAATTTGGGCTTGAAAAGGGCTGGCAAGTAGATTTCCTGGGTAGGGGGATTCCACCTTCCAACAACTTTTAACGAAAAGAAGAGCAAATTAAAGGCTTATGAGTTTGAGAACCTGATAAAGAATCCACCCATCTGTTAAGAACCTTCTTGTGGTAAATGTTAAGGGTCTGCTGAGTCCCAGGGGGCCAAAGTCCTGCTGAGTTTGGTGGTTTTGCTTCATTTTGTTTCTGGTCTGAGCCAAGCTGCAAAGGTTGCCTGGAGGAGCTCATAGGGATTTTGTGAGGTTGTTGCATCACTGTGGGGTCAAGGTAAACCCCATAACTGTTATTTAAGGCATTTTGGGTTTGTGGGCATGTCATGCAATTGCAGTATCCAAATGTACATCTAATCATGGTGTTTGCATAGGGTGGGGAGGTCTCCCTGCTCGGTTCCAGAGTGTTTCTAAGCAGCTTGGGCTCTTCTCCATGCCCCAAAAAGGTGGTGAAAGGTTCAGGAGTGGAAGAGATGATGTCAATGCTCAAGAAAGACACGCAAAACCAGGGTTTTCAGTTGAGGAGGAAGACAAAGTACACTCAGAAATTGTTTCTTGTCACATCCCAGTGCTGGTGTCTGCTTTTTCCTTCTTTCTTTGGTGAACGATATTGGCGTGTGGTGTCCAATCCTGTGATCTGCTGGAGCTCGTGGACAAACAGTGGGGTCATCCAGCAGCTCCGTGTCTGTCCCGCACAACCACGTGGAGAGGGGGGATGGCCTGATGAGCGGACAAAAATATTATATGGAAAAGCGGCTGCTTTTTGGGGTCTGGCTTGCACGGGGGCCATAACTGATGCCCCGGGAGGGATGGGACGGGGACCAGGTGACAGCAGGTGGCACTGTCTGCCGTGAGCCAGCCCCGTGCTGTTCCTGCTCCTTGGGGCACTCCTGGGGCAGCCACAGCTCTGCTTCCCCTCGCTGGGGCCCGTTTGCAGCCCGTGTTGGAGGTGCAGGTGTGGCACCCCCGGCGGAGGTGGGCAAATCTCCCTTTTTAAGGTGCTACTGTGACTTGAGGTCTGCGCTTAGCAATAAACTCGAGGCATGTTCTGGATACCTGTTTAAAACAGTACATACAGTGATTCTTGATGCTAAGAAAAGCCTTCCCTGGGGATGGTACTTCTATTCCAGATCCAGCAAGGCTTCTACCCCCGCTGCCTCTAATAACTGCAGTTAGAGAATTGCATTTCATCTGCCTGAAATTCTCCTGCCACTTAAGCGAGACGCTGGACTGATTTCAGCTCTTGCCAGTATTGATCTGGCGTTGCAGAGCTCTGTTTAAAGGTTGCCCCTCTCCATCCAAAAGGCTTTGGGATTCCTACATCTTCCCAGGGTTCAGCGAGCAATTTGGAACCTCGGGGTGAGTGGTAATGAGTAATTGCCAGCAGCCAGTGCTGAGCCACAGCCATTGGAAATGATGAGAAAAACGAGCCAGTGCTTCCCTGCAAACCCTGCAACTGCGGGTTTTCCCTGCCACCCGGGCAGCGGAGGAACGGGAGTCCCACCCTGGGTCAGTGATGTTGCAAAAGCGGAGAGACTTTCACTCACGTGCTCCGAGGAAGCCTGGGGACAGAAATTGCTGCCGAAGTGAAAGGGAGCTGGGAGCGACATCCCAGCCCTGCTGGCCCGTCCCACGGCGTCGCTCCTGCGGCTCAGGCGGTCCCTTCTCCCCAGCCAGCAGTAACCTTCCCGAAAAGGTTGTAATAAATGCAGCCATCACTGATGGTGGGCTCTGGTCTGCGCCCCATTCTCCCTCTGCACAGCCTCCTGTCTCAGGGCTGTTGGGATCAGGGTGTTTCCTTCCCCTCTCCTGAGCACCCCTGGATGACGGGGGAGGGAGGAGTGCTCATGGACTCGGGTGTTCAACAAAAAAATGGGCATTTTAGGTGCTGAAACACTTTTTTTTTTTGCTGGTTATACCTCAGAGGTACACGATGGATGTGGTGAAAGTGGGAGCTGTGCTTGTCGCTGGCGGTGTTCGAGTGAATCCTGGTTGATGTAGAGGATGGCTGAGGGGGAGCATCACTCCCGGTGACATATCCCACCCTGAGCGAGCTGCCACCATGCTGGTGTCACACCTGCTGGCTTCCAGCAGCTTCCCAATTGAAGGCCAGCTCCCTTTCCATACCAATGCCTCAGAGGTTTGTAGGGTTCCCTAAACCAAGCTTTGCCTGAGCTGGAGGAAATAAGTATGATTTAAAGTGTCAGGATGAGCTGGGATGTTCTGCCCCAGTTTTAGCAGAAGCTAAGCACTGCCAGTAGCTCAGGCAGTGTTTTGGCTGGCTGTCTACCTGTGGGCACATCAAGGTTTGTCCCCTTGCTCTGGAACCATCCACGCTGAGCTCTGTTTTTTATTGCAAGATGTAGGACTTTCCCTGGTTTATGAAAAACACTTACTGTGTGTGTGACCCTGGCTTTCCAGCTGGTCCTGGTTGCTGTGTCAGTGGCCTCCTCTGTCTCGCTTGTCTCAGATAATTTTCCTTCCAGGTCATTGACTGATGATGAACAGAAAATGCTCAAAAAGCCGAGACATATGGGGCATGGAGAAAAACAAAGTTGCTTGGTTTAGGTGCTGCGTTTCCTGCAGCATTTCCTGTGTCTCAGGCTCACCTGTCCCTTCCTCTGATGACCCCAGCCTGGGGCTGGGAGTCAAGTGCAGACAGCCTTGGGAGAGGCACTTAACTCTCTCCTTCTCATTGATGGGGAAACAGATAAAAATAAAGATGCTCACCTCCTTCGGAGGGCAGTGAGAGGACTAATTGGTTAATGTTTGTGAAGTGCTTTGAAGTTGAAATAGGGCAGATTGGTGCTAACCTGGATTGCAAAAGCTCTGATGTGTCATGTGGAGGTAAAGGCTGTGCTGAGGAGGCATTGAGAGCCCTAAACTCCCGGTCCTTCAGGTGTCAAGCATCTCACAGGCTGATTTGGTCAAAACCAGGGATTAGGGACAATGGCAATTGCAACAGGAACCTTTCCCCCTCCCCATTAGTCCTGGGCCAGCCTGCAGCCCTACTCGCAGGGATGGAGTGGTAGGGTATGGGCCAGCTCACGCTGGCAGCATCACATCCTGCCAGGCCCTGGGACAGAGCTGTGTGGCAAGAAGGGCTGGCACGTTTTCTGATGAGTGAAATCTGGTTCTGGGTTCAGCTCTGGGGAAACCAGGGTTGAGTGGGGTTGAGCAAGACGGGCTTCTCCCGGGGAGGAGCATGAGAACCAGCGCACCCAAAGCAAGAATGTGTTTGGTGACCTGGGTCTAAGCTACGGTGGGTGGGGGTGGCCGTGCTGGAGCTGTGTTTAGCCTGGGTGTGTGTCCACCCACTGGTGGTTGCTCAATAGGCTGAAGGAGGAGGCCATGCTCACTTGGCTGCTCCTGGTGCCTGATGGGGGATGAGCCTGGTGAAGATTCCCAGCTGCAGTGGGATGGCCCAGGGAGCAGGGAGCTTCCATGGGGTGGCCAATGCTCTGGGTTTGGGGCAGAGCACTCCTGGGGTCTGTGTGTCAGCCCTCAAGATAAGCTCTCTGCATTGTCCATGTACTGCAGGGCATCCACAGTGGAGGAAGGAGTCAAAGCCCACTTTCTCTCTTCCTGGAGTAGTGGACAGAGCAAGGCTTTGTCCTGCAGTGTAAGCAGTGACAGAACCCAGCAGCAGAGCTGCCTGTCACACCCAGTGCTGTCCTGAATGAGACCAGACTTGAAACTTTCTCTCTGGACGGACAGATCATGTGCAGGTGGGTCAGCATTCACCTGCCACCTCTTGTGGACCCTGTGCTCTACCCGCCAATGGCACGGGGCTGCTGGGTGTAGAACTGTGCAAATCGGGCCTCTGTCATCCCATTTCTCTGCTGTTCATGGTCCCTAGCGAGCAGACCACCTCCACACTCCTCCTGGCTTGGTGCCACTCATGATTCAGGGAGAACTGGAGGTGGTGCTGGCCTCGGGGTGAGGAAGGTTGTGGTGGTAGCAAATGTGGAGGCAGAGTGAGCAGCGAGCTGTGGGTGAGCCTGGCTCCCGACCAGCAGCAGGAGCCGTGCCTGGCATGGGTTGGTCACTTGTGTGCATCCACATTAATTCCAGCAAAGAGTCTCGGTGCAAGGCACTCCCCTTCTCTGGACCTCCCGGGACTGGCTTTCCCAAGGTTCGGGGCCAGCATGTGCTGCTGGGATGGGAGAGCTCATACATCTCCAATGGGCATTTGGAACAAAGCAAGGGAAGAGCAGACCCAGAGCCACCTGGCCCTGTGGCAGCCAGAGCTGGGGTGCAGCCCTGCAGTAACCTGGGGGCAGCCAGACCCTCCTGGAGCAGACTGGGCTTTGTTGTAAGGCAGGCAGCTCAAGGGATTTGAGTGGGAGGGGATGAACAGCCTCCGAGGGAGGAGCTGCCTGTTGGGCAAGGCTGGGGGGACAAGGTGGAGTCTGGAGGAGGGTGCAGGTATCTTTCACTTTCGTTGGCTCCTCCTGGGACTGCGAGCCAAGAGGCAGCACCTGGTCCTTCCAGGGAGCCTCCTGTAGTCCCTTCCTGCCTGGCAGAGCAGGTGGGACCTCTCTGCCTGTGCCATGTGTGTGCTTGGTGGTTACCCGTGGCAGCTCTGCCCCATTCCTTTCCCCTGGGAAGGATCAAACTGCTGCAGCAACCTTATCATCCAAATGCCTCCGAGTGGGGAAGAGCCTGGGGACCTGCTTTACAAGGGTCAAGCAGATGTAGACAGCTTTTCTACAAAGATTTCTGCTCCATTTCCCCCATCCCAAACGCTCTAACAGCCCCTGAGGAGGTTTCTCTTTGCTTTGGTTACTGTACCCCGCTGAGTACTCAGCCCACACAGCCAGTTTTGGGCTCTCCAAGGTTTCTTGAAGAAAGCAGCCAAATGTTTGTTTTGTGGACACCCTCATAATGCATATGGGTTTTCCAAGGAGCAGCCAAAGGCAGGGGGGAGGGAGGAACCAAGAGGAGCTCTTCATCTGGGTTGACTCATGCATCTTGCTTCAGCTGGGTTTATTATTCATCATGTACCCATTACTGCCTGGGGCCTGCTTAGCTCCATGCTCAAGAAAGGGGTTTTTTTTCCTGCTTAAACCACATCACTGAAGTGCTGCTGAGCACTTGTTTGCTGTTGCCATAAGTGCCTTCACGCCAAAGCTCTGGGACAAGGCAGGAGATAACTTCTTCCTCCTTTTCTGTGGAAAAGGGGTTTGTTCCTGGACAGCCCTACCCCACCCAGCCTGAGGAAGCCTTGCTTCCAGCAGGAAAACTGTCACGCCAAGTTAAATGGCATGCAAATGTGATGGTTTCATTTGTGGGTTTCTGTAACAGCAGCTGCAAGCAAAGGGTGAGATGGGGAGGTTGGATTTTGCCTGCAAGTCCTCTTGTCCTGAGCATTGGTTGGATGGAGGATGACTAAAAGCAAAACTAATCTTGTTTGAAAATGAGGATTTCCCATGGAATGAGAGCTCTGCTTTCTAGTGCTGCTCTCTTCTGTGAGTAAGTGTGCTCGTTTGTGTGGGCACTGAGTTCCCTCTGCAGCCCCCAGACCCACCTTCTGTGGAGGCCTGTGGTGCCAGGGACAGCAGCGCTGTCCAAGGAGATGCTGCCATTAGGGCAGGCCCACTATGCTTACTTAGAGAAAATCACCAGAACCACTACCTGGGCTTTATTTTTGGTGCTGGAAGGTCCTGTGGAAGCAAAATCCAGTGATGAAGTGCTAGACCTGGGAAAGGTAGACCTTCAGAGATGAAGCTCTTGGGGAGGGTGGGCAGGGGGAGAAAGGAGTTGAGGTCTCCAGGGAAGCAGTGATGCCTGGTCTGCTGTTGTGAAGCTGAATTATTTGAGTTATACTTTTTGGCCTGGCAATTCCTATCATAGTGAAAGCTTCCTGTTACAGAAATCACGACTAACGAAGAGGGATGAAACTCTCAGCTGCAGCCGGGGGAAGTGGCAGTGCATTGTGAGCTCTCCCAAACCTTGAGCTGCTATCATGGAGCTCAGCAGAGGAGAGTGAAAAGATGATGGGGACAGTGAACTGAATCCCGGCCTCAGCTCCAGGGAAAGCAGAGAGCATCTTACTGTAACCACTGGCTTGTTTGGTGGCAAATCTCTCCGTTCTCTGTATCCCAGCTGATAAAAACCAGACACTGCTCTAGGTCAGCCCATTCAGGCTATGGGAAGAGTGGTTCATTGGTGTAAAGCCCCGGGGAATTGACGGCCAGATGCCCAAACGCCACATCTTTGTGTGCCCTAATGGAAGGGCAGCACTGGGGACTCCGGGTGCAGTTTGGTGGGAAGTTAAGCAGGCCTCACCTCCCCAGCCAGGTGTTATTGTGGCAGGGGTGGCTTAATTCCCAAGGTCAGTCCTAAATCAGAAGGAAGACGCTGACAAAACCGTGCTTTGGGGGGTGTGAGATGCTGGGCTAGGACAGAGCAGCTTGCTGACAAGGGACAAGCTGCTTGTTTCTTGCCTCTAAAGTCCTTATCCCCTGCTTGCTGAGTGTGCCCTGTTGTCTGCAACACAAATGACCCAGTTTGAATGGACTGCTTAAATCTTGGAGCTATGCTGATGAAACAGAACATCCAAAAAAAAAAATCTTAGGCCATCCAAAGCATTTTTTTTCATTTAGATTCACTTAATTTGTGGAGTGCTGGGGTTAAAAGTGAAGAATGAAACTCATGATAGAGAAGCCAAGTTCACGGATGTCCTGAAGTTATTAAAGCGTCTTGAGAGTGCTTTATTCAGGGCAGGGGCAAGACTTTCCCACATCCCTTTGTTTCTTGTAAGTTTTTTGTGCTTTTGAGAGCTGTCTTTAGTCTTAGCTTTTTAATCCTGTTTGCTGCAGTGGTGCCACGGGGAGCCACTGCCGCTGGCGTGACGAGCTCTGGGTCTAATTTGAAACAAGATGTAACAAGGGAACACAACCCGGAGTGGGAGGCAGAGGGTGTAATGAGATCCCAGGTTTGATAGCCTCTGTGTTGCACAGCACGGTGTGCTTGGACACCTTGTTTGCAAACTTGGGTCCCTTTTGTGAGTTTTGGGGAACAACATCGACCTGAAGGTCAAGATCAATATGTGGAGAGAAAGTGTTGGTTCTAACTGTGCCTGAACTATTGATTTTAACTTTTAAAACATTCTCACGAGCGATTGATGAGGTAGTAATTTTGGAGATGGATTGACCCAGTAGAGGTGTTTTTTTTTCACAAAGGGTTCAGTGGTGCTGCCTGTGGAGAGAAGTTACAAAAAGAAAAGAACTTCAGAGAGTGCTGGTGCTGTTGAAGCAGTAACACCACACGATGCAAAACTGAGCAAGAGCAGCCAAAGTAGGGAACTACAGCTCTGGGGAAATTTAAAGGTGAGGAGGGCAATGCACTGGTTTTAATGGGAACATGGGGAGTTATTAAAGGAAGGATGAGGGATCAGCAAGGATGGAGCTCATCAGCTGCCTTTAAAATGTGGGATGTGGGAAAACTGGGGGAAATGTGCTGGCATCTATCCCAGGCTGCACTGATTTATTTTTAAATGAGGAATCTATCATTGTGAGATGTAAAGACATATAGCAGCTGTTCTCTGCAGGGATGTGAAAGTCCCTGGACATCCTGGGAGCCAAGTGAAAGTGAATCTTCCTTCTCTCACTCCCTGTTCCTCCAGAGCAAAAGTTGATCAGCCCCTCCCTGACAAAAGTGAGGTGCCAAGTGTTTCCCCTTGATTTATTCCTTTATGATTATCTTCCCTCTGCACTTGCAGCTTGATCTTGCATGTTCAAAATGTCTGCAATTACCCTGGTGCTGGGGATTTGGCATTGGGGTTTGGTGACTCACGTCGTTCCTCAGCCCAAGGCAGCCAGCCAGCCAAAGGACCTTGTTAGCTTGGCCTGTGTTAATCTGGGAGCAGGGGTGGCTTTGGGTTGCCCTGTTAGATGAGCTTCTCTGAGCTTCTCCAACTCACAAAGCATCTAAAGGTAGAAGTGAAACTGCAGGGGAGGAGGAGGACTGAAGGATCCTTCGTTAGAAGAACGGGCACAGGGAGATGTGATGGGCTTTGGGGTCAGATCTGAGCATTTCTTCTTAACCTTGGTACAAGAGCGCGGCTGGAGCTCCGACAAAAGCAGAGTGTGTGGTTGTTGGTTGGCTGCAGAGAGAAGGGGCTTTGTGGGGAGGAGAGACCATTGCTGGCCCTGCTTTGGCTCCTGAGCGCTGGTCCATCAGCAGCTCCTCTGGATGTCAGGGTCCAGCTCTCCCAGGCACCAGGCAAAGGGATTATTTCTACCACACATAAAAAGATTGCAGAGTTTGGCATCTGCTTTGAGGTTCTTGCTGCCAGGCTTAGTAAAGAGGCTTAGGAGTGCTCAAACCAGAGAAATAAATCTGCTGCACCTCTTATCAAAAATAATGGATAGTAGGCTTCAAAGGAAGAGGAAAAAAATCTTTGTTTTGTAGCCTACTTATGTGTCCAGCCTGACAGACTCTCAACCTTGTCACCTGCGTGAGAGTCCGCGTGGAAAATAAATAGAGCTGATATGTCTAGGAATGGATTTGGCGAGTGGGTGGGACACCTCGGATGCTGGGGAGGCTCTTCAAAGGGGAAAGGCCGTCTCCACCTGGGCTGCTGCCGAGGGGCAGGGCTGCGGCTCACCGGGATTGCGTGCGGCTGCCCGAGGGGGATTTTTATGGAGCAATCACGGTCATTAGCAAGCACAAGTTTTTCCACGTACCAAACATTGTCGAGGGCAGTAATTCAGCCCTGCGCTTGTTGTTGTAGTGAGTGTTGGGCAGGAGTGTCCTGGGAATTTGTCGCATCCCGAGTGGGGGGAGCCCATCAAAGTGTCCTCTAGTTGCTGATGTTGGCTTGCCACCCTGAAACAAAGGGCTGATGAAATAGTATTAGCCAAGCTGGTTGCTAATGAGGGCAAAAGAACATCTGGAGTCAGGTTTTGTTTATAGCTCTTTGTTTTGTCATTGTTAGGGAGACAGAAGAGGAAGTGTCATTCATAGTATAAATCATTATATCCAAACAAAGGGCTGACATCTGGGTGTGATTTTGGATTTCATGTCCTTGGAATCTCCTGAGGTTTAAAGCCCAAAATTTTAGCCTAAGATGTTGGCAATCCACCCTGTGTTCAAAAGATTAATGCCACTTCAGGACAGGGACAAAGAGGAAGTCTGGAGCTCTAGACCAGAGCTGGCATGTGCTGAGACCTGAGAGTGCTCACTTCAACTCTGAGAGCTGGCACCAGCTTGGAATAACTCGGAATAACCCAGTACCTGGGTCCATGGTTGGCTGTGGATGTTGAGGGGAACAAACAAGGCAAGCACAAAGTAAATCTTCCTGTGATAAAGTTTCTTGTGGTTTAGAGACTTGTCAGCCAGAGGCTGCATCTCCATCATGATGTTTAATAGCCACTGATGGACCTGTCCATGAATTTATTTTAATTGACTCTCTTAAGTCAAAAGTCTCTCTTTGGCATCCACAACATCCTGGGGCGATGAGTTCCACAATGCAATTACATCTTATGGGGAGGGGAAAAAAAAAACAACTTCCCTTTGTTTGTTTAAACCTACTATATGATAATTTATTTAGTATCCCTTAATTCTAGTGCTGTGAGTAATCCTGAACAGCAACTAGTCTTTGTTTTCTGTGGGTTCTTCCTGATGTTGCAGCCTGTCATGACCATATTCCTTCTATAGCCTGTTTTCCACCGTGGGAGTTGCTGTGAGTTTAGACAAAAGCCCTTCCCATTCCTGCTCCTCTCTGTGGCCAGGAGAGGTGTTCCCTGTGCCCTGTCTACCTCTCTAAATCCCTGTGACGATGATGATGGCCACAGCGCCACAACTGTGCAGCTGTCAAAACCCAGCAATCATAAAGGCAGCGTGATAGAAATAATTTGTTTTATCCTCTCCATGTTTCCTAACCGTTCCTATCAGGTGCTAAGCCTTCCTGATTGCTGCTCAGCGATGATGTGACATTTATTTGTGACCTTAGCCACAGAACTCCTTGATACACCCCTGACAGGGATGGCTACTGTGGAGCTGTAATATGCAGGTAGAGCATAGCAAGCTTTTCTCCTCTCTCTCCATTTTTCAGCACTGAAATCTGTCTGCTGCTTTCTTGTCCAGCCGCTGTGTCCTGAGTGACTTGTGGTTTTCTCTCAGTCGACTTGAAGCTTTGAACTCTCTCGAAGCATTCAATTTGTCCCTTTGCTAATTGCCTTTTCATAGTCGTTTATAAAAAGCTGAGCTGCAGAGATGCCTGTCGGGTCTCACCTCCACTGGGAGAGCTGACCTCTTATTAATGTTTCCATTTTTAACTCAAAGAAACTCTTCCTTTTCTTGATGGCACCTTACATTCTTGAAACTCTTTCATTAGAAAGAGAAGTTCGTGTCAAGCAGTGCCATCGCTTGCCCACACTCTGGGGGACTCAGATGGACTGATGAGGCAGGACTTGTCTCCCAAAAACCTGAGATGAGTCTTCCCCAGTCTGCCCCTTCTCTCTGTGTGCTTTGTTACTCTGTTTATATATGAGCTTTCCTCCCTTTCCCCCAAAGTGCACTATGGAGCTGGAGCTGGGTGATTGCACATTTGAGCACCTTCAGTGCTGCTGAGGGGGGGATTTAATCCCTGGCTGTGGCTCTGTGTTATCAGGATTTATCAGTTTATTGTGAATAAGTTAATTTAGCTTTTCTACTCTGCTGTTATCTTCCTTGGAGGCTCCCTTAGCCCTGTGATCAAGGACTCTTCAATGTTTTGTTATTAGTGCTGTGGCTTGGAAAAATTCTTCTCAGTCTTTGGAGTATTTTGGCACAGTTGCAGGCTTTAGATTTTAGTCTTGGTTTTTACATTTTTGTTATTTGGACAGTGCTTCTCCTTAGTCTCATTTTACTGTTAATTGTCTCACTTCAAGCACACTAGCTTTTATTCTGATTTTTTTTTTTTTCCCTTAAGCAATACACGTTTACTCTAATGACTTCTTCAAATGGTCTTCCTACTCCTGGGTGTGTTTTTCCTGAAGGGCTTTTCCTTTTTAATTTTATTTGAACAAGTGCCTGTGTGTTTAGGCAGTTCCCTCTTCCAGCTGAACTTACAGTAGCAGGTTTGCAAGGCTGCCCTCAAGATCCGTCAGTTTTAAGGTGCAAAGAGCCCCTGGCCGTGCACTTGAAATCAAACCCGCTGCTTCCTGGGTGCTGCTCGGGATGTGCTGAAGAGGCTCTTGTGTCAGAGGTCATAAATTACTGCTGGAGGGAGCAGTAACTTTCCCTTTTAAATGTAGACATGTTCCCTTCTGTCGGTGATCCCATCTGCACAGGGAGATGTCCATCTCCTGCTTGTGTTTGTCTCTGCTTGTATCCATCGCAGCCTCGCTCGCCTCCCTGAAGGTTCTGCTGTCGTTGCCCTGTTCCGGGTGGGTGCAGGATGGAATAACTCTAAGGCTGTGATGTCTGAGCATGGGACTGCAATCCTAGGGCATTTGTTGATGCAGTTATCTTGGCTGAGCTCGTTGATAAGCTCTCCTTAATGCCCAGCTCCTTTGATGCTCAGCTCCTCCACCTGCACAGCCTGCTCTCATTCCTGCTCGGTTTGTACCCGTTCTTTACCATGTTCTGCTGCTGATCTTCCCCCCACCAGGTTTCTGAGGCGCTGGTTGTGTTAATAGCCCCGTCTGAAACCAGGGCACTGCTGCTCACTCCCCTGGCCCTTCAGAGTCAGCTGGTGGAAATGCACACGTGGTGTCCTGTCCTGTTCCCTCTCTGCAGCCCTGACGGGGCTGCCAGCTGGGCCTGCAGCCTGCTGTTTCCTCCCTGACTCTTTTTTGGCTTCCGTTCTATCCTTTTCTTCAAGGATACTAAATTTTCATGACTTCTCCACTGGAGACTGCGTTTTCCCAGGCCACATGTCTTGTCAAACTGTTGGCTTTCCCACAATGTTTAGTTTAAGAGGCCTTCTTTTTGTGCCAGTAGCCTTGGTCTGTTTTCATTTGGATTTAATATTTGTATCCTTACCGTGTAGGTCCTACCTATTTGAGCCTGTCCTCAGGGTACTGCACTCTGCACCTTGAGGTGACCCTGGATTTCATTCCAGGGCGCCTGGGGAAGCATTTTGGAGCATTTTACTGAGCTGGTCCTGGCCTTTAGCTGAATCTTGCCTTCAAGGTTGTTCTCTCCATCCTGCATGGGTGGTGACCCTGTAGACCTCACCATGAGTTGTTCCCCGGATCAAGGAAGTGAGAGGTGACAGATCCCCTCATCAGCATCCAGCACACAATCGATGTTTTGCCCCTCAGTTTTCTGTTCCTATTGCACTGAATGGGAAGATCATCTGGAAAAGGCCTTTGAATGCCTACTAAACAGGGAAAGACTGAGTAAATAATCCCTTGGACAGTGCTATAACCATATGTAAATGCTTAGACATCTTTCTTTTTATATGATTTTTGTACCTTTTCAAGGGTGTTGCATTTTGAGGGGTCCCACAAATCTCCAAGAATTAGCTGCTGGGCTGTCTTTTATCCCTGAGCAGGACTTAACTGTTTGTCCTGTTGCTCAGTGGAAGGTGAATTCGTGTCCTATTACTCAGGGATTCAAAATCCTCTCCATTACATTCTCGACACAAATTCAGGGTCCCTTGTGTAGAATGTGCTGTCAGTTCTGGGTAATTCCATTAAATCACACAGTCTGAGCATCCCACACAAGGCTGAAACGTAGCCCCATGGAAAGAAAGTGTTTATTTTTGTGTGTGTCTGGGATGTTGCAGTGATTTGCAGTTGTTGTTGCAGTAATTTGCATCATTTAAGTGAGGTATTTTGGGTTTAAGTGAAATATGGAATATGGAAAAGCTCAAGAATGAAGCAAAACATCTTATTTTGCCTGAAAAAAAAATTTAACTCCCCTCAAGTCTTTGGGTTTTCTGGTAATTTTTTTTTTTCTGGAACTGATAATGATCAGAAAGTGACTCTTAGCACCCCCTATAACCATGGTGCAGTGTACACATGCTCCTTAGGAGAAAATATTGGAACAGAGGTTGCCCAGGCTTTTTTGTAAGTATGAGAGACTTATTATTTATTTTTCATTAAATCTCCAGCCTGAAGATATGCTAATTATCTTAGATGTCAATCTAATCTCCAAGAGGGCATCTTCAAAAGCGTGTGGGAAAAAGCCTAGGGCACATGAATATGGTATTTTTTGATTCATTGTTTGATGCCATACCTTGAAAACAAAGAACAAATTCCATTTAACTCCTTGCTTTTGTAAACCTGGTGATGAGCACAGCACTTAGGGTGGGTTTTAAAGCTGCAGCCAGAGGATTCTTTAGAATTAGGTCTTGTTTTGCTCAGAGCAGTGATTTCTTTTTTTTTTTTTTTTTTGAACCTCCTCTTTTAGCTTGTTGATTTCTTTGGTGCTGCCCAGGGAAAGTGCAATTCCTTAAAAGATAACCAAACCAAAACCCAACGAAATTTCAGGAAGCGTATTATTACACAGCTGATGGAAACTGCTTTTTTTTGTCCCTACTCACAAACTATGGAACTGCTGTCCAGAGATTCCCAGTTTTGGAGCAGAAAGCCACTGGGTAAAATGATCTTGGCACAACATTCAGGCTAGACTGAAGATAGACTGAAAATCTGTGGGTGACATGGGGTGCCCTGGGCAGAGCCAGGCACCGTTAAATGGTCCCCCCTCGTTCCCAGCCTGGCATCACCTCTGGATCCTGTTATTCCTCTGCCAGACGGAGGAGCCCATTAGCTGTGATAGGCCAATCAAACAGCTCCTAATTGATCTAGTGATGTGGTTACTGGTGATGACAAGCAGATGAACTTGATGACCCAGGAGGTCCTTTCCACTTCTGTGCTCTGTGGAGGCAGCGCGGTGCTGATGCCGGAGTGAATCGCGCGTGTTTCTGTCCTGCATCTCTGGAACCAGGCTCCGTGGCACCTCCAGCTGTCCTTGGCAAGGCAGAGCGTGACCCCTGAAGTCAGCACTCCAGCCAACAGCACACGGACCAAACATGATGAATGCAAGACAAAAAGAGCACTTGGGCACTGAGTGTTGTTTGCTGTGTCTGATCCTTGGCCAGTGATAGGAGGACAGAGCTGGACGGGCAGTAACTCAGCCAAGGATGAACCTCTGCAGCGAAGGCAGCTGGATGGCTGGCCAGGCAGCAGCAGGGATCAAGTGAACGTGTGGCAGATCTGGAAAAGAAAAGGACTCTGTGAATGCAGGAGACCTACCTTGCTGCAAGCAAGGACTGAAGGAAATTAAGGGGGAATTCCTGAGGCAGAAGCTCGGTCTTCTGTTCCCCAGCCCCAGGGCTCTGTCTGTCACCAGCTCAGCGCTGCAAAGGGGAGGTCTCTCTCTCTCTCTCTCTCTCTCTCTCTCTCTCTCTCTCTCTCTCTTTCTCTTTTTTTTTTTTTTTTTTTTTTTTTTTTTTTTCTTTTT
>VZTI01002792.1:139287-246351 GCA_013397865.1 Struthidea cinerea
TTTCTCCCCCTCTCCTCCTCTTTTTTTTTTTTTTTTTTTTTTTTTTTTTTTTTTGGTTCATGCTGTATGCGGAGCGTGCTCACATTTGCACAGATGTGCTCACGTGCAACAGCTGGCGTGTGTCATCCTCAGCTCCCTAAAAAGCTGCAAATACAAGCTTTATGCAAATTTCCTGAATCCTATTCAGAAGGCTCAGTTCCTGCAGCTGAAATGCTGGGTTTTGGCGTTAGTTTCAGTTGGGAAACAAAGAGTAAATGCAATCTCATCCCTGGAAGGGACCATGGGCTGGCAGATCCCAATGGTCCACCAGGAAAGACTATTTTGTGGTTCTTTAGCATTATGGGCAAACACCTGGAATATGTTCAGCCAAAACATGAGATGTTTTGGGACAAGGTGAACATCAAAAAGAGCTGGGCACTCCTGCTGCCTGTTTGAAATTTTATTGGTTTGACTCTTCTGCCAGGCACTAACTGGTGATGAAAAGGGCTGGACCATGATCTAGATGTTCCTTAAAAGATTTGAAATAACACTGATTCAAGTCTTTCCTGTCCTTGTTTCACATCTGGGATGCTGCTGCCTGCCACACGTCACTCCTGGTAGCCAATTTCCAAATCAGTCACTGCTGGTGGACAGGTTGATTCCCGCTGTGGTCATCAGTCACTTGTTAGCAGAGCTCCACCGTTATCCTGGTGATCCAGCTGCAGTGGGAAATGGGATGTTTGCTGGGCTGGATATGGGTGCACAGGCTACTGTGCTGTGGGAAATTGTTCTTAAATGCAAGCAACAAGCCCCGGGTAGTTAAATGTATCAAGGTAACCCTTGGGACTTCCCAGGGCGAGCGCATTCCTGCTGCAGGGATAAGAGCTCTGTGTTACAAGTGTCATGTTTGCGTGCAGGGGAAGCTGTCCTGGCTGGAATCTGTCCTGGTGTCCTTGTGCTGCTGCCAGAAGGGGCCTGGCAAACGCTCCCTCCTGAGCACAGGGATTATTTTAGCTCAGCAGCGAGTGCACCAGCTGAAAACCAGGTACAAACCTGCAGGGATTTGGTGACTGCAGACGCCTCCTCTGGAGTGTTTGACTGCAGCACAGAGGAGCAGAGCCCAGGTTCACGTTTGTGTGAAACTTGGGTTTTGGTGTGTGAGTGAGGACTGAATGGAGATGCTTTCTTTAAGTGCATTAGACCTCAAGTGATTCCCCAAAATAGTGATGCATTTCTGGTGATTTCTCTCTGCAGCATCAAGGGCTGTGCCATTATCTTTGATAAGGCTGAGCTGTTCCTTCAGCAGCTGGAGCGATGCTATTGAATGTACCGATGCTGTTTGGCAAAATGCCTCCCTTTCATAAAAAAAAAATGTTTAAAGCTTTTTACATCTTCTGCAAAGGAACAGCTCTCCTCTTTCCCAGGTGCTGCTGCATCACCAGCACACTGGGGAAAGGTTGTACGGTGACTGAAAAGTGATAGTTTTGGGTGCCTTGAACAGATTCTGCAGCTTTCAAATTGAAAATAGGGTGTTTGGACCAAATGCAAATATTTATTAGTTCTGTGATCTCCCCTCAATTTGGGGGATATGGAAGGAGAAACAGAAGATCATAGAATAGTTTGGGTTGAAAGGGACTTCAAATATAATCCAGTTTCACCCCCTGCCATGGGCTGGGACACCACCCACCAGACCAGGTTGCTCCAAGCCCCTTCCAACCTGGCCTTGGAGACTTCCAGGGATGGGGCAGCCACAGCTTCTCTGGGCACCCTGTGCCAGTGTCTTGACATGCTTACAGTGAAATTTCTTCCTACTATCTAACTGAAACCTACCCTCTTTCAGTTTAAAGCCCTTCCTCCTCTGTCCTATCACTGCTTGACCTTGTAAAAAGTCCCTCTCCAGCTTTCTTGTAGCCCCTCTTTAGGAAAACCTAATTTATGGGAAAGCCATAGTTCTCATGCAAACATATTCAACTTTCAGTTGGTGTTTTTCTGTGTGAAAAGCTGATTGTTTTCTTTGGGATCTCTCCCCCTTGGCTGGTGGTTCCAGCCCCAATCCACAGCAGCAGATACCTCAAGTAATGAAGCTGTGGTTTTCTATCACATACAGCTACTGAAATGCCTCATTCTCAGTTACCTCCTACAGGACAAGGGAATTTGGGGTCTCGTCTTGCTGCGGGCTCTTCTGGAGGAGTGGCTGGAGCTCTGGGGGATGCCATGGGTGGCTCAAGGCACCTGCCACGGGTCTGGCTGTGGGATCGGGCAGAGATGGGAGTTTCACAGCGCAATTAGGAGAGCGGGGTGTGGTGATACTTTAATCTGAGAGCAACCACCACCCACACGGGGCATGTTTTTGGCCTCCTGCTGTCACTGCAGCCATGGGTACTGGCACTTAGGCCACCACACCCCTCAGCCAATTCCGGCACTATGGAGCCTTTGCTGCTGATAAACCATAAATAATAATTTTGCAGGGGGAAAAGCACTGCTCTCGTGGCTTGCTGTTCAGGTGGGGGTGGGTGGGCATGAGGATTGTTGGGGGGCATGGAAGGGCTCAGCCCTCCCTGAGGGGGGCAGGTTCTTGGCACCACTCACTGGAGCAGCACTTAGAGGGCCCAGTGGGTGCACAGGATGGGACGGAGTTACACAAGTGCAATCCTCAGTGCTCTGTGCTCTCCAGGCACTCCCCTCACTGTCCACAGGAAAATGATCTCAGGACGGATTTTTCTTCCTCTGTTGAAATTCTGCTGTTTCAGTAGCCTAGTGACAGTCATTGTCTTTCACTTCCATGTGTGAGTTGAATCCAGAGTCAGAAAAATTCCTTCTTTGTTCCCGAACAATAGGGCTGTGCTGTTTTGCATGATGACTCCGGCTTCTCAGCCGGTGTGTTGAGCTTTGCTTTTTGCTGTGGTCCCCGCCTGGTGCTCAGCAGAGGCTGGAGAGCACCCACAGTGAATCCTGGCAGTTATGCAACACTACACATGAAGTAAAACTCCTTTCTAACCCCTGCAGGCGATCAGCTTACACCCTGAATGATGAGATTTTGATTACCCTTATCTAAGCTGCAAATGCTGTTAAGGGAGGTGAAATCGAAGGACTATCACAGTGCAGATCTTGGTGGCCTTCAGAGGCTCCAAGTGCTCGGCAGCTCCAGGGGATGTTGTGGTGCTTTGCCACGGGAAGTCCTTTCAGTGTGCAGATGTTACTTGCTGAGGCCTTGTAGATCAAAACCCAACTCCTGCCATCTCCAGCCTCGCGATTTTCAATGAGCAAAAACCGCCCAGGAGAGTGTTGACAGTAGGAATGGCAGCTGCTTCCTCAGAGTCGGCAGGGAGAGCCTGTTGCTCCGATGCTGGATCTCCCTGTGAATGCAGAGACCGGTTCCAGCATCTCCAGCCCCACATGGCATCAGTTACAGCTTGGGGAGCAGCTCTGCTCTCCCAGCGAGCATGGTTTCCCAGGGCAGCTTTATTCTTCTGTGAACAAAAGTTGTTGAGCTGCAGGGAAGCTCCTGGCTGGAAGGTGTGTCCTTTCCACAGCCAGACTGAGACTGAGGGGTGGAATGAGACTGGATTGTGTGCTGAGCACTCAGATGCATCTCTCCTCCGGGTTCCTCTGTCTCGTATTTCACATCTAGAAGAAAAGTACATTTAAAAAAAATTCAATCCAGCTTTAAGCCAGAGCTGCTCGCACTCCTCAGCCTGATTGGAGGGAAGGAGAATTGATAAGTTAATCAGTTTTCAAGGTCAGAAGAGATCAATAGGACCAGTCAGTCTGGTGTGCTGTGCAAATCAGACCCCAGACACAGCAGTGATTCCTGAACCAGGCCTGCCTGGGAGACAGCAGAGCTGTTTTGCCTCGTGGGAGGATCTCTCGCACCGCAGGGATGAGCTCTGATATGAGACCAGGGATGAATAGACTGCATTAGGTGTGACCCAGAGGATAATGCAGCCTTCTGCATCTTAACGTATCCATCTGTGAAATGCAAATAATAATAGGGGAACCCTGCAGGGATTCATTAGTCCTTTGAAGATGGCATGTGTTACATGCTATTATTGTGATCTTCCAAAGTTGGCCTCATCCCTGCCTTTTGGACCTACACCTCTCACTGTTGCTCACTTCCTGATTCATTTCCCCCTCCTCCCTGGCACTGTCAAGCCAAATCAGCAGTGGCAAAGGCCTGTCCAGGCCAGTCAGCCACATGTCATGGTGGCTCATGGCCTGGCAAGGGTTGCAAAGATAATTTTCGTGCTCTGGTTCAAGCACAGGGGGCTGGAAGTTGCTGCCATGGTGTTGCAGGTGTGACAAGGACGTCCAGGAGTTTTCTGTGCTCTGGAGGATGTACAAGGAGCATGTGGTCAGTCCATAACCCAAGGTGCTTTTTGTGGCTTTCAGATCAGAGCTGAAAAGCTGGATTTGGGTGGGAAAGGAAACCTGGTGACAGGGAAGGGCGTGACTCATGAGGCACTGGGTCCAGAGGAGGTTACAGCAGATGCTGGATTTAGGGGAAATTCTTAAATGCTCTCAGTGCACAGAGATTTGCAAAGCAATTATTCAAAAATTAAGTTTATCTGCTTTGTCTCTTTTTGGTAGAGTAAGTTCACTTGACACAGATTTTTCTTTTTTCCTTTTTGAGTGCATTTTAATCTTCAGTAAGGACTTGCTGTGCTCTGGACGTACTTCTGAAGTGTTTCGTGGATGCATAGCACTCACTGTGCACCTGACTCTCAGAGGTAGATGAAATTGGGAAATTCCCATCATTCCTGTCCTGGCCTTGAGCATTTCCTCCTCCTTGGTGAGCTGCCAGAGAGGGAGCAGTGCTCCAGGATGCTGGGAGTTAACACCTGCAGCGTTTTCAGGGATGCAGCCAGGAGTTGTGACCAGCCAGCAGCTGGGCTGCACACCCCACACCATGCTGGGAGCTCAGCAGCCTCTGGGGAAGGATTTTTCACTGTGTCAGGCTGCTGGAGCTCTGCTTTGGGCCCAGGGAGCTTGTCCTGGGGCTGTGGTGGCCTCGGGTACCTGCAGTGACAGTGGGATTTTGGGATGACCAAGGCTTGTTTCCCTGGAGGCTCTGGGCAGCTCCACCTGAGAGCTGCAGCAGCTGAGGGTACAAATGGGAGCTCTGGGACATGTGGCTATTGCAGCCCAGAAACTCAACTCGCTCCAATCAGCTTGGGGATCACTGTATTCTTGGCTGATCAGCACCTGGATTTTGGTCTTGGAAGGGCAGGCAGAGCTTTGGCCAGCATCATAAACCTTGTTCTTTCATGGGCTGTGTGGATGAGGTACCTGCTAAGCTCTGCTGAGGTGGGTGAGACTCGTGGCTCCTCTTGCAGCAGAGTCTAGTCCAGAGTGGGTGCACAAATGAATATCTTGGGCAGGAAACCGTCCTGTGTCTCTGAAGTCCCTCTTTTTGGAATGCCTTGCTCTGGGGGTGTAAGAGGGTAGGTTTGGGTTGGGTATTAGAAAGAAAGTCTTCTCTCTAAGGGAGGGGAGGCCCTGGCACAGGTTGCCCAGAGAAGCTGTGGCTGCCCCATCCCTGGAAGTGTCCAAGGCCAGGTTGGATGGGGCTTGGAGCAACCTGGGACAGTGGAAGGTGTCCCTGCCCATGGCAGGGGGTGGAATGAGATGGGCTTTAAAGTCCCTTCCAACCCAAGCCATTCTGTGAACTTATGGATCTGCTGAAGTTGAGAGCTCTGGATTCAGCTTTGGCTGTGAAGCAAAACAGCATTTGCTCTGTACTTCCTTTGTTAAATATGCCAAACAACTGCCTCTTCCCTTTTCCCCCTGAGGAAGTCTGGGTTGGACAGGGACGCAGTGGTCGGCTGGAAAAGAAAGCAGTTTCAATATTTTATAGAAATTAGGTATTGAGCCGTGGTGCTGATGGGGTTCCTCAGAAGAAGAGAGATGGTGGGAGGTAAAAATTGCATCAACCAGGGCAGAAAAGTACATCTGTGGTGGGAATATTGGCGTGTCTGTAGTTTTATGAGGGCAAACAGTGCCGTGAAAGAGACTGGCCCTGCTGCCAGGGAAAAAGAGGGTGAAACACGGGCTACAGATCCTTATCAGGGCCTTTTGTCCCACTGTTGTGGTGGCTTTGGAGGCCCGACTCAAAGCACTGCCTTGCTCTGGGGTGACAATGGGACAACCCAGCTCATGTCCTCAAGCATTTAGGGCAACTTCAGAGCTGCTTGGGCTGGAGGCTGGCATTCAAACCGTGAAGAGCTACCAAAGCACAGATGGTTTAACAAAACCCACAAACTCAACCAACCGAAAAATCCCCAAGCAAATCCTCCCTCCACCGCCTTCAAAAAAATAATCCCATGACAAAACACCCTAAAAAACCCCAAACCAAACAACACCCCCACCATCACCATCCCAACCAATTATGCTGCCAGGAGGCTTTTCCCTGGTAAAAATATCCCTAAGTGATGCTAAACCCATTAGGAAGGAGGTGATCCTGCCTGCAGTACAGTGCCATGTCACTAATGGGAAGAAAAACAACTTCCTGAGTGGACGAGGCATCTCAATTATTTTTCTCTGTCTATAGATGTGTTTCTGTGCAGGGACAGGCTGTGGAGGAATGAATTATGGAAACATCAGAAAAGGGGAGAATGGCCATAGGAAAAGGAGTGTGGTGTTCATCACTAATTGGGGTATGAATCATTTGGCTGCTTATTGGATTCCCTTCCCATTCTCCTTGGGTCCCTGGAGAGGGAAGAGGTGAATGGCCCCTGTGGCTGTGTCTTGCCTGCTACAGTGCTGGCCCAGCTTGCTGGCTGTAGGATTTTTGTCCCAACCCTTTGGGTTTTCAGCTGCCTGGGGGTTCCCTAAATTTCATGTTACGCTTCTGTTTTCTCCTGCATTTTCCTAGTTACTCCTTCATGATTATTTTTATCTTGATTCCTGTTTTCATAGCAGAATGTGGTGAAAAATAGACCCAGTGAGAGCTGTCCTACCAGGCACAGCATCGTTATATGCTGTTTACTTTTCCAAATTTTTTAACTGAGACATGAACAAAAGATATCTTTGCAATATCTCTTCAGCCCTCAGCTGCTTTTCTCAGAGGCATTTTCCTCTCCAGCTGTTTGGCATATATTTTAAAATTAAGATTAGCTAGGTGCTGCGCTGAAAAATATATTGATAAAGCATCAGGATCATCTCTCTTCCAGATCCAGTCCTATGGGATATAAATTCCTATGGAAATTAATGGGCTGTCGGGATTCCAGTGCAGGATTGAGACTTCAGGGTGTAGATGGATCAATACGGTGTAAATCGATCAATACAGGCAATCGAGCGAGTCAGGCAAGGTTTGTGCTTAATACACTCCTGCTGTCATCCCTCGTTGTGCCCAGGTTTGTGTAACTCAAGCGCACACAAGCAAATCCTCCGAACCATATGGCTCTGCTGGGTCCTCTCCATCCCTTCACATTTCATACCGTTGCTGGGTTCTTTCAGGAGATGTAGCTGTGCAGTAGTAATTAGGCTGGGAATCCTTTTTGTTTTTCTCCCCTCTAGAGTTTTGTTACTGAACGCGGATCTGGTTTTGGCGCCAAGGTGCGTTTGGGACATTCTGAGCTTCTCCCACGTGCTGGTGTGGGTCTAAGTGGTGGGCAGGGGGGCTGCAGTGGTGGGAATATGGGAGAGATGGGGTGGTCACAGGGCGAGTGCGAGGTCAGGACCTGTCTCTCCCTCTCCTTTTCCTTGTCACCCTGCACTGCCAGGCTGGGAGCTGCTCTCACCTGGCTGGTCTGACCTGATCTGGCACCCAGTCGGCTTCCTTCAGGAATAGGGTGGTCAGCCAGCTGTCTTAAATCAGGGAATTGTTTCATTTCTCTGTAGGAATAGAACTTTTGGAGGAAAAGAAAATTTTAAGAAAAAACCCCTTTTTAAAAATGCACTTCCCCTTCCCAAACCCTCCCACCTCATGGCTGACTCATGGGCAGACACTTCAGTAACAAATAACATCTTTTGTTTTTGTCCTTCAGATAGCTTTCCAAGCTCTAACCACTTTTAAACTACCACATGCTTTTTTTTTGTTGCTTTTTCTCTTCCGATTCTCCTAAGGATTTACTGACACATGCTCTGTCAGCTTAGTTTTCCTCTCTTCCTGTTGGCCTCCCCTCCAATTCCACGCCCAAGTACGCGTACAGAAATTATCTCATGATTCAGGACAATGCACGGCTCTTCAGATCTGCCATGAGCCATCTGCATGACCTTGGGCAGTTTGCTACTGTATTGCAAACTCTCCACTGCCAACCTGCACGTGATTCTGGTTTGAGTTGAAAAAAGAAGTGTTAGGGATGACCACACTCAAAATTAGGGCTGTGCTGGCTTGGATTTGGCTCCAATCAGTTGTTCTGATCTGAGAAACATGTGGCAGCAATTTATTACAAGGATTTATACTGAGCTCTGCTGGCCTGTCTGGCCAGGCACATAAGTCATGCAGAAGTATGTTTTCTTCCTCAGATGGTGCTGATCTGCCTCTCTGCACAGCCACAGCCTGTGCTGGAGCCCCTCATTGCTCTGGTTTGCTTGACTGACTCATTTATCCACCCCTTTCAAACCTTGCAAATTAGTTTTCTCTCCAAATTCTTCTCGTTTCACTGGAGACAAGGCACACAGCTTCTTCCCACGTAAATCACATTCCAAAACTTTGATGTCATCTTCATTTTCCTCTCTCGAGACTCCTGAGAAACCCTGCACAGGATGATTACTTTCATTTTATCTCTTCTTTGGGGAAGACCCAGAGCAGGGCTGCTTGGCTGGACCCTTTAGCATCAATAACAACACACCTCAAAGAGCAGCATCTGTAATGGTCTGCCAGGTCCTGCCTGGGCTGAGAAAAGGTTTTCACTAGTAACACTTTTTTCTGAAGACAAAAGGGAGAAACTGGGAAAGGATGAGGATTTGGCTGTGTGGTTTTATCACTAACGTAGCTGCTATGAGAACTGTAGCATCAAACCCAAAGAATTTCAACAAAGCCTCAGACTTGATGTTTTTCAACCTTTCCTGAATGTTTACTCTTTAGGTTCGTACTGAGGTGCTTTAATAAAAGCAGACTGACTTCCAGAGGTCTGAGTGACCTGGCCTTCCTGTTGTCTCTTCTGCAGCCAAGTTATTAAAATAAAAACCCTTCCAGCTATTTCGTTGAGATATTGAAAGGGTATTTGTGGTGTGGTGGCTGGAGTCCCGCTGTCTCATGAACCACCCCGAAGCTGGCAAGAATCCCTCTGGCTGTGTGGGGGATCTGAAGCGATCTATTTATAAATTTCTTACCTTGACAAAATGCAGGGAGTGACTCAAATATGTCCCATCCTTATGGAAATTAATTGTGTTAATGGGATCATTAGAATTTAGAGTAGTGTCAACAAACTGGTTTTTGCAGCTAATGATGGCTCTTGGGCAGGTTATGTCATGAGGAAGGCGGAGAACCTGGTCATCTATATATATGTGATCAGCCCTGAGCCCTTTCTTTGGGTTTCATTGAGCAATGCTCTAGTAGAGTCAACGTAGGCAAACAGCTGCCACCACCCTCACCATGAAAATTGAAGGTGCCTCGGTGGTCCTTGCTCTGGCATTTTTCTGCTTCTTCTCAGGTCAGTAACTCGTGATGTTCTCTGTGCTGGAGTCTGGGGCTGGCAGAGGATGCAGCCTGGGAGCACCCATAAAGACAGAGAGAGGATTAGAGAGCCCTTGTTTTTTTAGAAGCATAGTGGTATAGCAGAAGACCACCAATTTTATTTTGCTGTACTACGTGTATTGGTTTGATAGAACGTGTCTTGTTAACTACTCTTTCTTTTTCATGTGGAAATAGTGAAGCTTTAGTGGTGGATGAAAGCATCTATTTTTACTAGAATTAACAGTTTAAGAACAAACGAAAAAGCCAAACCTCCATTTTTCTAAGTGGGAGAATACCAATTTCCAACCAGACTGAATTCTTCCATAAAAAGCCCAACTTTGAACAAAAATGTAATGCAATTTTTTGTAAATTCAGAAAAATGGTAATGTCTTGTCAACACTTGCTAAGGAAGGCATTTTCACATGGCTGCAGTGATTTGGCTACAATAGATAGACTTCAGCAGGAGTTAGGTTTGAAGCAAGGGTCTTTCAATTTCCTGCCTGTTTCTATTGAAAAAGCGCTAACGGAAGATTTCTTGACAGTTCCTTGCAATGCCACTGATGATGCAAAAGAGGATGAACCATATTATACCAGCTTTAAGTGGCTTAGTAAAAAGAAATAGGTATCAGCTACTCACCTGCTGACTCATTATTAATTTGATAATTTGTGTGAAGTACTGCAAATGGAATGGGCCTTGAAAAGGAATTTGTCATTTTGGACAAACAGCAATGATAGGGCCTAGCTCTGGTATCCCAATTTTAAGTGATGGTGAAGAGTGTCAAAAATGTATGTGTGAGTTTGAGGCAACTACCGAGGCAGGGGTGTAGAGTAATGGAGAAACAGCTACTGAACCATCCTTGGAACTTGGATTTTAAGCCTGAGAAAAGAAATGCAGTAAAGGAGGGCACAAAGACACAAAAAAATGGATGTGATTTCGCATTTGAATGACAAAAAGTGCAATGTTCCAGAAAGGACTGGGCATTAGAGACTTTCTATCAGTGTGAAATAATGCATTGGATTAGCTTTTATCAAGAGGTATTTGGGTGGATTAGGAAACTGCATCAAGTATTTTAATTAAATGCTTTTGCTTTAAAATTTCCCTTCAAAGATTTTTGTATGGTTTCATTGTTGGTTTTTCTGTCGCAGATGTTGCCAGTCAAGCTTCGATTAAGGCGAGTCCAACCTTTTCTATTCTGATTCTCCCTTTGTTTTGTCAGCTTACGCTGCTTAATGCATGCTCTGAGCAAAGTCCATTTGGATGCACTATACTTAGATATTATAATGCTTTTTCAGTGGTGGAAAAAGCAGTGAATCTCTCCATATTTAGAGACAACACTTAGGTAATACAGCAACGGCTCCAGCTGACAGTGTGTGTTTGGTGCACGATGCTCTGAACATATCCAAACAGCTCTGGGCTGGAAATCTCATGAAGTGATGTTAGAAATGGCATGAATTATATTTTTAATGATATTTTAGAATACAGCTTCTGATCCCCCAGAAACCCCTGCTTCCGATAATTCCTGAGTTTCATAATTAAAAGAATTAAGGCAAGTCCTTTGAGTCTCAGAAAATAATTTGATTCAATGACTTAGAAGTCAGTTCCATTCATGTTTTAATCAAGCAAGCTTGTCTCCTTGGTAAAGATCCTTTCGGGAAACACAGTAGCCAAAAATAACTAAACGGTTCATTGCTTCTCCCTGCTCTGCATCTCAGTTACCCGGCAGAAGATGCAATGGGCTGCTGCAACCTTGCACAATATTGCTGCTCTGCTTCCTCAGAGGGTTGTGCTTTTCTGTGCTTATCTGGCACGTGAATCACTCTTCAGTCACTCCGGCCCATTCATTCCTCTTGCCTCCCTCTGGCACTTGCAGGGCTCTGTTTTCTGCTCTTGGCTAACTTTAAAACGTGCAGTCCTCTGCTGTAGCGGGTAGCAATCTGCAGCTGTATGTAAATTAAATGTGTTCCTTAAATACATATTCCTTTCCCCATGATTAATGGCTCTTGCAATGGGTTTTGAACTTTCTCGTTGCCTTTTCTGCCTCGGGAGCCTCGAGCAGGGCTCTGGGCGCAGCCTGTGCCACGTGTGGTGTATGGGCAGGAGGAGTGTGGTTTGTGTGAGCAAACCGGTGCTGTTGAGAGCCTGCAGCACACCCAAAAAAGATTCGGTGTGAACAAACAGTTCTCAGGATCTTGCTGGGAGCCTCCACTGATTGCCCTGCTCTGTGCTTTTCAGAACGAATGCAGGAAGATTTGGTCACTTCTGCGCAGCGGGAAGTTTTCCTGTCCCACCACCAGGGAGCCCTTCAGCAGCCCAAATAACAAAGGAGACCTCAACAAGTGCACGATGTGCCAAAGGCTGCTGTGAGTATCAGCTGCCACTGGAGCCAGCGTGCCGTCTCCTCCCACAGCAGGGAGCCAGCTCTCAGGAGGCTCCGTGCTATAGAGTTGTTGTCCCTGGCCAGCCAGACCAGTTTGTAGTTCTTCAGCAAACCTGTGAACCCAGCAGCTCTCTCCAGCTCATCACACTTTGGGGATTCACCACGGAGTGTGAGGAACAAATGCAAAGTGAAAATTTACACAGATTAACTTCTTGTTTCTCTGTAAATGGTGTTTCTTAGGGTGGAGAGAGCTGGATATCGGGCAGGGAGAAAGGATGGCACAGTGCCCCCGGTGCAGAGATGTTAAACACCCCGGGCATGTGTCAGGGAGCTGAGCCCTGGCGCTGGTCTGTGCTGCTGCCTTGTGCAATGGGGAGGTGGGGTCGGCGGGACTGGTCTTTAATCACCTCCTATTTTGGCTT
The DNA here is from genome assembly GCA_013397865.1 of Struthidea cinerea. NCBI lineage: Eukaryota > Metazoa > Chordata > Aves > Passeriformes > Corcoracidae > Struthidea > Struthidea cinerea. Next base: position 151,686 of record VZTI01002792.1, read on the forward strand.
CATGTCCGAGCACTGCACGCTGCCCCGTCACTCACACCTCCCTTTCTTGCAGGGAAAGAGACTCAAAAAACAAGGGGAGTGGTGGAGAGGCGGACAGGAATGTGAACTCCTTGGGAAAGGTGAGGTGAAACATCACTGCCGAAGCCAGTTTTATTGGCGATGGCATCGTGTCTACTGCCTCTGACCCGCTGCCCAGGGCGCTTCCTCGTCTGCAGCGTGGGAAAGGGCCCTGCAATGGGAGCAGGGCAAACATGCCCAGCCTTGGGAAGAGTGTGAGGCTTTGTGCCATCCACCAGCATAAAAGAAACCAAAACTCTCCTGACGGCTCCTCCCAGGCAATCACGGCAGCCCCGGTGTGTGCCTGACCCCGAGCCCTGGCTGAGGAGGATGCCTGCCTGTTTATAAGGCACCCCATTGGCATCTGGCAAATATTTAATAGCAAGGCTGGCGCATGTGAGCTCTGACTAGGGCAGGGTGTGGGAACAGGCCGGCTCTAATTGCCCCTTGTTTATCTTGTTGATGCACCTGGCTGGTTTCTTTTACCCATAGCTGTTTTTCTAGATAGCAGGTCTTTATGTGGAGGGGAGCTGTCCTTTTAGCCTTGGGTTTTTATTCTGGATGGGAGTGAATTGGTTTCCATCAGATAGTGTTGGTTGTGGTGATTGATTTATTTTTTTTACATCTGGTTAAGCAGGGTAGCTTTCTAGCTCTTGTGAGTGCAGACAAATTAGAGGCTTTGTAAGGCATAGCTGTCCTGAGGGACATCTTTTTTTTTAGACATCTGACTTGCCAAAGTGTGGTCCTGAAGGCAGAAGGACAGTTTTACAGCGTCAGGAAGAGACCTACACTGAATTTCTTTGTTAAGCCATAGATTTTCTGTCTGGCTTTTGGCAAGTAATTTTCTAGGCTTGACTTCCCCATCTGCAGAGCTGGGATAAGCTATCAAGCCATCTCCTCTACATGGTGTGAGAGGAAAAATGTATTGCTGATCACATGGCAGATAAGGTTGTAAGTGCTGCATAAAGGAACCTAAAGACTTCACATGTTCCATGTGTTTCTTACGCTGCATACTTGCCCTGAAAGTTATAGGAAAGCTGTTCAGAGGAAAGTAAAGGCCAGGCTGAAATGCTTAAGCAGGCTTTGCTACAAAAGCCTTTTGTGAAATAGGATGCTTCGGTTCAATTAACACATACCATCATGTTAAGTGGAAGGTACAAACACCCACCTCTTACTCTCCTGTACCTGGGGATAGGAGGTGTTCAAGGATTATATTTTTTTTATGCCTGCAGCTTCATTTTTTTACTGTGCATGGGTTTTAAAATTCTTAGTAGTGCATTCTCTCACGAGAGATGGGAAAACCGACTTTCTCATCTGAAATTCACTGAAACTGTGGGTTTTATACTTCGAGCAGAGCTTAGGTCCTTCGGGCAGGCTCTTGCATGTGTTATCTATTAGAAATAGCAACAAGGCTGCCCTGGATGCGAGAGACAGATCTGCTCATCTAAACATACGGATTTATTTGTTTTATGCTGCATGTTCTGGTTTTCCACCGAGTTACGCCTCAAGGAAGCAAAATAACGTTTGAAATGTGTTTCGTTGGGTGGATAATCCTTCATGGATTTGTGGGAGATGCGTCTCTCCGTCAGCGTATCCGTGTCAACCCGTGCTTTTGGCGTTTGCACAGGATGAGTGTCGGGAGTTTCGGGATCTGTTCAAGAGAGGGAAACTTTTGTGCACCAGGGAGAACGACCCTGTCCGGGATGCCTCTGGGAAGCAGCACAGCAATAAGTGCATCATGTGTGCAGAGAAGTTGTGAGTAAAGGAAAGGAGCGTGGGATCGCTCGCAGCGGCGGTGGGGAAACCTCTCCTCCCTGGAGCTCCCTGGTATTCACTTTCTCATCTTCTTCTCTTCCAGCAAAAGGGAGAATGAGCGGAAGTTATCCAAAAACAGACAAGGAAAAGATAAGGTGAGATTAAAGTATTAGGCAGGTCAATATAGGACTTTATTGGATTTTCACCCAAGACAGAGAAAAGGCGATGTTATTCTACTCAGTTGCTCTTTCTCCCCCGATTTAATTTTGAGATCCACTTTCCTTACCCTCCTTATTTCTTATTCATGCTCTTGAGTCCCTCAAGTGAACAGCTTGTGCCTGAATATTATGGTCTGCCCCGCTGACCTGTGGATCTAGGGACAGGCAAATCCTGACAGAGCAGGAAGCCAGGTGTGCTGTGCTGTCCCGAATTTCGGCTCATGGGTGGAGAGGTCAGTTCTGCTGAGGCTGCTAATTAGGTGGAAAAGAAAAATGTGTGAAAAGCCCTAAATCTGAACTCTGCACAGCTTAAGAGATCATTGTGTTCTGGGAGATGTCAGCCCTGCATGATCTCCAGGCCTGTGGCTCAGTTTTAGCTTTTTTTTGTTGGAAACTTTGTTCTCATGGAGCTGTGATTTGCCACCTTCTCCCTGGCACGCTGCAGCCACCATGTCACTGTGCACTGATGCTTTGCTGGCAAAAGCAGCCCTGTAAAAGGGAAAATAGTTGCTTTCCACCACTTTCCTCTCAATTCCTGCTGTGGTAGAGACTGGTGCGGCCCCCTTAAGCCTCAGTCTTGGGGATAATCCTGTTTTAGTGCTTTTTCTAATGACTTTGGCACCAAAAAATAGAAGCGTAAGTGAAATTTGCTGATGGCAAAGCTGGGAGGCAGTATCAGCAGAGGAGGATCAGCAGATCACTCAAGACTAATTGGATAGTGCTGAGGCCTGGAGTAATAGAAACAAGATAAAATGTAATGGCAGTGTGAGATCACACAGTCAGTGATTAACAAGAATTCCTACTCATTGGCTAGAAGTGACAAAGGATAAGAAAGCCCTGCATTTATTAGTGGGTCAGGGATGTGACGGGCCACGAAAAAGGCAAATGCACGACTCGGATGTGCTCGGTGAGATTTTTGCAGCAGAGGTCAGGCCTGAACAGGGCTCCAGAAATGCTGGGTCAAAGAGAAAATGTTTGAGAGAGGCTCTTAGGGGGGAAGGAAGATCTGTCTGCAGAGAATTGGGCTGCTGGGCTGTGCTAGTCCCAGGGAATAAGGCACAGAGGGGCTGGGAGAGCTTTCCTGGGCTTGTTGGGAAGGGAAAGCATTGCCTGAACTGTGCAGGGCTGTGAGCACGTGCTGGTGGTGGGGAGAAGCAGTGAGGCTCGTGGGGAGCCCCTCTGGAGTGGGTGCAATGCCTCTTTCCGGTGGGACAATGCTTTATGGCTGTTGGCACGTCAGCAGAGGCTCATCCAGGGCCAGATCATCTCTGCTACCCCTGCCTGGTGTGGCTCTGGAGTGGTTTGCCAGCATTGTCCTCGTGGGAAAGCTGAGGAGCTGGAGGCTGAGGTGTCCTGGATGGGACGCAGGACAACACTGGGGAAAATCTTCCCCTGGCAGAGAGAATGAGGTGATGTAAACTTCTGAGCCAAGCAAAGGGCAAGGCCAGTGACCTGACAAGGGCCCTCATGCAAGCTAGCAAAACCGTGCACAAAATGGGCAGAAAATTGCAAGTGTTAAAACCTGTTTTTGAAAAGAAAAGGGTAAGTGGAAGTCACTTCCTTATCCTTTGTACTTGCTGTTTGGAACTGCCTATTGCAGTGTGTGAAAGAGTTGGAATTAAGGGGACTGAATGTTTCCATCCATGTTACATAACAGGGGCAGGTTAACACAGTTTCTGTACAGCAGTTTTGAACAAGGAACAAATTAATCATCCACTCTCCAAACAACCTTCCTGTGCTTGTGGGCTATTAAGTATGTTTGCATTGTGCTTTTATGTTTTAGCTGCTGCTTCTTGATTGACACATCCCAAAGTGGTGGGGCGGGGGGGGAGGGCAGGAGCTGCTTTAGCTTTGCTGCTTCTCTAGTTGCTGGTTTGGAGGATCCTACGCGCTTTGTAAAGAAAATTATCCTGAGCTCCAATCTGGGAAAAGGCTGTAGCTGTGTATTAAGGATGTTGGGAGAAAAGGGAGTGACTTCATTACCGTATCGGTCACATCACTGGCGTGCTTTGGATAGCCCAACCAGGAGAACAATAATTAGTGGGACCATACTAGAAAACTCCCAACACGTGCTGTGCAGGCAGAAGGACCCGGAATTCTTCTGACTCACCCCTCTGTTTATGTGCTAAGTGGCTGGTACTGCACACCCTCTTCTCTCACCCCCACCCAGACTCTCCTGTGATGCATCGGTGATGGTTCCATGCTTTCCTGGCAGGAAACCCCAGGTTTCTAAGGATCTGATCAATAAGGCAAGGAGGACAGAGTGCCCTAACCCTGCCCTCCTTCCGCAGGATGACTGCAGTGAGTTTCGCTCCCAGTTTGAAGCTGGTGGACGCCTGTCCTGCACGAGGGAGAACGCCCCTGTCCGGGATGCCTCTGGCAAGCAGCACACCAACAAATGTCTCATGTGTGCTGAGAAGTTGTGAGTACCCCTTCCTCTGAGCAGCGACAGCAAAGAGGGAAACCTCCGGCTGCAGAAGTGCAGCTTCTGCCTGTGAAGCTGCATCTGGGCAATGCCTGGGGGAGTCCTGACTCCCAGTGGCCCTCTAAGAGATGCTCTGGGAGTAGGGCTTCTCTTGGCACTTCCCTGTCAGCACTAAGGGCCCAGGGGCAGGTGAGAAGCAGTGTGGAGTAGAGGAGGAGAAGCAAAGTTGACGGAGAGCAGCCCCTTTCCCAGGGGACTGTCGGGCACGGGCAGCTCCTGAGGAGTTTCCCACACGTGTACTTTGCCTTCCAGATGCTCTCTCTCTACTCCCATAGAGCATATGCAGAAGCAGCCCTGATTTGAAAGCAGCCACCTGGATCCAGGATGTAGCATACAGTGGGAATGGTGAGGAGAAAGGGAGAAGGCTTAGGGGTGGGAATTAGGAACAGGACCATCAGGAACAGGGACTGTGGATGGGGAGGTGGTACCTAGTGGCAGGACACTGGCTTACAGGGCAGCCCTGGGTGCTGGTGGCACTCACAGTACCACAGCACTCTGTTTTTTCCTCCTCTTCCCTTCTTCCAGCAAAAAAGAAGCTCAAGCTCAAAGAGGGGGTGGAACTGTCCAGCGCAACAAATTGCCCGCTTCAGAGAGGACAAACCAGGTGAGATGGAGCTCGGAGCCTATGCTGAACTCGGAAAGGGTCTGGTGAGAGTCTGTGGGGTCTGGATGGCCGGGGACTGCCTGTGGTCAGCCTGGGGTGATCAAGGTGCTTAGGATTCTGTAGCCAGCTAATGATGGGGGAGAAGCTGGTCGGACCTGGGTGTGAGCATACAAACTGGACTTGCTTGGGCCTGACAGAACCGCCCCTCTCACTTTCCCAGTGATGTGATGCTATATGAGAGATAAAGGGCAGGTTCAGACTCCCCACAAATCCTCTAAGCCCTTGGATGATAACATTTGGTGGATATGGAGTGCATCAAACCTACTACTTTAGGAGCAGCCCTGTCATTCTTTGGGTCTGGGAGGATGGTGGGGGGAGAGCAGGAGCTGCTTTAGCTTTGCTGCTTCTCTAGCTGCATAAAAGTTGCTGTTGAGCGTGTTCTGCCCCTTTTGCAGAAGAACTGTGGTGGTTCACGGCAGGGTGTAAACGAGAGGCGTCCCTCCTCGGGCAGAGGGTGAGTTCAGCAGCACCTGGGCTGGCAGCCTGTCCCCACACACTCCACCAGCCCTGGTGCTGGTTTCTGCCCCCTTCCATGTACCTGCATTTTTTAGGGGTGGTTAGGAGATTAATTGAAGCAAGAATGGTTTGACAGCACAGTCTGGGAAGGAGCAGGGAATGTTTGGTGCTTGCTACAGCACTTCCCACTGGCTGAGCTGGTGATGGGGAGGAGACACATAGTGGGGCATGTTTCTTATGAAGCCCTTGCTCCTTTTTGGCCTTGATGCTGTGTGTACGAAGCACCAGCGATTGCTGTGCTCAGAATCCCTCTCAGGACACTTTGTGGAGTAAAACCTGTCTCCTGGCAGTGCACACGTGTGCGCCTGGCCCTGGCTCGAAGGCAGTGCCTGGTGCACCACGTGCTTTCTGGGCACTGGCCAGGCAGGAGATGTTTGTTTTGTAGCTGTTGGCCCTGAGCAGGACTCAGCTGCTGCTTTTCCTTGGGCACGCTGAGATTTCTTGCTTTTGACTGGTGCAATTCCTTCATGCCCCCCTTCCATCGAGTGCTGCCAGCAGACAAAGGGGTGCAGAGCCCTGGGGTGGGTGGTGCACTTGGACTGAGCACAGGGCAAGGCTGTGTCCTGCTCTTGGCTTCCTCCCTTTCAGCATGTGGCTGGGGGGCTTCTCGCCCTCTCCTCTCCTGTGGGTGGGTACCATGGTGCAAACAGCCCTCCGAGAGCTGTGGGGGTCTGCAGGGAGGAGGGTGGGTTTGCACTCTGCTCCCCCTGCTTGGAAGGAGTTGGTGGTGAACTGTATCTCTGCTCTCTCTGCCAGCCCCCAGGGTCAGCGTGGCAGAAACTGCAACCGGGCACCCAGCCGCAAGTCACAGAGCAGAGACACCGAGGAGGACCCGACGGTAAATCCACCTCCTGCCCCTCGGGTGGCAGCTGTGTGGGCAGAAATGGGGCTCCTGCCCCTCGGGTGGCAGCTGTGTGGGCAGAAATGGGGCTCCTGCCCCTCGGGTGGCAGCTGTGTGGGCAGAAATGGGGCTCCTGCCCCTCGGGTGGCAGCTGTGTGGGCAGGAATGAGGACCTCTCCCATGGGGTGCTCCTTTCCCAGCAGCTGTTCCCGTTCTTGCTGTAACCCTGAACCTTTTCACTTGGCCCCATGTCCCTGGAAGGGTTTGAGTGAGTGAAAGTATCTGTAGCCTGCTGCCAGCCCCTGCATCACCTGGCACTGAAGCACAGGGAAGGACTTGGCTCTTTGTGGAAGCCCCCCAGCTATGAGGGTGTGGGTCTGGAGCTCAGGTTGCAATCCTGCCCCACAGGGAGCCAAAGTGGGGTGGGGAGTGCTCAAGGTTCATTTAGGATTGGTCCATTTACATATCAGGGTTAATTCTCCAATTAAAGCTTCAGTTTAATGATGTAATTTCCCCAAGCTTGCCCTCACTTTTAGAGTCTTTGGTTTCCACATTTTGGGCCTAGGAAGGTCTGAGTGTCCTTGGAGAGCAGGCCTGGAGAGGCTTTGTTATGTCTACCTAGCACGAGAGAGCAGAAATTAATAGGCTACAAGAACCTCAGAGCCACACACTAGTACGGAGTAGTACAGGACTTGAAAAATATAAAAGTTAAAACCCTCCCCCTGCTGAGAAGGTGCTGAGAATAAAGGCTGTGGTCAGAGCAGGGTGGTGGAGCTGACCAGGGGATGAGGACAAGCTTGGCAGAAGGAAGGAGTGCTAAAGGGGGAAACACTGAGTGGTAGATGACAACCGTGTAAGGAATAATGTAGGAGGAAGGTGGGGGTGTCTGCTCTCCCTTCTCAAGAGAAGAAAATGGAATAGTTCCAACAGAGCTAAAAGTGGAAAATGTGAACTAATAAGAGAAAATAAGTTACCGTAAAAAGGGTGACTAAACTGTGGATCTCACTATCACAGGGTGTTGTCTAGAGGCAGGATGGTTAAAAAAAAGTACCTGATGTTTTAATTCCTCCAGCATTTTCATACGTAATTTAAATAGCATTTTGGAAGAGATAGGAAATGTGTTTCTATGGGTTTGGAGGGATCTTACTATCAACTATCTTAACTCTCTATGAAGCCTCTGCCGCTGACCAGTTTTAGAAAAGGGACATTTGAGTTAAAAACCCAATAGATAGTTCAGGTACAGCAATTTTGATGCATTCCAGAGGAAGCATTAGGTGTAATAAGGCCAGTCTGCTTCAGGGCTTAGTGGTATTTCCTGGTAGCACTGGAGGGGCAGTGGATGCCGATAAGCCTGACGGACCAGAGGTGATTCAGGGAGCAGATCTGCTCCTCTCCTCTTTCCGTGGCCACCTGTGGGTTTTGTCACAGACAATTCCCAGAGCCAAAGGAGTGGTGGCACTGGCTGCTGGCACCTGTGATGCTCGGGGCTGTTGGTGGGGTGGCCTCCTGCCCCGGGCTGTGCTACAGGCAGCAGTGTCTGGTGCGTAGGAAGGCATCCAGCAGAGGATTGCAAAGGTCAGCATTGTCTGCTCTCACGTCACTGATGATTACCCAGATGAGGGAGGAAGCAGCACATTATGGAAATTAGCAAGTGACGTTTAACCAGCAGGTGCTATCACAGCACCCCAGCATCACCAAAACCTCCCCCTGTGCTGCCCGGCATGAAATCCTCCTTCCCTGGGGTGCTTCCTGCCCCGTAGGGCTGCTGATAAACCATCACTTTTGTGCTAAATGCTGCATCTCCAGGTGGAAGGGGAAGTGGGATGCTCTCTCAGCCCCGTTGCACCATCTGCAGCCGCTGCAACACCTTTTGTAGCACCCGGAGAAGGGGTTGGGGGCCCATTAGTCACTTCTTTGTCTTTTTTGGGATCCCGGAGCTGCGGCGGGGCTGAGGAAGGGGCTGTGCGTGCCAGGGAACAGGCTGTGCTATCCCTGACCTCTGCTGTCGGAAATCTGCTATGACCGTGCAAACACCGGCTGCGCTCCGCTCGCAGGGCGTGCGAGAGGCTTTTTGGGATCCCTAAAGGTTCTGTCGGTGCATCCCGGCTGTGCCACGTGTGGTTCGTAGGGAAAACTGTGCCTGAATGTTCCCGTTGCCGTGCTCGAGAGGAAGCAGGAGGGCACCCCTCGTTATTCATAGCTGCTGGCGTCTCTCGGCGCGGTGGGCGTCAGGAGCGCTGCGTGTCGCACCGCCCGCGGGCAGCGCCAGGCTTGCTCCAGGCGCTCTTCAGCTCTGGCCAGTGGCTTTCATCTCGATCCTTGGAGCTAAAATGATATCAACGTACTCGTATGGAAGGCTAGGTACGGGTGGAAGAAGATTTTTGCCTTGTGGATGCGCTTTGAGAGAAATAAACCTTGCCCTGGAGCGTAGTGTTGGGGTGGATCAGATGAGAGGGGGTGCGAGGGCTCTGTCCCCCGAAGCTTGGCTGACTGGTCCAACAAGAGACACGATCTCTTTCCAAGCCTGGCTGGAGGTGTGGTGGATGTGATACAGGACAGAGGGGGCCCCATGCAAGGCTTGGTTTGTGAGCACTTTCACATAAAGGAGGGTCTTGCCAGTGAACTGGCACCAAACGTGATTTCTTTCTCTCTTCAGCTGGACTGTGATCGAATTCTGCATGGGGTAAAGGGTGGAAGGATTTTCTGCAGCGAATCCTCACAACCAGTCTGTGGCACTGATGGGAAAACATACAAAAATGAATGTGACTTGTGTTCAGCTGCCATGTGAGTAGGCGGAGAGATTTCAGTAATACAGGGCCATCCACCATTCCCGACTGTCTTTTGCAGAACAGTGTTTGTTTTGATACATCATGACTCACTATCAAGTGTGTCCTTGGTGCCTTGCTGTTAAGCAAACATAGATCAAAATGCCTGAGATTAATCTGATGACAGCTAATTAAGATACACAAGTTGCCAGGGTCCCCTATTCCCTCTCCGCCCAATCATGAGATTGTTTGGGGAGTAATAAATGCCATCACATTGGAAGTAGCATCAAAGCATTAAGGAGCCCACAGAGGACTGTCATGCCGGCGGCTGAGAGCTGTGGCATTGCGAGTGAATAATAAGCAACGTCTTGTCCTCCCTTTGCAGGAGAGCTTCAAACTTCATCACGGTAAACTATCGAGGCGAGTGCCGAGAGCCTGCCCCTGAAGTGGTAAGCGGCAAACCACAGCTGGGCTGCCAAACATCAATCTCTCCCTTTCCCCTGGTGGAAATTCCCCGTTGGCACCGTCTCAGCCTGCGGTGACCTGATCCAGGCAGCCACAATAGGGAGTGAGGAATGAGGAGTGGCTGGCAGTCACCAGCTGCCCACTGTGCCCTTCAGCGGGAGCTGGGCGTCCACACTTTGACTCCTCTGGCAGGTTAACAGAGTTAGCTTGTTCCTTCAGTTAGCAGTGGGCTAATTGAAGGTGTGCTCTGCAGCTGCTCCTCAGCCGCATTGGTTGGGAGGGAAGAGAGGTATTCAAGCCCCTATTTCTGTTTTATTTTTTTCCTGGAGTGGAATGTTGCCAAGAGGTGGAGAGAAGAAAGTGTCTCTTGGCTGTGTGTAGCATCCCACTTCACTCCAAGTGCCTGCTGAGGAGGCAGCTTGGCCTCTGCACCTGTGACAGGATCATTAGAGCCCCAGGAATGGATGCTCATGGGCCAGATGTTTAAATACAGGTTGAGACTCAGATTTAATACATAACCTGGGCATAGTCTCCATGCTTTGCCTAGGCTGCGTGGTAGGAGTGTGATGTGTCTGGGAAAACAGCTGACCAGAACTGTATAAACCATGAAGGGCTTGTTCCCTAAATATCCAGGGAGATGGTTGGGGAATGAAGATTATTCACTAGGTGGCATACTTTTGGGAAAGGTCTTGAGCCTTGACATCTTGTGCAATCACTTAGCAGATGAGTTAAACATTTCTCAGCTGTGCTTTGTCTTTCTACCAGTGGAAGCTGGGCAGCCTCCAGCTCTTGGATTTGCAGCCAGAGTCTCCCAGTTTGTGACTCTGTGCACAGGATGTCCTGTGGCACCTGGGGAGGAGGACTGTCCTCATTGGCATGAGCTCTTGAGAAACTGCATCTTCATCCCTGGGGAAATAGATTGGTTCCCACTCTAAACCCGTAGAGAATCCAAATATTGAACCTACCAAAGAGATTTCTGGGAAGTTTTGAATGGGAACATTGGCTTCTGAGTGTGGATGTGGTATCTGTGTGTTTGTAGGCACAGAGAGCTGTGGGGTATGGGAGAGCCATCATGCCATAAAGTCATTCCATGCCTTCCTCTGCTCGGTGCCAGGGCACCAGCAGATCCCCAAAACACACTAAACATCCTGGCTCCTTTCCCCCTCTTCTCTAAAGCAGCAGAGTGCTCTAAACCTTGCTCAAAGTTGAAGAAATTGCAGTGCAGAGAGAAATAATTTTGCCTGTGATGGTACTGGGGGCCTTTGTGCCTCCAGTCTTCAGGGAGATGGAGCCGCTGTTGGCCTGTGGGTACAGGGAGATGAGGCACTGCGTGAGCCTGGTAGCGGCTGTGTCCAAGACAGGATGAGAATGGATGCACCATGGCAACTGAAAAATAGAGAGGATTCCCACAAAACTCTGCCTGCTCTGGAATTCCTTACTGTTTCGTGTTTCACCGAGCTGTTACAGCTCTTGAGCCCTTGCAATAAGAGGGGGATGCCGTTTACTGAAAGCCAGAGAGCTTGTAGCTGTGTTAAGTATTCCAGGGAGAGATGGATGCAATTAAAAGTCAAAGTGATAAGTTTTTTTTCTTGAGGCAAGAAAAGCCCCCCTCCTCCCCCCCACACAATGATTTATTCTTTATGTTTATTAAGTCACCTGAAGAATCAGGCTGGAAATTTATGGCAGCTTATGAACAATGTACAGAGCAATGTTATTTTCGGCACTGAAATTCATACTCACTTGCAGTATAATGAATTTTTCTCACTGCTGAAGATTCAGGCACTCAATATATGCTACTAAAACCTGGAGGAAAGCAGCTGCAGCAGTGCTTTTGGCATCAGAAATGGGTTTAGAGAGTTGCAATGTGCAGAATGTGAAATGCTTTGGAGGAAGATAAGAAATTGTTACCCAAAAATTGTAGTATTTCCTTCAGTTGTATTTTTAAATTATCCGTGGAGAATGCAGGGTTGCCTGCAAAAATGTGTGTTAAATCTGCCTCGTCCCTTTGCAGCCCAGTGCCTGCATCCACTCCTGCCTGCAAAGCTCCAGCTGGATTTCCAGGTGTTTCTGGCAGGTCTGGTGACCTGATGGCCACCAGGGAGGGATGCCTGTGGGAAGGGTTGGGAGCAGTGTGGTTTGACAGAGATCTGACACTAAAGGGTGTATCTGGGCATGGCTGGGGTAGAAAACCTTACTGCAGAGAGAGCCTGTCCCCACTGGCCACCGTTGGGTCTCGCCACCTTCCCTGGGAGGTCCCTGCCAAAACTGAATTACTTTGATCCCGTTCTGCTTTACTGATGACAAATATAGGTCGGCATCCTGGGTTTAGATATCTTTTTTTGATAAGTGAACTGGCCGGTAGGTCCTGCAGGGCTGTGTCAGGTGGATGAATTGATTGTGGGTCTTTCCAACACATTTGACTTTTCATGCTGCATATCTTGCAGTTCCTTTACTTGTTCAAAGGTTTTTCACACTAATCACCCGGGTAGTAGTCACCAGTCTGGCCATGCTGGTCAATAGATCAGGGGAAAAAAAGGATTTATCTGGTTTCTCCTTTTTTTTCAAAACCTGTTTCTCAACAAACAGATAACTCCCAGGTTTGCAGCGGGCAAGTCCCAGTTTCCTTACAGTGCGCTCTGTTTTGCCACGCTACTTCTAAACACAGTGAAAGGAGGGAAAGAAGAAAAGCAGGACCTTTCCCAGACTAGAAAATAGGTGTGGAAAGCAGCTAGCTTGAGGTTGAAATTAGTCTTGTTTTCCTCAGCTGGCAGCGGCCCAAGGTGCCTGCCCTTGTGCCAGGCTCTGCTGCAGTTGTCTCATGTGGCAGCGAGCTGGCCTGAGGGGCTGTCACAGTGATACCAGTGCCACACAGCGCTGCTCGAGCTTGGGGATGGGCTTATTTTTTTGCTCTTGCTTTCCAGGAGTAATGGAATTCAGGCTGCCAGCAAACACCAGGGATCAGCTGTGACCAAAGGTACGGAGAGAGAGAGAGGCAGTGTCTTAGCCCTGCTGGGCCAGCCTGTCCTTTGGGGTTGTGTTTCACAAGGGCTGGAGTGTCCCACCTTGCTCAGACAAGCGGCAGGGCTGGGATAGAGGGTTCTGCAGACTTTTCCTCTCACTGCAGCCCTGGGATGGTGGGACTGAGCCTGTGGGGACTTGCAGTAGTGGGTTCTGCCCATTCCTTTCCCCTGCCTCTGTTTTTTCAGCCAGGCTGTCCCTGCAGAGCAGGGAGGATGCTGGCAGAGCTGCCCCCCATCCCAGGGAGGGAGGAATGGCCCAGGGCCCTTGCAGAGCATGGGGAACATCACAGCTTTAAGGTTTCCCTATGCTCCTTTCAGGTCCCTTTGCCTTCTGGGGCTACGGTAATAAACTGTCTGACTTCTGTCTCTGCAGAGCAAGTAAAGGAAGAGTCAATGTTGAGCATCAGGGGAGCTGCCGAGTCCCCAGGACTGCCAGAGCTGCCTTCATCCCCTTCTGCAGCAAACGGGGCCTGTCCTTGCTCAGGTGGAGGGCGAACGGCTGCGGGGACTCAGTGGTGTCTTCCCAGATCCGCCCCGTGCGTGCTGCTGCAGTCCCTGCTGCCTCGCTGTGTCTTAACGTGCTTCTCCAATAAAGATAACTCCTCAGCTTCATGTCACTTCTCTTCACTCAGCCTCAGGGGAGGGACACACGAGTCTCCACTCTGGCCTTGCACCACGTGCTCCTTAGGCAGTGAGCACCCTGAGGTGCGCCAGCTGCTGTAAATACCTGGCGAAGATGTTGGACCCAAGGAGGAAGAGTATGGTCTGGGGTTTTTTGATGAGGAGGGGTCGGGGTGAGGTTCTCTCTGGCTCGTTACGGGGTCTTGGGTCAACCACTTCACTGCCCTATCAGCCCTTTTCTCCTGCCTGTAAAACAAACATTAAATGATACTTACCTACCTCAGAGGGTTGCTGGAGATTTGTTTGGTTTACATTTGGACATCTACAGAGAAAAAATTGCTTTTAAAGCACCCAATGTCTTGGGCTGGCAGTTTAGGTGATGCACTAAGTGTCCTCTTCCAGGCTTCTCATGTGAGGTACTGGGAACTCCAGACCACAATTTGGAGCAATGCTGGGGAGTAGATACGTGTTGAGTGGTCATGTTAGGAGATGTGCTGAGCCCAGGAAGGTTTTGGAGATGTGAATTTGGCCAGTATTTCTTGCTGTGAGAGGGCAGAAACACAGATGGCACCCTCAGGGCAGCGTGGGAAGCTCAGCCATTGTGGTGGCCCATGGACCACTGGCTGCTGGGTCACCCTCTGCCTCGCCCTGAACTTCCCTGCAGGCTCCAGTCAATACCTGACTCAGGAACCATGTCCTGGGAAGGAGAGAAGGGCCCTTCCTTCGGGGTTCTGGTGCTGGGGCAGATGGAGAAGTGAGAAGTTCCATGGTATGGAATGGCTTAAGCTTTTTAAGGAAAAGTATTGTTGTTTTGAGATGTGACTGACCTCCAGATGATTCTAATTCATTTATCTTCTGAAACTATGTTCAGATGAAGCCAGGCCTCTGAGGCAAGGGTTTCCCTGTTTTTTTGGGGTCAGTGGATCTGGGAATGGGGTAGGGTTTGCAGAACAGGAGACACTGATGGTGAGTTAATAGAAATCTGTTGGTGGTTTGCACGTACTTCCTGTACTTTCTTTTATAGCTGTTACTTAAAGCAAATAGGTTCTTTATTTGTATAAACTTTATTGCAGGACATTTCCAGAAGACCTTGAATGAACATTTGCAGTGTTTGAGTCCATTTTAGCTGTGACCTGATCTGTAAACACTTTTCTCTTGCAGATAAGGCTGAAGTGACTTTCAGATTTTGACAGGATTTTACCTAATACTGATTAATTTTGCTCCCGCCAAAGACGTAGAATTCTTTCAATAAAGTTATCAAATCCTCTTTTTCTACTGCAGTTAATGAGAATTGATTTTTAAACTCTCAAAATGCTTACGCACGCATCACGTTTTATTGCAGATGATAATAACAAAAACTGATTTTATTATGAGCAAACTCTGCCATAAGTGGTTGTTAATCGTTTGTATGCTTATTTCTAACGTGAGCAAACACCATGATTTAGAAATAAATTATGACTGCCTCTTTCTGCATGGAAAATCCCCTCACCAAGTAAGAGTCATGTAGGGCGAGAGTCACCAGTTTGGGGCTGGTTGGCTGTTTAGGGGGATGCAGAGTTTGTCTTTGAGCTGAGCTGAAACAAGTATCTTCTCGAATGTCATTTATGCAGCCTGAGAGTGATGAATGTCAGACAGTAAAAATGTTCTCTGATGATGTCTGCTCACTGATTCCAGCTAACATCGTGTGCAGGGACATCTACATGATTTCCTAAAAGCAGGGCACAATTTGTGGCTTAAAATAAATTCTTGCAAATGAAAATCAGTGCACTTGAAAGCTACTATGATTTGTAGTGATTTCAAGTATTTAAGTTTTCAAATAATGACCCCTAAAACCTTCATTAACTGTGCTTGAAAAGCAATAAACTGATGAAGACTGCCCCAGTAGCCTCTTCTGTCAGTATTTGAGCACCTTCTATATTTCTCCTGCTGCCAGCAGGAATTATCATCCACAAAAATCGCAGCTGGTGATAAGGGATCGTTAATCAGATTCCAAGCCCATCTGCTGAGGAGGCACAGGACAGGGACTTGCTAAAGCTGCCCGTGCTGCTGTTAGCAGCAGTGCTGGCTCCATCCTGCTCCCAGCAGCCTGCCTGCTCGCTCTGCTCTTGCTTTCAACCTCCTTTTGCAGGTTATTCCGAGGGCTGGCCGGTGAGGAATGTCCCTGGTGGCACAGCAGAGCTCCGGAGGGATGCCGCGCGTTGCAGCTCCTGGGGAGAAGGAGGCAAAGGCTGGTGAGGTGCTGGAGATTTACCACTTTTCCTTTTATGTTTGCTCTGGGTTGCCCTTTGTGTTGCCCTTTAAAATGGTGACAAGGCCCAGGCAGTTCTCTGTGAGGCTGGAAAGGTACCAGCGCTCTGGGGATGCTTGGGTTTGCTGTAAATTACACTTTATTAAGGGTGTTGCTTGCCAATAACCACAGACCCCATGTGGTTCGTAGCAGTTCCTGAGGTTTTGCAGAACTGGCATTATGAAGCGACACTTCGGTCTCCAGCCTCTCCACGTGGTTGGATTTCGAGCTAAAATGCCCTCTGCAGGGACCTTAAGTGTCTTAGTATTTTTTTTTCCTTTTTTTTTTTTTTTTTTTTTCCATAGAAGGTGTCAGGAATGTATGCAGCTCTTCAGGGCATACAAGCGCTGCGTTTGGGAGAGAGTGAGGCCTCTTGACTCTGGCAGATGCCTCAGCAGACCTTGAACTCCCCGTGGTGTTTTCCAGTCCTCTGTCCACTTGGAGCCTGGCAGCTCTGCCCGGCAGCTCCCTGCTGCTCTCCAGCCACACTGAGGGAGAGCCCTGGCATGGCCCCATGGTGTCCCCTGCCCCAGGGCACCTTTTGCAGGTTGCCACAGCAGATAGTGCTGGAAATCTTGCAGTTTAGGGGTGTTTGTTCCTTTAAGAACTTGGTGAATTGTGACATGGAGAGCTTGATGCTGTTTGTGCAGGGAAACCCCTCTGGCTCTGCCTACGTCCCTGTGATGCTCAGTCCCACCGCACAACTTCTCCATCTGGGTACCTGGGGATTTCAGTGTTATTTGTCTTGATTATCACAATTTCTGATCCATGGCCCATCTGCTTTTGCCTTGGGGACTCATCTTTCCTCTCTCCTTCCTCTCTTTAGGGCTTCTGTTTGGCATCTGTTAGAACATCTGTCTTTCCCTGCAAGGCTCTCCCTACTACAGGGAGCTCTCTGCTCTATTCTGCTGCAAGATCTCTCCTGCTGCCCAGCACTTCCTCTGGAGCTGCAACACAAAAACTTCCAATGCTTTCCTCTGTGTGAAGGTATGAGCAGCTCCACTCAAGTCATTCACTAAAAACAAGATGCAACTGCTTGCAAATTAGAAATCCAGACCCTTGATGTAGAAGGTCCCAAAAGAAGTAACTTAGTGCTGGGTGTAGTAACAACCATCCCTGTGGCTTGAGGGTGGGAAGCATGGACAATTTCTGCATATATTTCTGAAAAGCAGATGAGTTGGCTTTGTTGCCTTCTTGCCTCCAAGGGGTTGCTTCCTTTCTTGGCCTGTGTCAGTGAAATTCTGCAGAGATGGAGACGGATGATTCACAGCTGGGACCAGGGGTAACCTGGGGAGGCAGCAGAAGAAAGGGGTGGAGTGCTCACGTCCAGGGCTGCTCAGCCAGGTGGGATTTGCAGCAAAGGAAAATAAACAGGTGGATGTCAACACAGCTTCGCTGCAAGTGGGAGTTGCACAAGCAGAAAGGCGTAAACACAACCAAAGGTCTCCCTGTCCAGCGTGGGTGGAATGTGCTGCACCTGCTTCTCTGCTCCTGAAAGACTCTGTCCTGAGGGACAAGTTTCTGGTGGAAAAAGCTTTGCTGAATCACTCTCCGTGAAGCAGGAGGGTCACAGCATGAATCTTCCTCGTGCACAGGACAGGAGCCCAAAGCTGAGCTCCGTGGGCCTCAGCTGACACAGGCGACACAGGCACGTGCTGTAGCTGCAGTGTTTCCTAAATCCTAGTTCCTTCTCTAGATCCTTGACAGGTGTTTGCTCTCCTGTCCCTTTACTCTGTCTCCTATTGCAAACTGCTTCCCAAATTTAATAGCTTGGTTGGAAGAGAATTACTTTGCTCTTGACAGGACACTTTGAGTCAATCCACTTTAACTGCAGATTCGGTTTGCAAATAACATTTCCTTTCCGACAGGGTTCAGGTGTCATCGCTGTGGACATTGGCAGGAATTTGCTTGACCATGACAGCTTTTACAGAGCCTGGCAATTAAGTTGTCAGGAATCATTTTCCACTGCCAGGAAGCATTAATGGATCCTGGCCTTGGCTGGAATAAGCCCTGAGAGATGGATATTGTAATTGGCGTGAGAAGGGGTCCTCATAGCCGAGGTCTGCATCGATCCAGAGGTCTGGAGTCCTTGACACTTGGTGGAACCGAGATAAGGGAAAGGCCAGGAAACAGAGGGCAGAACATCAGGGGGAAGGAAGGAAAATGAGGAATAGGAATATGGAGATGATCCCTTGTGTAGCAGGAAACTTTGGCATTTGGAGAGGCTTTAGTTCTGCAGATGCACACTGCAAACTACTAATATTAGCAGAGCTCCTGGATATGAAAGCAAATATTTTTCCACTAGGTAATCCCTAAAATTGTGTTATTGTGGATTTGCTTTTCAAGTGAGAAAGATGTTAGAAATGTCCTTCTCTTAGAAAATAAAACTGATGATTCAATGCAAGCTCGCTCTGTTTAAATTATGTCAAAAATAGATCTGCAAGCAGGGATTTTGATTACCAAATACAGAATTTGAAAGATTAAAAGTTAGTGAGTGATTTGGAGAATTTAGGATCCCAACTGAGAAGTCTACAATTGAGATTAATCCAAAGAATTGCCAAAAATCTCCTTACATAAAGGACAAAAAAAGTGTTCAGGGCCAATCTAAGTTCCATTACCTGAACAGTGGGCAAACCTTGAGGAGATATTTGAAGAAAACTAAAGATACAAAGCGTAAAGAGATAACACACACAGTGAATTTTCAGGAAGCAAACCGTGCGTGGGATAATACCAATCTTTGCAAAGTTGGCTGACTTCCTAGGTAAAGGAAGTACAGTACATCTAGTCTGTACAGACATCAAAGGCATTTGGCCTGCTGCCCTGGGGGTTGGTGTCACTTGGGCTTAGTGTGGTGGGTCAGGGCTTGGCCATGGGGGAGGTGGTAGCAGATGAGCAGAAGGTGCCATGGGAGTTATCAGTGAACAGCCAAAAAGATGGATTTTTTAGGAGCAAACTTAGTATTTTTGCTCCTTGCTGTATTACAGGAAAAGTTGGCACGCGGAGCAGAGCACTGCTGGGTTTTTTAAACGGGAGAAGAGCAGGGTTCCTCCTGCAGAGCACAGGGTGACCTTCTGGGCTGAAATACAGCAGTGAAGAGTACAAAATCACGCTCTGAGGTTAAATAACAGGGGGGGGTTGGCTATCAGCTGGCAGCTCAGTTGAAAATTACAGATGAGGAGAAAGTCCTAACTGCATTTCGGTAGGCACAGGGGAGATGGGAGCCTACAATGCGCTGCAGCCATGCGAGGGGCAGCCCAGGGCTGGGCAGAGTGTGCAGGAGGAGAGGGGTCCTGGCACGGTCCCCAGTCACCTCGAGCCACACGAAGTCCCCTTCCTGGCACACACGCTTGTATCAATCATTAGCCAGACATCCCGAGCTGGGTAAACACGTTTTTGGCTTTGAATGGTGATGACAGGCTGGGAGCGTTACCTAATGAGGTGGGACCACTTGATAGCGTGGTGTGCTATATATTCCTGCTCCTCCCTGCAATCTTCCTCTCCCGCACGCAGAGCAGGCAGGCTGCACTGGAGGGGTGTCCCTGGCTGCCATGAAGGTGACAGGAGGTTTTGTGAGGGCAGCTCTTGCCCTTTGCTGCTGCTTGGGTGAGTATTTCCTGGGGTACTGCAAAGATCGATCTGGCTGAATCAGAGTGGAGTTTTCATTTCAGTAAAAGCCTTTGGGTCTTGCAACATGGAGGAGAATCTTGTTCCATGAAGAAATAGCCTTCCCGGGAGAGCACAGCAAAGAAATTAGGTTTCAAGATTGAGGTTTCAGCAACATCATGCAGCTGCTGCCTTCTTGGTTTGTAGGAGCAGTTCTAGTGCAGGGTAGGGGCTTGCACGTGGTAATCCTGTGTATAAAGGCAAAACAAAACTGTAAGAAATGGCATCATTGCCCATGTGAGCAATAGAAATGCAAACTTTAACCTCTAGGATTGCACTGGGAGTTTACTGTGCTGCTCCTGGTAACTGAGAATGATGTACTTGGAGATGGACAGTGCTGGTGGCGATAATTATCTTAAACGTGCATGTCCAAACTTTTGAAAGTCAAACATAAAAGTCTCTTAGAGGTGGTTAAAATCCAAGAGTATGAATTGAGAGTACCTGTATCGCTTCCCTGTAATGTCTTAGGGATAGATTAATATATGTGCTCTCACATGTTTTATCTTCCCTCAGAAGTGCAATAAAACTTTATTTGGTAACTTTTAATACATCCTACGGCCATTTACTGGAATAATGTAAAACTCCGTATTTTCCTAAACAAAATAAATTAATGTTGACTGATCACCAAATTTAAATTCATTTAAATTAATTTCATGAAAATATTTACATATGTGTTCTCTGTGTGTCAATAATTAATTTTTTTTTCTGTCTCCATTTTGTTCTTTCAGGTACTGCCTTTGGAGTTCAGGTGAGCTAAAGACCTATTTATTATGTGCTGTTCAGGTTTCTGGTAAAGTAGAAAGAGTATATAGCTACTCGATGAGCACATGGGTTAAATCCAGTGAAATCCTTGCTGTTAAAATAATATTTGCCAGTGCGTGGTTGAATGATGTTGCCAATTTCACAAGAAAGTAAAAGATCCCCATTTTTTGCAGTATTTTCGGTTCATTAAATGAAACGAAAAAGCAAGAAGTAATTGTACGCTCTTACTATATTAACTCTTAGGCATAATTTAGTTACTCCCAGCCAAAGGCAGCAGTTTGCCTCCTCGTGAGGAAAGCTGTCTTAGGATGACACGCTCGAAAGCATCGAACACTGTGACTCTGATACTTGCTTCCATACAGCAAGACCCAGAGAACAGTGTTCCTTGCATGCATTTCTACACCTATATCACAGAGAGAAAACCGGCAGGGCCTGAGCCATGGATTCGTCTGCAGGTTCCTCCCACGCAGCTCCGAGCCTCCCGTAACTCACCAGAGTGCAGCACGATCTGCAAGGATCTGCTGCAGAGCCGAGGGGCTCCCAGTTACCACCGCCTTCATTAGGCACTGCCTCACCCACAGCCATCCTGCCTCCCTGGACCCCGGCAGGAGTGCACAATCAGAAACTCCTATAGGGAAGATTCCCTCCTCCTGACTGCCTGAGCAGATTCCCAATAATGCCTCTAATTTGCCTTCCCAGCAGGAGCCGCAGGCACGGCGGTGGTGGGAGGATGCTGGGGGGGGTTTCATTCAGTGAGGGAGCCACAATCAGGGCTGATTCTGGGCTGCTTTCACAGCTTGATTGCAGCCAGTACTCCGGTGGCATTACCAAGGATGGCAGGTCTTGGGTAGCTTGCCCAAGGCACTTGAAGCCGGTCTGCGGCACTGACGGCAACACGTACAGCAACGACTGTGGGATCTGCCTCTACAACGCGTGAGTATCGCTGGGAACCCCGCAGAGGCCTCCGGGCAGGGGTGGCAGCTTCATTCCCAAAGGATGGTCTGGGCAGAGGAGCACGTGCCTTTGCAGCTGGGTGCCAACACCACCAGCCTTGAGGTGATGCTGTTCCATGATCCCTGACACAGCCTGCTTTCTTCCAGGGAGCACGGCGCCAGCGTGGAGAAGGATCACGATGGAGAATGCCACCCAAAACCTGTCGTGGTAAGACAAAGTCTGTAATGGGGACAGTTCAAACACCATGCAGGAGGAGGACAGGATGTGCACAGCTGGTCTGCACAGCCCGAAAGGAAATAACATCTGATGATAACCAAAGCTAGGAGGGTTTTTATGGTTTATCTCATACCATGTCTGTTATTTTCTACCTCAGACTTCTAGCCTCTCTAATTGGGAATAAAATACAAATAATATGTTGGCTGAAGGTTGGATCTCACCACCTGGATAGCTCCAGCAGGATCCTATGAAGGACCTCACAAAACCCAAATCACAGTCCTTCTTAATATACCATTTTTTTCCATTGGGAGAGAATTCCCACAGCATTTCTGGTTTCTACTTTTGATAGCCAAATTAGTTTGAAGCTGGATTTGTCCCCAAAGGCTGAGGGAGAGTAAAAAGACTATGTAACAGTGTTATACCTTTTTATCAAAAATGTGGGGTTTTTTCCTCTATTCCCGCTATTTTTACAGGTTGATTGCAGTAATTACCAAAGAGCTGTAATAGATGATCACGTCGTGGTGGCGTGCCCAAGGATAATGAAACCAGTCTGTGGCTCAGATAGCTTCACTTACAGCAACGACTGTGGGATCTGTGCCTACAATGCGTAAGTCTTGTGCATGGAACGTCCTTCTGGATAGCCAGCAAGCTGAGGCTCTCAGGAGCACTTCTGTGAAATACCAGTTTTAAGGCAGGTGTCTCTGTAGGTCTCCTTCCTGCTGGCTGCTTGTGATTCTTCAGCCACCTTGAGTTCTCTTACCAATTTTCTTTGTCTGTGCTCATGAAGGGAATCACAAAAAGAACCAGAGCAGAGCCATGAACAGATCAAAGTGTTGCTTGTAACACCTAATTACTCCTAACACTTCATTCCCATGGGAATACTGTGCATTAGCAGCTGCCATCTGCGGGGCACATTCAGGGAATTCAAGCAGTTGTAATGTCCCACAGGGAGGGTGGGACCCTGCTTGGTTGTCCCAGTGCCCACAGTGTCAAGGGGGAAGTTGTTCTCAGTGCTCCCTAACCAAAGCTTTTCTTCCTTTCAGAGAACATGACACCAATGTTACCAAAATACATGATGGGCCCTGCAAGGAATCTGTCGCTGTAAGTGCAATAGAAGTCAAAAATCCACAGAGCTGGGCTGCTAATAAAATTCCTGAGGACCTCACAGACTTCCCTAGGAAGCTGCAAGAGGTCCATAGGACAAGGTGCATGAGGGTCCCAGTCCATTATTTGATTTTCTGCATTGGGGGGGTGGATTTGGCCTCCTCACGGCTCCAGAGAGAAGGTCACCCCATGCTTACCACAGCAAACTGAGGAAAGAGGAAGGAGATGGATATGGGATGAGGAGCTGACTTATGTCCCCAGGAGAAGGTGGAGGGGCACAAGATTTCTCTTGCCAACATGCTGCGCAGGTTGGCAATTTTCTCTCTGGAGACCACAAACGTTTCCACCCTCAGCAGCAGGGATTCAAAAATCCCATGCTGGTTGTATTCACAGACATGGTGAGACTCATAAGAGCACTAACCATAAATATTTATAGAGCACAGTTTATTGTATCTTAGTCTGAGGCCAACAGTCTGATGCCTCAGAAAGAGAAGCTTCTGTATCTCAGCACTAAAATTCTGGGATGCAGGAAGTCCTTTCTCCACCTGATAGATTAACAATTCTTTCCTATCCTTTCGAATCCTGTGATGAAGTACAGGCAATCTGAAGTAAGATGCAATCACAGAGCTGGAAAAGTGTGGAGAAAACCAACAAACCCAAACAATATTATTCAGATTTACAGCTGTTGAAAAATGTTTCTTACCACATTCAAGACTTTTTTTTTTTTTAATGAGACTAGGCCCAAAGTTTTGTGCATGTTCTTCTGCCTGAAGGTTCCCTTCTCCTAAATAGTTGTTTTCCTTGACTCCTGGAGAACTAGGAAAATATTCTGAAATTTCATTTCTGATTGGAAATTTAGCTCCAGTGTATCAGGGCTTTGTCCTGTTGCAGAAATATTGGCGGCTGAGATACAGAACAAAAAGGTTTTGAATCAACTTTTCTTGCATAGCAGGGGCTCCACCAGAGCTATTTGTCCTTATTTTGCCAGGTTGACTGCACCAGGTACCGAACACAAACCACTAAAGACGGCAAAACGTTGCTAGCCTGTCCAAGGGACCTGAATCCGGTCTGCGGCACAGACGGCACCACATACGACAACGAGTGCGCCATCTGTGCCCACAACGTGTGAGTGCCACGCCCAGAGAGCTCCTTCTGAGTGCCCAGCCATGCTGGGCAGTCCTGAGAACCCTCCTGCTGCGTTTCTGCTCGTGCCTATTTCTTCAAGTCTCTCAGGAATGGGACGGTTTCAGATTTGCCTTGAGTTTCTTTCTGGTGCCTTCTGTGTGCTCATGAAGAGCCATAAGGCACCTCCTTGGATGGGTCTGTGGGCTGGGCAGAGGAAGGAGCAGTTGAGAATATTGCTTTAAATTGCATGTTATGAGAAGATGGGATGAGCTTGTTAACGAGTAAAGTAGCCATTCTGAATGCTTTTTATTGAGTCTGAAGCCAAGGTTTGCTTCATTTTGCACATGACTTTGACCAAGAGGTTAAGCATTTATTTTGTTTCCCTCTTCCAGGGAACAAAGGACCCACGTTGGCAAAAGGCACAGTGGACAGTGCAGAGAGAAGACTGACGAGGTAAGTGTTCAATGTAAGGCTTACTCCTCGTAGCTGCATCAACTGGAGGGTTCCCTGAGGTGGCCTCTGCTCTGAAAGTGAGATGGCCTGAAGCCTGGCTTTCTCCACATGTCTTTAAGTCTTGTCAGCTCCTTGTGTCGAGGATGCCCACAAATCCCACCTGTCCTGAGGCAGGTGTCCTCTGGGCCCTCCCTGCCCAACAGCCCTGGCAGACGGGCCGGTTGAGAGCTATGCACAGAGTTGCCATGATGAATTCACACCTTACAGCAGTCTTTGGAGTGGGGACATATTCTGAAATGTGGAGCACTCCTGAAGTTTTGATTGGAGTGTGTCAGCTGAGAAGTCCCAGAGCTGCTGTGCAGGCCATGCTAACACACAAATGTAGAAGTTGTTCGGTTTGGGCTTTGATCTTCCTTTGATGATGCCCTTCAAATGCCAAGTCCAAGTCCTTTCACTGCGCAATTAAAAAGGGGCTATGTTTCAAATTTTTCTTCTTTTCTGACATGTCTTGTAGTTGGGGTTGCCCAAGGTGCTTAAGCCAGGGATTTGGCACCTCACACACTGTGTAGTGCTGTGCAGCTCCTCCTGGGCGTGAGGGAGTTCAGGCAGAGCTGACTCAGCCTGGTTTTGCAAGAACTGAGTCGTAGCACTGGTATTGTCTCAGCATCCCAGCATTAGAGGCACGGCAGGAGGTTATGATGGAATTTTTTTTGTTGGAGAACAAGGTCTTCCTCAGGTTTGATGCTGCTGCTTTTTTGTAGCTTGACTGCAGTAAATTCCCAGCCAGAAAGGTGAAGGGTGGCAAAGACTTGGTCCGCTGCCCCAGGATCCTGCACCCAGTGTGTGGCACAGATGGGTTCACTTATGACAACGACTGCAGCATCTGTGCCCACAACGTGTAAGTATTGCACACAGGACTCTCTTCTGGAGTGGCAAGCCAGGGTTAGTGCTCCAGCTGGCTTTTCTTTTGGTACTAACAAGTCTGTGCTCCTCTTTCAACCTCCTGAAGCCCTTGTCACCTGGATTTTGTTCCCTGATGCTCTTTTTGCTCCTCGGGGGAGCTGGGGGAGAGCCAGCTCTCAGTCTGAGCACTCTGTGAGGGCTGTGATATTTGGGCAGGGGAAGGAGTGGATGGGACAGTGGTATTTGTGCAGGAGAAAGAGTGAGTGGAGCTGTTAGATAGCACACAGTGGGGACACCTGAGGGGTCTGTTACCACTTAGAATTACACTTTCTAATGATGGGGAGGAGCTGGTTCCTCAGGCAATCAGGTGCCTCCTTTATCATATATATTGGCTCTGGGTTTGGTTTGCTTTCTGTTGTGTCTGGGAGTCCCAGGGCTCAGGTGGCGAGCGTGCTAACCCCAACCTCTCCCTTTCAGACAACACGGGACTGATGTTAAGAAAAGCCATGATGGAAGATGCAAGGAGGAAAGTACTCCTGTAAGTGTTCTTTTAGCTCTAAAATAAGCACCATCTACTTTCTCTGCAATCTCCAGGAAGGCCCTGGCTGGGCTCAGTGCACCCAGGCATGGGTGGAGAGTGATGCACAGGGCTCATGCCGATGCTTTGCTTCTCCTCAGCTGCTCACAGCTGCCAATGTGCTGTGCAGGAGGGCAAGAGAGGATGGGGATGGGCCGGGCCTTCAGAAGCAAAATGTCCCAGTACTGCCAATCTCTGAACAGAAATCATCAGAGGCAGCCCAGGAACCATGCAGCCCGTTTTAGCACAGCAGGAGAGGAAGCAGACGGCCGTGTTAGATGTCTGTGTATTTATTCAGTGTGAGGATTTCCATTGCACTGGACAGGCAGGTGAAAAAAATCCTTGTACTCTGGTCAGCCAGGACAAATCTGCTCTCAGGTATGTGTACAGGAATAGCTTTATTATCCTGCACAGCAACAATATGTGCTGATAATATCTCAACACATTTATTCTGCTTATGCAGAGCAGCTCTGAGGCACCAAAAATAATTTCATGCATCCTGAGGGACTGCAATATATTTTCTGTAGAAAAGGCACATTGTTAAAATGTGGTCTTTGCTTTAATTTGTTCTTGGACCACGTGGGAAATATGGATAATAAGAGACACTGCACTGGGGAGACTGTGCAAAATGACAGTGACGTGTCAGTGATGCTTGGCTAATGTAGACTGATTTCCAATAGGTGTTTGTCTATTGATCCTCAAGTATTTAAACTATTAGATTCTATATATTGTAAGTATTTTTGCAACAGAAGCTGGTGAAACAGTTCTCGGTGCTCTTGGAAGTGCTGGAACAAAGTCTCAGATATGGTAAACTATCTCAAGCTGCACTTAATGTCAAACACTTTAAATCAGATTCCTCAGGCTGAGTTAGGGGATGTTTAGTTTAGACATTAGGAAAAAAAATCTTCAGTGAAAGTCTTGTCAGTAAGTGGAACAGGCTGACCAGAGAATTGGTGGAATCAGTATTCCTTGGAACTGTTCAAAGGGCATGTGGATGTGGCACTTGCGGATATGGTTTGGTGGTGGACACGGTGGTTCTGGGTTAATGGTTGGACTCAATGATTTTAGAGGTTGTTTCCAATCTTTATGATTTTATGAGTGCTTGATTTAAAACTTGTATATGTTCTACTCTAGGAAAATAATATTTTTTGCCAGCTGTTCCTTCCTTCCCTCTGCTACCAGAAAACACCAAACTGCAATTACATAATTAATTTCCAATGCAAGTCTAAGCTTTAAAAACCCTCTGATTTTCCCCTGCCAAAGGCCTTTAAAATCTAGAGGATCAGGGTGGGCAGACTGCAGATGGGACGCTGACCCAGCGTTGCTGCTTTATCTCCCCAGGTTGACTGCAGCACGTACCTGAGCGGCACCAAATCCGGCGAGGCCATCGGAGCCTGTCCCTTCATCCTGCGCGAGATCTGCGGGACAGACGGCGTCACCTACAGCAACGACTGTGCCCTGTGTGCCCACAACATGTGAGCCCTGCAGGTCACCCCCCCGAGAGCCCCACAGAGTTATTTGTTGAGCACTTTTAACTCTGCTTTCTCTTCCAGGGAACACGGAACCCAGGTTGCCAAGAAGCATGATGGAAGGTGCATAGAAGAAGCTCCCCAAGTAAGTGAAACCTGGAGGAAGAGTTTGAGCAGGTGCCAACTGCCCAACCTGAGCAAATGCTGGGTGGTTTGGGTGGTGTGGCCTCCACGGGGGTCACACGTGTGCTGCCCTTCCTTCTGTGGGTGAGCGTCACCCTCCCATCAGCAGGAACATTGTGCACTTCCTGCACGCCGTCAGGAAAAGAAAGAGGAGAGGACAGGTGAGGATTGAATTAAGAGACAGGTGGAATAAATGATTTAAGGCTTTGCACAGAGGATCCTGTTCCCACAGCACTCTGTCATAGCTGCTGCAGGAACTGAGCAGAGTGTTTTGGCAATATGGGCAGGGGATGCAGAGGGCCCAGGGAACCTGGTGCCTTCTCAATGCTTGTGTTTTACAAAAGGATGTTCTGCAAAGATTAGAAAATTGCCTGTGTTTTGAATGCTGATACCTAAGGTATCAGGGGATTCAAACCCACCTCTGGTTTTGTTTTTTGGGTTTTTTTTGTAAATGCAATGTAATCTAATATATACCAACATGAATCTTGTAAAAATACCAGATTAACTATATTTGGCCAGCTCTAAACCATTTATTCTCCCTGGGGAATAGAAGAACAAAGCCACCTCATTAGCATGTGTTTGGAAGAGTCAACATCCCGAGTCAGATATTTCATTTCTATACAAACAAACTATGAAATGTCATTCCTTTGTTTCCCGGGTACGCTCTGTGCTCAGGCCGGGTGAGATACATAAATCAGGAAAGAAGAGCTCACACTGGAGAAACTGGGAGTGCTAAAACACAAGGCCAGCTCCTCAGCTGATGTAAATCAGCTTCCACTGCTGTCAGTCCTGCTGGCAGGTTTCAACTCTTGGAACCGTCCCATTGCAACAAAAGACCTGTCAGCACATCTCCCCTCCATTCTTGTGGGCCATGAAAAACACCTTGGTCACAGTCAGCCCCCTTGCAGGAAGTGCATAAATTGTGCCATTTTGATTTACAGATTATTTCTGAGCTGCCTTTTGTAATATCCTGGTGGGTTCAGTAAGGTATAGGGGCAGCATGATAAATGCAGAGCTCAATGAGTAATGTCTACCTTCCAGGCTTGGTTCTGTCTTCTCCAGGGAAGGCTGTGAAAGGAAATTGCTAGTTTTCCATGAAGAACGAGTTAATATATAACCATAATTTGTCATCTGGCAGATCCTTTTAGGGTCTGGCGTAGGCAGATTTAGGCAGAGGCATAAGCAGGGAGGTTGTGTTGGGGCTCCCTTGCACGGAGTAGAGCCCATGGCAGAGCTTTTGCTGTCCTTGATTCCCCCAGCTGAACTGCAGCCAGTACCCCAGGTCCACGCTGAAGGATGGCAGAGAGCTGATGGCCTGCACCATGATCTACGACCCTGTGTGTGGCACCGACGGTGTCACCTACGCCAGCGAGTGCACCCTGTGTGCCCACAACATGTAAGTGCTCGTCTTCCTCCCTGGGGGATTCAGAGTTTGGCTCTGTGGGAGCCAAGTAATCTGCAAGGGCTCTCTCCAAAACCTCGTGCTGAAGGGGTTGTGTCTGTCTGTCCCCGTTTTCCTGCTTGCCTTGGTTGATGTTTGACACGGTTCGACCCCACAGAGGGGGTGCATCAGCTGGGGACAGTGCCTGGTCTCTAAAGGCACATTTGTGTTAGTGCTGGGCAGGCAGTGCTGAGCTGGGTGATCTGGAAATCTCTGTGACTCCACGGGAGTGAGGTTTGTGCTTGCTCTGAGGCTGTAACAGGGAAGGTCGTGGTTAATAACAATCTCTCCTTCCTCCAGGGAGCATCGGACCAACCTTGGCAAGAGAAAGAACGGACTCTGTGAGGAGGATATTACAAGAGTGAGTGGGAAAGGATGGGGATAAAAAGAGTGAAGTTCAGTTTCTGTTACACACATGGGGGACTGTCTTCTGCTCTGGGCTACAAATTGGGGAATGGTGGTGTTCACACCTGAGGAGATCCCTTGGGAATTTCACACTGCTCGTCAAACAGCCAACATCCATCCCACTGCTCTGTAACAGAGCGGGAAAAGACAGTGGCAGTGAGCAGAAACAGTACAAGATCACATCTGCCATCAGGAGGACACTTGGAGTTGGTTATGATGATACAGCCAGTTTCATTTCTCAGTGGTGTGTCTTTCCTTGTGCTGGGGGGTTACAGTTTGCTTTCTGTCTGAGAGATTCATGTCTATTTTCTGCGTGCAGGCCCTTTGCAAGGACTTCAAAGAAGTCTCTGCTATCTGCACCATGGAATATATGCCCCACTGTGGCTCTGATGGCAAAACCTACAGCAACAGATGTGCTTTCTGCAACGCCTACCTGTACGTATAGGAGTGAAACCTTTCCTTTCATGATCAATTCCTGTGCCTGCTGTGAATGCAGGGCTCTCTCATAATTCCTTTTTGTCTAACTGCTTGTGGCACATACTGGACATTTCTAGTTTTTTTGCATTGTGAGGGAACATGAGAAGGGCCCATTTCTGTGATCTGCACTTGGCCCCCTGTTTGTTAACTTTAGAAGTATTTCATTGATTTTCACCAGCACTCAATCTGTTCCACAAGCTCACAAGGGCGCGTGGAAATTACTTCACCGAACCAGCTGGATTGTACCAAATGAATGAAACCATTCATCTTTCCTTAAATGAGGATAATGAAAGGGGGTATTTGCGTTTTTGGGACTGTTCTTTATCTCCAGTCAACCCTAAGCCAAGGCTCGGGCCAGTGAAATGAGGAAAGGGGCATCAGCCATGTCTAATTCTCCTCTCTCCTTTTCTCACCAGGGAAAGCAGGACAACTCTCAACATCATGAGCTTGGCTGCATGCTAAGTCTGGGCTGGACTTCGGCCCAGGAACACAAACTCCCTTCTGTGTGACTTCCCATGGGCTGACCTTCCCTAGTAACATCCCTTCAGCCTGCCTCGTTTCCTTAGCTCCTGAAAACCTTGTTCAATAAACCGACTTGGCAACATTTCTGTGTCCCAGTGCCGCATCTCTTCCCTTCTGCCCCATCTCCTCCCTGTCACGGTACTTCGAGTGGTGGATGTCTATTTTTCTATTGATGTTCTCCACGACCAAATGATGCGGATAAAATTTTCCTGCCATGTGTCAGTGCCATCCCTGCGCTGATGGGGGCCTGGGCTCTCCTTGGAGCTCTCAGTTCCTTTCCTTAGTCCTCAGAGTCTTCTCGTCAGTGTTAGTCTTATCATGGTATCTCTGTGTGACCTGATCACAGGGTCCCTCTTTACAGTCAGGCACGGAAACATTTACCTCCAGAGCAGGGTCCACCTCCTCCATGAGGAAATGCCAAGGATGTAGGTGGTGATTTGCTCTCAAGGAGAGCACTTTTTTGCTCGGGCTAGAAATTGGCTGTCTGGGCAGGAGGTGCCCTGTCCTCATTCCCACTGCCTGTGGCAGAGACAGCAGCTGCTGTCAGGAAAGGGGATCCCAGCCTGTCTCCACTGAGTTTGTCCACAATGTCATGTGCCCTTTAAGGATGTACAGGAGGGGAATCTTGACCTTCATTCAGCCATTCAGGGTCACAGACAGCAGAAGTGTCCACTCATGAAATATTTTAATTTATTAATGCAACAGAGTATCTCCAGGACTGGTGGGCAGTGATCGCCCCTGAGGTGGGGGCAGCCCTGGTGCATCACTGAGCTGCTTTCTGAAGTCATTCAGGAGGGAAAAAGATGCAGAGGTTCACTTATGACCAGTTTTAACCAAATATATAACAAGTCATAGGAAAACAATTCTGCCTGATAGCCATTTTCCCTACTTTTTTGAGGCCAAAGACTCAGGACCTGGTGATATAATTATTGTAATTTTGGTGGTTTGTATGGGTGGCAGGGGGACCTCGGGGCTGCCCTTTGTCTGTTGGCTGTACCACTGCCACTACCTCCACACGAGGTCACCAAAGCTATTGCAAGTCTAATATTTCAGGGATTCTTCTGGACTACAGTTAGTGCCTCCCCGATTCAATGTCCCATTGTAGCTCACCAGAGAATAACACAATTATTTGGATCAGTTTGGAAAGTCACTCTTTGAACTGTCAGGCTAAAAGAATAGGCTGAAGGGAAATGTTCCTGACTTGGAGATATTGGGGGTATTGTACCAGGGAATGAGGCCATAGTACCTCTGTGCCATTAGTGTCCATTTTCAAGATGATTTGTAACTAACAATGGCTTATTGTACTTTTCGTGGGTCTGTGTCCTAAAGTAAACGTCCTTTTGGTTTATATAACCTTTTTGCCATTTTCTGCTCAGGTGTTTCTGCAGAACATGCTGTTTTACTCTTGTTTAAGTGTTACTTGGTTATCCTGGGGGATAAGACCTGAATAACTTTTTTTTCTTGAGGAGTTTGGCAGCCTTTCACTTGGGCTGTGCTCTGGCCGCTGGCTTTTGCAAGCCTTTGCAGTAAAGCTGTCAGGAGCCGACTCAATGGCATTGTCTTGGCACAGCCAAAGCCTCCTGTGTGGAGCTCATTGTCTGATGACACCAAAGGCAAACAAGAATTCAAGGAGGCACCAAGTTGAGATTAAGTCAGAGCCATCCAGGGAAGCAGCCAAAGGGGTTAGAGGACAGAGGTTTCCATGCAGCACTCACCAGTAGGTTTCATGTAGAAGTGCATAATGGAATAAATCACTAAAACTGGGCCAGGAAATGGGAAAAGCCTGACATTGGAGTTTAAATATCCCCCAGGCTCAGGGGGTGTTTTATGAGGCAATATAACTACAAAAATAGGGCAGTCTTCTCAGGGACAGCACGGTTTTCTGTGCCTTGGAGTTGTTTTCCAGCTGTTCCATGGTTACTCACTGAGTGTGTGTTACTTAGATGATTTCTTTCTGCTTTGTGTTGGAAATGGCCTCAAGTTGCGTCAGGGGAGCTTTAGATCAGATATTAGGAAAAATTTATTCATTGAAAGGGTTGTCAAGCACTGGAAGAGGCTGCTCAGAGAAGTGGTTGAGTCACTGACCCCAGAGGGATTTAAAAGATGTGTGGATGTGGTGCTTCAGGACATGGTTTAGTGGTGGCCTTGGCAGTGGTAATGCTTGGACTTGATGATCTTAAAGGTCTTTTCCAACCTAAACAATTCTATGATGAGGAGGCAATGATCAGGCAAAGACAAGAACATTCAAGGGGGAATATTGAATTTCAATTTTAGGTTTCAAGTGCCACTAAGAGACTTGAAAGGTGGTTTCAAGGCACAGTGGACTGAGCTGAGTGCCTGCTTGGGCATAGACAGAGGAATGGCTGAAGGGTTGAATGGATAGAGGTTTCTGTGGTGGGAAACAGTGAGAGGTCACAGAACAGTTAAAGTTGGAAGGGACCACTGGAGGTCATCTAGTCCAACCTCCCCAGTCAAGAAGAGTCCCCAATCACTTTATGAGCTCAGTGCTTGCCGAACTGCAAATATCCTCAGTAGCCACCTCTGTGTAGGCGACAGATGCTTTGGTGCTGCTCAGCCTGCTGCTCCATCCCTGCTCAGGTGCTGCAGAGCCCTGGGGCTTTCTTACTCACCTTGAGCTGCCTGAACAGCTTCAAAATCGTCGGGCTTGACTCAAAAACCATTCCACAGTCATGCTGTGAGATCTTGGTTCTTAACCTGGAAAGAGGCACTGAAAGGATCAGATGCAAGCATGGACTTAGTCCTGCTTCAGTGGACTCTTATTTCTGCGCTCTTGCCATGAACAAAAGAGGCCTTATATCCTCAGTCAAGGATGCAGCCAAGGGAGAAATGACTTTGCAGTGCCTGCTGTGGCTGCAACATGAGGCATCTCAAATGTAGTGCTGAAATGCAGCTGGTGCCGCTCCAGACGCTGCCTCGCAGCCACAGCCCTCGGCTCCGAGCAGCGGGGCCGGAGCTGCCAAGGCTGGACCAACTTTGACGTGTTTCACACTGGTGACGATCCAGCCTCAGGATCTGTGACCTGTAAATGTACCAGAACATATCACAGAGGCAGTGTTTTAAAAATATAAATGTCCTCTCTCTTTCCTTGTTTGTCTGACTTATCTTTATAGTGTTATCAATGTTTTCTGAGTCTACAGTCATTTTTCTTACAACACAAAGAGGGGGAAGAATGAGGCAAATCATTTAAATTTTGATTGATAAGTGGAATGTAGAAAACAATACTTACTCTTTTCATATTGAGCTGGGAATTTTTTTCACCTTTTATCAGCACTCACCCATCTGCAGCTTGAATTAAAAAAACCCCACAACTTTTTCTTGAGCGTGGCTGTACCTAAACTTCATTCAAACACTTTATCAAAAATATCTGTGCCTTTCAAAATTGTCTGCTGATAATTTTCCTTGGTTTAGCTATTTTTTCATATACTGCATTTGTTAGTGAGGCATGTGGATGGGCTCAGACACTCTGTCACTCTCTTGAGGGATGCTGGAGAGTGACAAGGCTCATCCCACTGATTTTTAAATATTCATTTCAGAAAATATTTAAATGATTTTTAAAGCATTTTTATAACTATATGTTCCTCAAAAAAAAAAAAAAAAAAGGGATCCAANTTAAAACTTTTTTATAACTATAATTTCCTAAAAAAAAAAAAAAAAAAAGGAATCCAGAATTAATTATTCAAACTCATTGTATCAGTTGCACCATCCTATTTAACTGACAGTTGGCAAAGAAAATAGTTTGGGAACTTAAAAAATTTCCTTGGGCCTCTGTGTTTAAAGAAATATATAACCCTGGTATGCACCCGTTTCATCCATCAATATGTTCACACTCAGACATGTTCATTCTCTGGTTGTAATTTAATGTTTGATACAATTTTATTTGATTCTTTGCCATGCCCTGGGCTCTGGTTGCGTGCTCTCCGCGGATCAACGAGTAGAGAGGCAAAAAGAGGAGAGCAGCAGTGGAAGGAGCCTGTCTCCAGCTGGCAGACATCCACAGAGCCCAGGAGGGGTTTCCAGATTTTCACCAGCTGAGGTGAGGCCCCATGATTTTAAACATAGCGTGAAACTGCAAAGAATGAGTGTTCATACAGTGTGCTGCTTCCTGCCCATTTTTCATGCGTAGAAGTAAAACATTAAGTTTTCTTCAAGCCCCCTGAAGGATGAGGAATGTTTGGATGTATTGCTTTGAGCTCTTTCTCCCTGTTCCCCTTAAAGCTGGGCTGCAGCCCGTGCCCCAGGGCCGTTGCTGAGGATGGCCAGTCAGGGCCCCCTGACCAAGTGCTGGAGCAGATCTGTGGCACAGATGGTTCCACTTACACCAGTGAATGTGGGATCTGTGCCTATAAAGTGTCATTCCGATGGAAAGAACATGCTTTCTGAGTGACAGTTCCCTAGCCCTGGCCTCTCCCTGTGCTTTTCCAATTTATCCTCCTTTTCTCCCTCTCCACTTGCTGTTTGTGCTTGCGGGTAAATCATGAAGATTTAGCAGAGAAAAGAAAATAGCTGAAGAAAGTATCCGGAGTGGAAATTCAAATGATGCAGCACATCAGATGGCAGAGGTTTGTTGACTGATAGGTTTATAATAGTCAGAGACAGTAAAACCACTTCATTGTTGGTGGTTAACTCAGATGAACTCTCCTTCACTTGCCTCGTTTGGGATTTTTATGTACATTCCCAGCACTTGCGTCCCTTTGGGAAAATGGTCACACTGAGTCTCTAATGGCAGACTTTCCCTTCCTCAGAGAACGTGGGGCACTCAGGGCCTTGGGAACAGCAGCCATCCTGGTGACTAAGAAGGAAGGCAAGTGAGGAAGCAGCCTGAACTCCCATTGCTGTCAGTGGCAGCATCCCAAAGAGTGTCAGCCGGATGCTGAGCAGGCAGTGCACGATTGGATGTAAGTGATGCATATACCTTCTGTTGACATTTTATTTGGCAGTGATTTGACACAAGCTTTCTAATATTGCTGTTCTCCACAGGCTGCATTCCAAAGTGGGAAGAGAAGGATGGCAAAACGATGCAAAACATGAGACAAGTAGCAGAAATATTTCTTTGCTATGGAAGCATTCACAAACAACCTCCACTGACAGCAGCAGGAAAGTGCAGAATAACCCGTTTCAACACCAGAAAAGGAGGCACACAAAGCCTTTGCAGAGATCAGTGCATTCAGCTCTCCTGAGATAAGAATGTTTTGTCTGATTGCAAATGGGGCAGTGCCCAAACCAGGGGATGTAGGGGCCCTGTGATTATGTGTAACATAGCAGTTGTCATGCATGTATAACGTATTAAGTAAATAACTGGGTTACTTTGCTGCTGCAATAGCTCAGAGATGGTAGGATTCCTGCTGCCTACCTCAGTTTTACTGTAAAACAGTAAAATCCTGTAATTTGGCATCATGTTCCTTTCTGTCAGCACCAACTGTGCTTCACCCATGCCCAGATGCAAGGAATCAGCCAGTGGTCTCATTAAAGCTCATCTCTGCAGGATAAATGAAATGGTTGCCCTTTCTTTTGATGTTAATAATGAAGATGTGTTCAGTGGTTATGATGACAATAGACCTTCAGCTACAGAAATTCTTTCCATCCAGTCCATCCTCTCCCAGCCAAGTGTTCAAGCTATAGCACCATGATATACCCTGCCTCTCACCCTCTCCTCCCTGCTGTTCAAGAGCAGTGAATTTTCGTTCTTAGCCTATTGCACCTCTCCCTTGTTGCTGCTTTATTTATAAAATCATTCTTAAAAACTCAACCCTCATTCATCCCATATCCCAGGGGTTCCTGGTTTTATTCCCATACAGGAAAGCACGCCCCTTCACTTGTCTTTTCCAAACATTGTTCCTCACGTGCATTTTTGCTGGTTTGTTCGTGGATAGACCTGGGAGCACGTTTTTGTTTGGTGCTCTGCTTGCTTCTGTTCTGCATCAGCTCATCCTGGGGTGTCACACGGCAGAAAAGGTTTGCAGGGGGATGTGATACCCAGATCTTTCTTGGGGCAGAGTGACGCCTGCAGGTTACAGCAGCACTCCTGGTTGCTTCCTCCAATATGGGATTTGTGCAGGGGGATATACTCCTGAAATCTTTATCTGGCTCAAACCCCCCTTTACAACAATTCCTCTGCTACTTGTCACTATCTGTGTATAAACTTCTTCAGCCCTGGTTCCCCCAAGTTGGCAGAGCCTCAGCTCACCCTGTCCTCAGCTTGCATGAAGCAAATCCCAAATCCGGACCCAAAGGGCTGTGGAGTTACAGACTTAGGGATGATTGCAGAGCTGCTGCTGGTCCAAAAGCCCTGAGCCCAAGGCTTTGGCCATTTACCCAAGGGAATTTTTGTTTGGTTACCTACTGCTCCATGTAGAGCTTAGAAAAGTCCGCTCCTCCTGGGCTCTGATCAAGAGCATGAAAGGAAACTAGCTAATTTACAGCCAGACCTGCCCAAACCCCCAAATTGTGTGTTACTTATGAAGAGGAAGGAGATGTAAACATTGAAGGTTAATTACCCTCTTGTCAAGAACACTTTGTGATCTATAGACATATCTGTCAATCTTACAAAACAGAACTGAGGGGAGAGAGCACTGGAGGCATGTCCCTATGATAAATTAATGAGACTTGGCAGCTCACTGTGAAGAGATGATCCCTGTGCTTCATGTGAGACAATAACCTGGCTCCCCAGCCAGCCTGGCCACAGATTTTGTGCGGCAGTCGCATCCGGGATGGTTATCCCTCTGTAAACAAACTCTGCAATGCAGCTGTCCAGGGATCAAACGATCTTCCTCGAGGCCTTCACTTTCCTCTGTGCTGCTCAACATGCAGCAAGTGCTCATCCCAACCACACCAGATCGCTTCTCCCAGCCCTGCCTGTCAGTCAGTTAAAATATCTTACTTCTGCCTCTCAGCCTCTCTCAGCAGTGACACTCCTTGGCGGGTCATGGAGCTGCCTGAAATCCGAGGGACACAGCCACAGTCCCCCTGCTGTGCGCTATTCTGGTGATGCGAGTGCTGCTACATGACTGGTAGGTTGAGAATGTGTTCAACTATTCCCCTGGTTTATATAACCTCAAAGTAATTTGCTTTCATAGCTGAACGTGCTTATTCGTTCTATTTTCACTGTGCAATGAGCTATAAATAATGTCTCATTGCAGATAAGAATCTATTGAATTTTATAATTTTTTTTCAACCTTTGGAAGATTTTTCTCCTGAGCCCAGCTCCTGAAGGAGACTTTCCCAGCCCTAGCAGTGAAGTTGTCTGACTTTGTCCTGCCAGGCAGCCACGAATGGTGTCAACCCTGGGTCAGCTGCCACTTCCCTGCAGCCACCTCCTTGTCGTTCCCGCTTGGGCTGTGGCAAAGATGAGACGAGTGCTCAGTGATGCAGAGCTGAGATCACTGAAGTGTTAGGGAAACTGATTAAACCAATGATTTCCTGTTCCTCTGATCAGCTGCAGGTTAATACCTCTGTGCTACCTCCAGCCCACCTTCCCTGCAGTACGTTCACTTCAAAGAGCAATAACCTGGGTCAGTGTCCAGCCAAATTGTGCTGTTGCTGCCTCCTTTTTCTGATGTTCATTGCAGCATTTTCCTGCTTCCTCATGAGTAACTCCTGCCTTCTGCAATGGAGCCCTGACCTGATGCCCTTATCATCCAGAAACTTCTCCGAGCTGGAGTGCAGCACGAGCTGGGGAGGTGAGGGATGGGGGGGTGTCCTCAGAGCTGCTGCTGCTGCTGAGACCCATGTCTGGTCCAGGCTGCAGCACAGAAGGGAAGTGGATGATGTTTTGGCAGCTGATTTTCAGTGGTGCAGGTAACTTCTCTGGAGATTCACGTGCTGATGCTCCTCTA
Organism: Struthidea cinerea; assembly: GCA_013397865.1. Classification (NCBI taxonomy): domain Eukaryota; kingdom Metazoa; phylum Chordata; class Aves; order Passeriformes; family Corcoracidae; genus Struthidea; species Struthidea cinerea. Next base: position 189,487 of record VZTI01002792.1, read on the forward strand.
GGAAAGGGGTTGTGGTGGCAAAGTGCTGGGCTCCTGCAGAAGTGAGGAGACTTTAATATCATTGAAAGCTAATAATGTCCTAAAATTTGGATGGTTTAGCATGTGGTTTTGTTTTAACAATGATTACAATCCACTCTTTCTGTTGTACATGGTCATGTTGTTACTGCTCACCCCTTGTGAAAACGTTCTGGGAGCTCTTTTTAGAGCTTACCTGTGACAGTTTATTAAAGGCTGTAGGAAAATTCTGAGGAGACTCTCCTGGGTCATAGAGAAATATTATGGGTTTTTTATTAATAACAGTTATTTATAGGAGAGAGAATTATATAAGTACAATATAAGTAAAATAACTCAGGTTATAAGAGCTCTCCAGAGGTCTCTGCCTCAAACCCCGCTCAAAGTAAGGCCAAAGTCGAAGGCAGGTCAGGGTGCCCAAGGCCTTTCTTTCTCAGCTGGGTTTTCAGTAGCACTGAGGAAGGACACGCATGGCTTCTCTGCTTTCTGTGCTTGATCATCGTCATGGCAAGGAATAATTCCTCACATTCATACAGAATTTAATCCTTTTGCCATACAGCTTAGAGAAGACTCTGGCTCTCCCTTATCTATAACCCATTAGGGAGCTGCAGGTAGCAGTGTGATCCCAGTAGCCATCTATTCTCCAGGGCGAAGAAGCCCAGCTCCTCTAGGTTTCCTGGAATGCCCTGTGCCCCTGTCCCTGGGCAGCCTGCCTGCCTCTGCTGGGCTCGTTCCCGTGTGTCAACATCTGCCCTTGTAGTGGGGCCAACGCATTTAATTCATTGCATAAGTAACGTGAAACCACGTTAGCCTTCACCTGCAGGGTACAAAGTTCTGCCCACGGTCTTATTAGTCCAGGAAAACACTGGCATTACCTGGATCAAGTTCTATTTGATAAGTTCATAAACACGTGGATACGCTTTGATAGCGAGATGTTTTAATCATATCGGCGGCTTTGTTTGCTTTATTGCTCAGTTCAAATGAGGCCTTCAGGCACTGGGTGAGAGGCAGAGCTTCCATTTGTGCTGCATTGGTTTCTCCAGGCGTGTAGCTCAGTGCAAATAGTTATTGGCCACACTGTGGCCAAAAGAAAGCCAGAGATGAAAATTGCAGCCTGAATTGTGTCTAGCAGCCATTTTGGAGTGATTAGAAGCATTTTCATGAAAGAGCTAAAACTAATCGTTATTTCCCACTTTAACAGCAGTTATTTGTTAATTAAATAATGTGACAAACCCCAGGAGTGTTTAGAAAAGTGTATTAAATGATTTGCCATTCATTTATCAATGTGTTATTTATGCTGAGAAGTAGCATATCCGATAAGAAAATTTTCCAGCCTCAGTTTTGATTCTTCCAGCGAATATGAAATTGATACTGAGAAAAAGCCAGTAATGGGAAATGTAAAACAAGAAATTACACGAGTAAGTGAGAGAGGGTGTTGTACAATGGCCAAATCCTGCCCTGGTGTCAGCACACAGACCTTACGGTGCTCAGGACCACAACAGGCAGTACCCTGAGATGTGGCACTGCCTTTGCTTACCTGCAGATTACAAAATCATAGAATTTTTGGGGTTGGAAGAGACCTTAAAAATCGTTTTGGTCCAACCCCTCCGCCACAGGCAGGGACATCTTCCACTACGGCTCCAAGCCCTGTCCAGCCAGGCCTTGAACACTTCCAGGGATGGAGCAGCCACAGCTTCTCTGGGAAACCTGTGCCAGGGCCTCGCACTAAAAAATTTCTCCCTAATATTTAATCTAAACCTACCCTTCTGCTTAAAGCCTTTCCATTCCCCCTTGTCCTGTCGCTCCATACTCTTGTCCAAAGCCCATCTCCAGCTCTCTTGCAGGATCTCTGCCCTGCTGCTGCACACAGAGGATTTTCCTTTAGCCAAATGGTCATTAGCCATGTGCTGCATCTGCCTCTGAGGATTAGAAGACCTTAATGAGGTGGATTACAGCAGATCAGTGGCAGGATTGCAGACCAAATCCCCTTTCAAACTGTTCTTCCAGGAGTAGCTAAGAACTGAGCGACCTGTCCTACAGCATGAGCTCAGGCAGCTGTGGGATTTTTCCATGCTGTTATCAGAGGCAGGACAATCTGGAGCTGTAACCCTGGGTGGGGAGGCTGTGGGTGCTGAATGGCTGGAGGCTGTGCAAGTGTCTGAAACCTGGGGATTTCTGGGTGTCCCTTTTGTGGCTTGCCTGGGGGGTACCTGAGTGGCTGAGGTGTTCCCCAGTCACCATTTAATTGTTGCAGACTTGAGCCTCCCTGAAGTATCTGTAGGTGAGAGAGAGAAGGAATGGATCTGCTGGGCTTCAGACAGGCATTGTGGTGGTCAGAGAAAATCTGGGTTGCCTGGGACCAGTGCCAGACCCGGTGCTGAACCCAGCAGTTGAAGTGGAAGATTTTTTTCTGGTGTAACACGTGCCAGACTTTGGCAGGAAGGTGCTTTCCACTCATCAGCAGAGGTTGGTCCTGCCCAAAGGACAGCACTGTCTGGGGCAGGGAGCAGCATGTGGGCACCAGGCAGGAGGAAACATGTCAAAAGATGCCAGGCTGGGGCTGGGAAGGCTGGTGAGGATGGTTTGGAGAGGTCTTGGCTGGAGGAGGTAGTGGCAAAGTCCATATTTAACCCAGAAAGCTGTAGCCCCCTCCAACGCTGCAGAGCCTGCACGGGCAAAAGCAGCAACTGTGACACGTGGGGAGCAGCTTCAGAAAGTCCTGCACACGCTCAGGGAAAAGCGCTTGGCTTCCAGAGATGCTGTTCACAAAACACATCAGGGCAATATATCCTGAGGATGTGCCAGATCTGTCTGAAATATTCATGCCTGCTCCCTGTAATTTATAGAAACAATCACAGCAGCATAATTATTTCGACGCTTCTCCCCGTGAAGAATCTCATCTCTTGTAGGTAAAAATGTGACCTGCATCCCCACACAGCTGTGCCGTGGCCTTCTGGCCGTGCCAGGAGAGGTGACTCCGTGCACTATGCAATATATCCATTTAAGGATCAAAATATACCCCTTAGACTACCGTGGTGGATCAGACAACAACACATTAGCTTGGGGTGAATTTCGATGATTTCAGATGAATTTCGTTTGTCTAACGGGTGGTGCCTTGTTTGTTAAAGGCAGCACCTGTGAAGCACCTTTTGCTCTGCAGCTCCCACGGTTCTGAAGTCTACCCTAAGGACAATGCTTAGCTCCCACGATGCCCAAAAACCCCCATTTTGAGGCCATTTTGAAACTGTGAAAGGGATGAGAAGCAGGTTACAGGCAGAACTCACTCCTGCAAAATTACAGCTACTGAAACAGCAGAGGTGCAGACCTGCTCCTAGGCAGGAGCAATTTGGGGATGGCACAAAGGCTGGTGGTGTGAGGCAGACAGGGAAATGGGGACAGTTTCTATATTTTAAGTATCATTTTCTAAAATATCTGCGAGAGGAAAGGACCTATTGTACTTTCAGGCGTAGCTGGTGCAATGTAAATAGGTTCCCGAACCTTCAGTGTCTTTTGTTCTTCAGATGGCTTGGCGGAACACTCTGAATCCGTGTGTTTAACTGGGACTGGGTCTGTAAATAAGTGCTCCCTGTTGCTAAGGTTCAAGTGACATTTTTAGTGGCATTTGACAGATTTTTAACCTGCTTTCAAGTCTTCTACTGAGCCCTTCTATACCCAGGCAGTGTAACTGTCAAGAAGCCTTGGCTTTAATCAAACTGGTGCTAAATACTTTTGGATTCACAGGTTAGACACAGTCCTGCCAGACTCGCCTGACAAAGCTTAACTGGTGCTGCTGATGGCAAAGCCACACCTGACCTGTGTTTGTACCCAGGGGTGATTATCTGGGAATTTGGGGAGAAAAACCCACCCAAAACCAGAAAGGAAAGCAGAGCCTCGGCCTGGTCTGCAGACAGGGTGGTACAGGGTGGTACTGCATCCTGCCTAAGCTGCTCCCCGATGGGAGATGTTGCTCTCCAAGAGACAAATGAAGAATCAGCTGTTTACACCCCTCAATATTTTGTGCTCCTTACATTTCCACTAGAATCCCAAAGAGGTTCCTTTTGTCCAAAAGGCTGTTTGTTTGCTTTTGACCACTCAGAACTTGTCTTGATCTATTAGCCAGGTGTCCAGCCAAAATCAATTGCCTAGCAGACACAGACCATTACCTGAAAAGTCAAGACCTCCATAAATATTACCGGCCTCATTGTGCTGGTGACAGATTCTGCAGGTTGTTTTATGTTACAGTTGAACAGTTTAGACATTGCATTTGTATATATTTGCAGCCAGCCCTGCAGGGACCATCTCGTGAGCAGCGTGGGAGCAGGCAGCCTGCAGACTCCAGACACCTCCACCATGACCACAGCAGGGCTTTTGGTGCTCCTCTCCTCCGCGCTTTGCTGCGTCCCAGGTGAGTGACTCCCCAGGTGCCCACAGAGGCTCCGTGTCTCAGTCCTGGCTGTCTTTAAAAGGATAAGACAGAGGCTTCTAAGAGAGAAAATCTCCTTCAGAGGGCTCTGCTGCCTCGGCTGGCATGGTGCAGGTTGCAGGAGTGTATTCCAGGACAGTCCTCAATGGCTCGCTGCTGTAGCTGATTGTTTGTCATAAATATAAATAACAGCAAGTGGAGTTCTGTGCTGGCGACTCGTGCTGTTACACTTTGTACACTGATGTTCTAACACCCTCACACTGCTTAGACTCGTACCATTACAGCAGATGGATGAACACTTGAAATAAGGCTCTAAGAAGGGGGTCAGACCTCCAGGAATTAGTAAGGAAAATATTGTAATGGCACAAGCAAGTTCTTTGCATGACCCTGGCAAATTTCCTGCAATGCTCTTTCTGCTAATGGAACAGCAAGAAATGAAAACAAGCCAGAGTCTGATGTTCTCACTGCGTATCCACAACCGATGAAATTACAAAGCCAAAGATATTTTTTTCACACTCGGCTTCTTTAAAATGCGTATTTCTGACAACAGATGCTGTATGTATTTGCTTATCCTGCAGGTGACTATTTGCATTTGCTTGTGTTGATTCAGGTGTATTTTCAGATATGTAACAGCAGTGCTTTAGGGTCAAAACGGATATGTAAGAAGATAAGGAAGAAAAAGCTCTTTTGTTTTCAATTAATAAGCCTACCTATCTCAGAAAATAAAAAGAACAAAGCTATTCAAAAAAAGTGTTTCATCACAGCCAGCAATAAGCAATGCTATTACACTTATCAACACAGAGAAAAAAAACCCTACACAGTTTATTTAGTTCAAAAAACAATCACTGGAAATCATTCCACTTGGTCCTGAGCACAGGAATTTTGCATCCATATTTCCAGCTTTAATTGAGGTCTTATCATGTTGGCTTTGGCTCATACTTTCTGCCTCTCTTTTCTTTTCCAGATACTGCCTTTGGGATTGAGGTGAGTGGAAGATTTCTTTCTGTCACTTTTCTTAAGTATGTGGCCTGGTAAAGACATAACCAAAGGAAAAACCTCCAGCCTGTAGATGCTCAGCTGTTTTTCACCTAAGTGTGACCCTCATGACATTATAGTCAGATTTTACAGTGTAAAACACTAAATTACACTGCTCTTGGCTCTACATCTATGCTGCATGTTAAAAATGTTTTAGTAGTAATGATACAAAGTTTTTGGATTAATTACTTCTTCAGCAACTTTAATTGGTCTAAGTTTTAAGCTGGAAATATATAACTGGTTCTAAACTGTAGCAATAGACTGTGGTATTGGAGCCTACTGAAAGACTAGAATACTATGAGCTGCTCCAGCTTCCACACACCAGGTCGTTAGTCTTGGTCCTCTGAAAAAAATGTGATCAGTGTATTAAAAATGAAAAAGTAAAAACAGAAGTGGGCTGGAGGGGCCACAAGAATAGAAGACCTAGGGACCAATGGAGGGTCTTTATAAAATGATGCCAAGAGAGCATGAGAGAGCCCCACTGAACTACCCCATCCGAGGGGCTGCACAGTTAAAGCTCTCCCCTCCTCCTCCTCCTCCTCTTCTCCTGCTGTGTGGGGACATCTGGGGAGGAAGGATTTTCCAGTCACCAGATGGACCCACAGCAGAAGTTTGTGCTGGGGCAGTGAGGACTGGTTGTACCTGGTCAGCGTCCAACACAAAATGAGCGTTGTGAACGTGACAGGTCTTCTCACCCTGTTGCTGTGATTCCTGTGGCAGGTGGACTGCAGTACATATCCCAACACCACAAACGAGGAGGGCAAAGAGGTGCTGGTCTGCAGAGAGGCCGACAGCCCCATCTGCGGTTCCGATGGAGTCACCTATGGCAACGAGTGCCTGCTCTGTGCCTACAACCTGTAAGTACTGCATGGGCACTGCCTGGGGACCTCAGGCAGCACAGCTCAGAGCTCCTGGCAGCACCACTGCTCACCAGTCAGTGATCTGTCGCACGTCACCTGTGTCAATGCCCTCAAAATGAGCTTGGGTATCACAGCACAGCGCTCGGGCGGCGCTTTAGTCACCGTGTCTTTCTTTTGCTTGTGTAATTTGTTCAGGTTTTCTTTCCTCCAGCTCAAGGATCAGCCAGGTGATGGCTCTGGGAGAACATCTCATCACAGCAGAAGGATGGAGATGCTCTGATCAGAGCTGCCCAAAATGGTTCTAAAGCTTACCAGGGTTTTACATCCCTGCCAGCCACTCAGCTGGTTAGAGGGGGTGGCACTACCTTCTCAAATATATGTACGAAAAAGCCTGACTGAGAAAGAGTCAGTTTTCCCTTGTATTAATTCCAGCACCGTTGGATGTAGCGAGGTGTCTTTGCTGAACTTTTTAACATTTGTCTTTCCCTCCACAGAGAATATGGAACCAATGTCAGCAAAGACCACGATGGAGAATGCAAGGAAGCTGCCCCTGTAAGTTCAACCAAGGGGTGTGTCCTGCTTCTGACTGGCCAAAGGTGCTTATTGAAATAATTCAAACCCTAAACAAGAGTACAGATGAGCTGTCAGAATCTTGCATGGGTCATCTCCAAGTGAGCTGTCATCACGGTGACTCACAGAAAAGCTTTTTTCCTGCTCTGCTTGTGTCCTGCGTGGCCAAGCAGACACACTCACCAGATGCACTTGTGTGCTGTGAGCAAGGCCTTTACCAGTGCTTTGTTTGTTCCCTCACCAGGTGGACTGCAGCAGGTACCCCAACACAACGAGTGAGGAGGGCAAAGTGGTGCTGCTCTGCAACAAAGACCTCAGCCCCGTCTGCGGGACCGACTGGGTCACCTACGACAACGAGTGCCTGCTCTGTGCGCGGAACGTGTGAGTACCGTGCACAGGGACCGGGCTCAGTGCCCTGGAACTGCTCTTTTGAGCAGCAGGACTTCTACCGAGGCCTTGTCTGTGAGGTGCTTGGACTTTGACCCTCCACTTCTCCTCCTGACTAAACCTTGTTTTCCTCTGTGATTAGAAGGAAAGCCGTGCCTTTGGTCTAGGCAGAGAAGTAGGGGGCTGGGTGGGGATCTCACACAGGTTGGGATGCTGCTCTCAACTGAGTTAAAAGGGTTTGTGTGGCAGATGCTGCCATGCAGAGGACAACAGCTAACCTAAGGGACATTGACCTTGTCACACAGCCTGTCTCCTCATCCACCCCGACCCCGGTCCCTCACGTCTTGCTATAAACCAGCACTCTGGCAGGCAGTGACACCACCTGAGTTGGTGCCTGGAGCCATGTGGACACAACCTAAGCTGGATGTCTCCTGCATCCCATACAGGCTCAGGGATGCTCAGCATTCCTGGGTGATGGGGTTGCAGCAGAACAGGTTGCTTGTAGAGCTCCCTAATGCAGGTCTCTTCCCTTCCCAGAGAGATTGGAACCAGCGTTGGCAAGAAGTCTGACGGTGAATGTAAGAAGGAAATTGTGGCAGTAAGTGATTTGGGTGATCAGGGGCTGGGTTTTGGTCCTGCTGCTGCCAGGGGAATCACTGCCACTGTCTGCAGCAGCCCCCAGACCAGCAGCATCCTGCAGAACTGAAACAGCTGCTGTGCTGCAGCGCAGGGGGGATTTTGCTTTCTCTACACGTAATAAATGTTATTTGTGTGAATGCCAGGAAAGGAGCAGGTGCCTGCTCAGGAAAGGCTCAGTAAAAGAGTAGTAGAAATAATCCACCAGGGCAGAACTATGAATAAGAACAGAGAATGGCTTTTGGGGTCAGACCAATGGTCCATCAAGCCCGTGACTACTTGGTGCAGAGCCTGCTGTTGGCAGGGGCTGTAAGCACTGCGTAGGAGAGGGTGAGAGTAGAGAATGCAGAGAAGAGTGATTTCTACTCTTCCAGCCTCCAGCTGTTTTCAGGTGGAGGACCTCAGCCAGGTGTGATTTCTGTGTAGTCACGAAGCCTTGATAGATCTCTCCTCCCAGAAATTGCTCAGCCTCTTCCTGCAGCCAGACACATTTTTTGCCCTGTGATGCTCCTCAGCAAACACAGCACCCATTGCTCCAGGAAACAGAATCCCACTCTTGCAGTATCTAGCTATGTGCTGATCTTCCAGTTTTAAGACTACAGAAGGGATACTGGACCCCTGTAGAGGATCAGCACTACATTTCTCCAGACACCAGTGTTTTCCCATTTAATTTCCTGGCCAGCTTGGGAACACAGAGCACGGCACCTTCGCCGAGTGAACTGCTGCTGCTTGGAAATGCTGTGACCAGGTTATGATACACATCTCTTTGAACAGGAAATTATGGTCTATTTTTATATTATTAAATTCTCCTGGCATAGGAGAGACTGACACCTCAGTTTATATCAGACATGCAAGGAAGTTAATTACTTTCAGTAAGATTGGTATCATTAGCACTGCAGCTCTAGCTCAGGGTTCAAGCCCTTGTGCCACTGACTCCCTCACATCAGACTCTTTTATTTTTGTTTACTTTTTGCAGGTTGACTGCAGTGACTACCCCAAACCTGTCTGCACCCCTGACTACATGCCTCTCTGTGGCTCTGACAACACAACATACAGCAATAGGTGTAACTTCTGCAACGCAGTCGCGTATGTACAAATACGGCTGACATTTGTGTTATCATTTGCCTCCTGTGGGCACAACTTTGCACAGTTGCTGCTTTTTTGTTTGCTGGACACTGTTGATTAGGGATTTGCATTTTAGGAGGGAATGCCAGCCACCGTGTCAAGCATTCATTTATTTTTTTCACTCGAGCATAAAAAGAGCTACGGCTGCTTCGTTAGTGTGAATGGTTCAAAGACCATTTAACCTTAATGGAATTTTTCTTGCGTGTTGCAAAGGAAATGACTTTTGAAAATCTGCTATACTTTCCCCACAGATATTTTCAGTCTTAAGAATGGGTTAAATTGTTTCACTCATCTCTTAATAATCAAATAGCAAATGGGATTATGAGTCTGCAAGTTCCTTGGCTCTGGGGCAGGATCCCATCTGACACCACCTCTAGGAGCCATCAAAAAGATTATAGCAGGCAGGACTCTGAGTTTAATTCATTCTTTCCTCTCCTTGCTTTCAGGGACAGCAATGGGACTATCATTTTAAGCCATTTTGGAAAATGCTGAGTATCAGTGCCGAGAGAATTCACCACAGGATCCCCACCGGCAAATCCCAGCTAAAGATCTCACCTCAGTTCATCTCACCCTCTGGGGAGCTCAGCTCACTCCTGATTTTCTTCCTCAATAAACTAAATCAGCAACATTCCCCGGTCTTCTTTCATGTGTTGTCTCATGAAACATTTTCTTGTGATTTGTTGAATGATGATGCCAGGCAGAATAGGTTACGTGCTCAAAGCCCTGGGATAGAACAAGAACAACGTCTTGCTTCCCTCCCTCTCATAAAAGGCAGAAAATTAAATACAGATGCTCGAACCCCAGAGCTGTGTGTCTTTGCACATAAACGACAGTGGCCCTGCACTAGCACTCAGACCCTTCAGACGTTTGACATTGTAAAGGGCAGAAGTGGTGACACAGGAGGGTCTCTCCTGAGGTATTCCTGGTGCATTTTCCGTGTCAGCAAAACCCGGTCACACCTCGGTGTTGGTGCCCGGAGCTGATCCCTGGCTCTGTCCTCACCTGAAGTGCTGCTCTCTCAAGGGCGCTCGGTTGGCAAACCCCAACACGTGCATTGTCCCTGTCTATTTGTCTAAGTCCTCCAACTGATTTACCACCAGATTTTTCTCATCTGAGTCGTCCTTTAACACCCTTCAAGTGTTTTAAGATAAATGCCTTCCTAGGTGCGGTGCCTACTCCTGCCTACTTGTCTTCTCTCAGTCTCCAATTACACAACGCTCTTTGCCAGCCCAAGGAGTATTTCAGCAGTGTTTCAAAATCCAAGGACAAAGTATCCTTCTGTTTCTTGAGAGTGTGACCTGTCATTGGCGTATTGTGCATGAAATTTATTTTGCTTTTGTCTTCTGTTTGAGTATTGAATTGGGGTTTTTTTTGATCCACACAAGAGAAGCATAAATAAATTGATCTTATCCCTTGTGAAATGTAATATCTCCCACATGCATTTCTTCTGGGAATCAAAGGCAGAGGGGTGCTTCTTCTCCTTGATGGAGGTTGTCCCAAAAAGCAATGCTTTGGGGGTAAAACAAAGAATTTATGTAGAGATGGGCAGATGGATGAAGCAGCGATTTCCAGATTGGGTTCAGCTTTTCTAGGATCCATGCTGGGGTCTCAAATCATTCTGTCATCATCATACTAAAAGTCTATTACTGCAAAGCTAATGGCTTTTAGGGAAAATAACAATTGTAAATTTTTTTTGCATAATCCCATAAAAGTTTCTCCATCCCTTGTCACTTCCAAGGACTCCTTTCAGTGTCTGGGATGCCCTCTTGCTTGCCTTCCTGGTTCATGGCTTTCCTGCTTTCACTATAACTTAGTGATGTGTTACTTGGGTGAAGCACCAAAATAAAAGGAGGGCCTTTCTGCTACGCAAGCATTTCATTCAATGTTTTTCTCGTGAAAAAGCACTGCACAAAAATAGGCACTGATAGGTGCACACGGAGAAAACCTGACAGCAGTTTGTGCAGTCGCTCTTTTGCCTGCAGGAATTTTCCGTGGTCCTTCAGAAGGAAGCTGTCACATATTTCACTTAAAATAACGACGCAGAGGGTGTATCTAACACATCTAAACTTCTTGCGACTCCCGTCGATGAAGAAACATCCTTCTTGGCTTACAGCACGGCTTACCTCTTTTGAGATTGCCACGGAGACAAAAGGCTGGAAGTGTTGCTGCAGGATAAGGGTGGATAAGGCAAATATGAACATGCACAAACACACCCCTGCTGTGGTGCGGGCGTACATATAAGCGTGGTTGCCACCTGAGGACAGAGTCCAGGCTGTGTTTCCTGAGCAAAAGCCAAGCTCTGCTGCTCACAGCTGCTCTAGCCACCATGAAGACCACGGCGGTGTTGCTGCTGCTCTCTCTGGCCCTTTTCTGCATCTCAGGTGAGTGACGCCAGTGCCTCCTGCTCTGCCTCGGAGTAAGCGCTGGCTGTCTTCAGAACCACAAAAAAACATCCTCAGACTGGAAAGAGCTTCATTCTGCAAGGACTTATTTACTCCTAGAAAGATAGTGTTGAAAAGACTTGACATCAGAGACTATCACTTATGGGGTAATATTTTAGCAACAAAACTGAGTGGGTAAGAACAACTGTGGGAACAGCTCTGCTCTCAGCGCTAGTTTATGCATAATGAAAGAAGTGACATGTACGTGGTGCAACCCGGAGACAACCAGTATTTAACCTCTGAAATGTTGCAGAAACACAAATAATTTTACTCAATGAAAACGAACGTTTCTTGTAGTCATCCCGAACCGAGGTGCAGTTTGAGAGCCTGAACTGCTGTAGAAGCTTTATAAATTCGCCTCTCACTAAATACTTTTCTTATTAAGAATAATCGTGCCAATGCATATAAGATGCTGCCCCTGCATACTTGTAAGCTTTATGTCCCTGTTTACCTCAATAATTCACTTCACTTTGAGTACATGTCCTGCTCCATCTTTTGAACCATGGAAAATGCTTTTCTCTTTTTCATTTTGCACACCTTTTTCCATTTTGACTGTGACCCTCATTAAAAAAAAGTGCTACAGACTCAGCACAACATTTTGCCTGAAATTCCTTTTGTCTAAGAATAATTTGCTAACACACAGGGAGTCAGAAGTTATGTATTCGGGGCGCGCATTCGCAGATTTTAACAGAATCCATGAATTGCATTTGTAACATATTTCCTTTTCTTTTTTTTAGTTCCAGCTACTGATGCGCTGCAGGTAAGGGACAGATTTTTCTATTCTCCATCCTTTCTTTCCTTAGAGCAGTTTCTGTATAAATCCTTGCTAATCACATTGTGATCGAGCCTTTCAAAACCCTGAGACACCCAGCTGCCTGAGCAATATTTGCCGCAGATATTATCGGGTGAAATTGCCATTTTCACCTGGTGACAGTTTCAACAAGTAGGGCAGTATTCAGCTCATGTCCAAGTTGTTGTCAAAGTTCCTGCAGCATCATTTTCAGTGGTTACACAGGCTCTGCTTGGCTGGAGGCAATGCTCCACTGCAACCTGCCCTGTCCCCGGGTTTTTCCTCAGCATCTGCTTGTGGCCAGTAAGGAGGGAGATCAAAGGGTGTGTGGGACCTCCCAATGTCACCTTTCTCACCCAGCTTTGGTTCAGAGCTCTTTTTTTTTCGAATGCAGGCTGCATCCGTGTACTGCAGGAACCAGAGGACATTGAAGAACATGTGTACCATGGAGTATGTCCCCCACTGTGGGTCTGATGGTGTCACGTACCCCAACAAATGCACGTTCTGCAATGCATTCCTGTACGTATGGAAGAAATCTCTTCACTTGCTAAGTGGTGAATTAACTTAGCTTAAACTGGCTAATCAGTCTTGGAGACTGGTTAGAGAAGTAAAGTTCTTGTATTTTGTTTATTCGTTCTCTCACTAGTGAGGGTAATTTTTTTAATTGGGGGAGTTTTCTGGGAGCTCCCTTCTTTCAGCTATAAAGAGAGAACATAGCATTCTCCATTTCCCTCTGAAGTGATTTGCAGAAGAGCTTTCTCCCAGCAAACAAAGTCTGTTTCCTACAGACTATTCGGTCTTTTAAATTAAGAATTTTTCTTGTCTTCGTATGTCAATAATAAAAGGAAATATATGGAATAGAGTTCAGAAGTCCCTCTGTGGTGTAGAGGGACAGACCAACAGTAAACGCCCAGATGTTCTATCTCTGACATACAGATTTCTTTCTCTGCAGGAGAAGCCGTGGAGGTCTTAGCTTGAGGTCCCTGACTGCATGTTAAGCTCTTGGCAGGATTCAGCCGAGAAAGAGGATCCCTCCCTGGCAATGCTCCCCATGGCAGATGACTTCCTAAACCCTTGGCCTGACCCTTGAAAACTTCTCAATCCTGAAACCTCTGCTTAATAAAAAAAAGCCCCAGCATTTATGTCTTGCTTTAGTGTCATTCTGGTTTTACCTAATATGTGGCCTGATTATATCACTGCGACAATCCTGGGGTGTGGGAATTAGTGGGCAAATTGCAGGGAGAGGCAGAACAGTGTTCTGATCTACAAAAACATCAACCCCAACCACAAAGGCAATGGGCAGCTTTTGTGGGCATCCGTCTTCATCCGGCTTTCCGAAAGAGAAGCAGGGCTGGAGATGCATCCAGGTGCTCCAGTCCGTTTACTGCTCTGAGGGTGTCTCAGACAGACACTCTCTGCCTGGGTGAGAGGAGCTGCCTCCCTCCCCAGCTGCTGCTGTCAAACACCTGCAGCCTCACCCAGCGTTTCTCTTTGTAGCCTGGCAGCACGAAGAGGCCCCGGGCAAACCTCAACATTCACACAATTAGAGACAGTCCCAAGACTGCTGTAATTGGGGCATTCTGGCGCTGTTCTGCAGCACAGAAAGGGTCTTGCTGGCACCATGAGCTGCTCATCCCTGTTTCAGTTTCCAGGGTTATCCTCCATTTCTTACACCTACAAGAGAATAGGTGAAGAAGGTCACATTCCAAGCTGCCTCTGCCTCGCAAGCAGCATCGAAAACCAACCTCTAGATGAGAGAAGGCCTTTTGCAATCTGCTTTGCTCCCCAGAGCAATGACACAGGATGTTTTCTCCGGGCAGGCAGATCCCTGTCTCTGCCCACACTGGTTCCCTGCTGAGGGGCATTGCAGAAAACCAGTGGGCAGCCAGTGCTAACAGAGCTGATGTCCAGGGCATGCTGGCAATCACTGCCACAGCCCGTCTGGGCACCTCGCCCATCGCTTAGCTGCTGGTTGAAGGTAATTACGTCAACTGTCGCTTGCAGAGGATCCTTTGAGATTCTCCGGCCTCTGGAAGTCTCGGCTGATGAAAGGAAGGGCTCAGAGTCGTAGTGTTAATTTATAATTCATTAACAGCGAGGCGCTGCCAGTGCCGCGTGCTGTAGAGGCAGCAGTCTCACAGTCAAATAGTTAATGATCTTAAGTGACAATGTGTCACTTCCCAGAGACTGGAGAGAGCAGCTCTCTAAAAGGAGACAATTTATTTCCAAAAGACATGACTCTCTGCAACCATTTAGTGCCAAGTCCCTTCCCGGGGCTGGAACGCCCCTCCTGTGAGGGGGAGGTCTGTGTGCGGGAAGGCTTTTCATGTGATTTCTGAGGACCAGGATAAATTGAGGCTCTGGGAGGTGATGCTGGGGGTGTGGGGCACATTCAGTCTCCTTCTTCTCCCCCTCCCCCGAGTGTGGGAGTCAGGATAAGAGAATACCAGCCCCAGCAGTTTTTTTTTTCCTGGGCAGCAGCAGAGAGGATGAGGATGGCCCTCAGGAACCACGATGCCTTGGAGACAAGCAGAGCTCCCGACTGTGCTGGTGATCCCTGTGATCCTCAGGGAGCCTCTTCCAGGGGCATGTCTGCTAAACAGGAAAATCCAGCAGGCAATTAAGGGGAGACTGTGAGTAGAAATGATAAATCCTCTGCGATGCAGAGTGAGCAGGATTGCTCGGGAGTGACCCAGGGCAGAGCAGGACCCCAGCGGAACCCCCAGCCTCTCACCTCAGCAGCTCATCCTGGATGCTCCTTAGGATGGAGAGGAGGAGATTTCTCTTTTGTGAGCACCTTGTTGGAAATAATTTTTTTTATTGCTTCTCAATAAAATCCTGCCACAACAGCACAAATCCTCTCACCATTACTAATCTAACTCTCCCTCCAGGATATTCAAGGCAGGAAACGTTGTCTGCATGCCAAGGTATTTTATGGTACGATTCTTTAAGCAGTACCTCGGCACTTTATGTCATTATCTGATGTTTTGGATTTAGGAAATGCCATTCAATTACCCCACAACCCGACTAACACATTGCATACACTTATTTTGTTCTGCTTTATTTTATATCATTCCTTCTATTTTCATGCATTGTTCTACTTGTTGCTGGCCAAAATATACCTCAGGCCAGTCTAGACCTTTCTGTTAATGCAGTTTCTCTCTATGGCTTCATTCAGCAGAAATGGTTTGTCACTGCAGTCTTTCTTGATGTGGAGAAAAATAAAATTATATTTGAAAAGTGAATTAATTGCAGGTGTTTTGGGGAGCTGGCTGTGTCAGAGCTATTGCAGTGAGGTAGAGCTGAGATTCAGTGAGGGATTGGGATCCTCAGCCTTATGCTGTTAGCATGCAGCTCGCAGACAGTCAAATTATTCCAGACACCCTGGCCCGCGATATCATCTGTGCTTAAAAGACTGGCGATACGCAGGCAGCAATCAGATAGCCGAACTACAAGGAGAAATAATAGGCGAGTGCGGCTTAGAGCAGGGGCTTTGCCGGCTGTAAATTGAATTTCTGTTCTCATAGAAGATCCAGCTCTGCCCCCGTGTGCGGAGGTCCGGGAACAGCAGCTTGGCTGGGAGCTCCTGCAGTTGTTGCACATCCCCGGCGAACCGCAGAGAAACGCGGCTTGCGCCGGTCCCTCCTCCAGCACGGCCCGGAGCGCTGGAACCTCTTTGTTCTCGATCACCCTGTGACAGCAGCAGACCCGAGCAAGGACAATGACACCGCTGCTGGCATGGCGACACGTCTCGCATGCACACGTCCACCTTCTTATTTAATAATAATATAATAATAATAATAATAAAGCATCGTTGCTCTTTGTAGCCAGATGAAGCCCATGGCAAGTTTTAAACCAAAGCAGGGAGCATCAATGGAGAATTTTTTAGGTTGTCGTAGGCTGTGGACTTACTTGAGATGGGGAGTCTCAAGGCCAGAGGAAAGGCTTCCCAGGAAATGATCACTTCTATGGGAAGAAATACTGCTGGATTAGAAACTGGCTAGAATTTCCAGAGTTATTGGAAATTTACCTTAATACAAGAGGACCAATCATATGATGGCCGACATTTATCCCATTCATGTGGCCATAACCTTCCTGAATGCTTACCCTCTAAGCACCTGAAATAGAAGGAAGAACTTTATTTAAGAGTTTTATTTAGGCTTTTGTATGGATCTCGTATCTGTAGAAACATTAAAATAATCCCAAAGTCAATCTACTGAGCCCTCCACCATGGCACTCCTGAATCTCTGAATCTCAGAATCACAGGATAGTTTGGGTTGGAAGTGATCTGTGGAGATCATCCAGTCCAACTGCCAAGGCAGGGACACCTGGAGCAGGTGACACAGGAACATGGCCAGGTGGTTTTGGAATGACTCCAGACAGGGAGACTCCATGACCTCCCTGGGCAGCTGCTCCAGCGCTCTGCAACTCTCAGTGGGAAGAAGTTTTTCCTCATGTTGAGGTGGAACTTGTTGTGTTTTAGTTCATGGCCACTGCTCCTTGTCCTGTCACTGGGCACCACTGAGAAGGGTCTGGCACCATCACACTCATCACAGAGGGCTTTGGGCAGGTGGGTTCACTTTGCCCTTCCCTTTTGCAACAGGTGTATGACATTTCCCAAGGCTCACTGTTGTGGGAACTGTTGTTTTTCACCGCTCCTAATGCCTGTTTTCAGTCCATCTGCTTCCCTGTGATTACTCCTGCCCCATTCCCTCTGTTTCCTACTAATGGGGCTCCTTGTGCAATCCCCTGTCACACCTGTCCCAGCAGCTCTCGTGCCCTGCCCTGGATACTGCCCTTTGGCTCCCATCCCTTCCCCCAGACCCTGCAGCGAGGGTCTTTCCTTGTATCTCTTTTTCTCCCTGCTGCCCTGTGAAGTGGCAGAGGGTGCTGGAGGAGAAGAGCTGCTTTTGGAGCAGTCCTGGATGGCCACCAAGACCCTCGGGGGCAGCATGTGGGGCAGAGGGGATCTCCCAGCGGATCTAACTAATGACAGGGCAGGTGTTGGCCCAACATGAGAGCGATGCCGCTCCCTGGCAGACACCTGCCAGCCACAACAGCTCCTGGAGGCTTCAGCCTGGCAGGAAACACAACAGGAGAAGCAGCACAGTTTCTGCTAATGGGGATCTCGGATCTGGAGGTGGGTTTGGAGGAGTTTGGGTCGCAGGGCTGAAGAGGAGACAGACTCTGCTCCTGGAGCCCCCCCAGCCACAGGGCTGGCCAGCACCACCTCCACCGGTGGCTGGGGCAAGTTCTGAGGAAGCTTTGTTTTCAGACTTTGGCTTTCCTGCCCCCGGAGATTAATCAATATTAATGCTCCCGCGACTACCGCTTCCTTTCCAAATATGCTCACAATCAGTTCAAGGAATCTGAAAGTCAACTCACTCAGGATGCTAAGAATGCGACAGAAACAACTTTCAAAGGAACCCTTCAACTTGTGATATTTGTGAAAGAGATCCAAATAGCATTATTCATTTATTTTTCAGGAAAATGATTTCATTGATATAAACAGGCCAAATCCCACAAGCTCCATCCTGTGACTACAGTTCCCTTACACTTTCAGCTACATTTTTATGATTTATCTGCTCATGCCAAGTGTTGAACATCTCCCAGGATAATAAGAAAACCAATTCTGATTTTCTATTTAAAATCCAGGCTGCCTTTAAGCCACACGTATGAATCAAGCTTCTTCTGAAGCACAAACAAGTTCCATCCGTCACTTCCTTCCGCGACTACATTAAATCAAAAATTTATTATTTTATGCAATATCCCTTATTTGTTTTTCCATGCACCTGCGATAGAGTCGAGCCACTTAGCAGAGCCTAGCACATTATTTATCACTTATCTTCCCTAAAACACGACTTTCAGCTGACACTCTAAATTTAATGCCATATAATTGAGGGAGAAGGGGGAAGCCTAACGGCTCCCCTCCTGTTTGCAGTTACTGGAATTTTTTCTGGAATGCCTTTGGTATTAACAAGCCCATTTCACCTGCATAGAATACCAGTTGCTTGCCATTTATAGGAAACATTATCCCAGTACAGATTTAAGGCTACTTAGTCTCATAATTTCTTAATCAGACTCATGCTCATTGCCAACAGATGAATAACTCTTGCTCCTACACAGAAATGTCTTATAAACTTCTGGGGTTTTTTGTAATGCTTTTCTCTCGTGATGACTTTCTGTTGGTGAGAATCCAGTGTACCAGGAAATTAAAAGGAGAGAGTGTGGAGAGATTCACTGAGGCTTCAGCATCTTTGAAGTGCACTGATGCCTGCCAGACCCCAGATCTGATGTCAGTAAAAGCTTAGAGTGTCCCATGCTGCTGTCCCCCATGCTGCTGTACCATGAAATTCTCCTGGAGCCCAGTTCCTGTCTAGCCCAGTTCCTCTCTAGATATGGTGAGCACAAGTCAAACACTTCCAACAAATGGGCTCTTTTTTCCCTTCCCCAAATTCCATATGCCATTTCACAACATCCACTGTTGAGACAGTGCTCCTGTTTGGAAAGTACAAATCACTCATTGTACAGCAAGGCGCCTTTGTTAACAAGCTGGGTGTAGCTCACATTTTTGTTTAATTCTTCTGGGCATCTCTCTAACAAACAAGTACTCTTTGGAGCTCAACTCGGTAATCGATACAATTTTCTTAGTTTACAGAGCAAATAATTACTTTCTGGTGATGACTTCACAAGGTCGGGGAGATGCATATATATACTGGGGAGGGAGAAGGCAGAGAACCATCCACGGACTCTCCGGCAACCGACCCACACGGAACAGCCGTAACCACCACTGCCAACATGAAGATGGCCAACTGCGCTGCCCTTCTGGGGCTGGTCCTTCTCGGCTGCCTTTCTGGTAAGGCATTTTTGTCATTTTGGTTACATTCTGTGCTGGTCTAGACCTCCTGATCCTTTGCCTGCCCCTGGGTATCCTCAAGGAGACTGCAGCCCTGTTGGGGATGTGATGGTTTAGGAATACGCGGGCTCTCTTTTCGATGAACTTCACCCTTGTGCAGATAAACATGTGGGATCTATGCTTTAAGCTTTTGAGCCTTAGTGGGGATTGTAGTGATGAAAAAGGATAAAATTTCGGGTCCTATTTCTTGTTTAGTGAACCAAAATATCTGGTTTCACAAATAAGTGATTTTCTTTTTAATCTTGGTTTATCACTTCATGTTTACTTGAAGTAGATGAAACATTTGGGTAGATAATCACTCCTCAGTAATGAGAAGGTGTATTTGGTCACTCTGTAGGGAAATTTATGATTCCAAAGGAATTTTAGTGAAGGACATCATACAATTTTTACATTTTTTAATTTCTGTTTTTATTGTAGATCTTGCTGTTGCTCAAAGACGGGTGAGTAGTAGATCTTCTTTGTCATTTAGTCTTGATTTCTAAGTCTAGATGAATAATTCATACTCATATTCCAGGGAAGGATTGAGGGGAAAAAAAAGGATGAATAACAAAGAAGTGCCCCTAAGTGCACCTCTTTTCCCCAACAGAAGAAAATACCTTTTTCAGAGAGAGATAATTTAGCACGTTGATGATTAAAAAGACAGCGATTAATAATGTAGAGTGCGAGTCAGCACGGCACAGAGTGCCGGCAGAAAATCTATCTGACTATTGAATATCTGCCTAAATATCTTCCCTGTCTTGATTCCCCAAGGAACGATCATTTTTGCCTGTAGTTCTTGCCAAAAGTACTTTAAGTCTTAACAGCAGAGAGGTGCTTTCGTATGCTCTCAGAAACACAATATACTTTTTCTTCACCACGGAAGAGCCATAGAGATTCCTCACAGTAGCCTCCCAGTGCAGCAAAGACATGATTAGGGCAAGAACACCCTTCTCTCTGGTTGGAGACATCACGAGTCCTCTTTCCCAGGCCTCCTGCGATGCATACCTGCTGTCTGGAAAAACCATGACCATCGCCTGTCCCCGCAACTACGACCCCGTTTGTGGCACCAACGGCCGCACCTACCCCAACGAGTGCTCCCTCTGCAAGGACCTCCTGTGAGTAGAAGGTCCCCGATCACCACAGTGCCAGTTTAAGCAGCAGGCAGAAGCCCTCGGGGTTGTGACTAATCATGGGGTGGACTAGATTTTTCTTAAGTTTCTGTCTTCCCTAATGCCCGGGATTTTCCGTGTCAAAGCTCCAGAATCTGATTAATTACTGGGGTTTTACGGGTGGAGAGACTTAATGATTGAGATGACTATATGGCATGAAAAGATTAATCCTTGCTTTCCTTCTCCCTCTCTCCCTCTAGCCACAACCGCGCTCTTGACAAGAAACACGATGGAAGATGCGTTAGGGTACGGTCAGAGATCGGTTCCTTCTGCTGATCTGAGCGGTGGTGGGGGATAGCCCGACACAAACCTTGCCTAGGATTCGTTCTGTACTGAACCCACACAATTGCTAACTCTCAGAAGTGGAGCAAAAAGGAAGAATTTCAGATTTGCAGGAATTTAATTTGCATTTTGTTTGAACTGCTAAAATCAGCGAGTTTTAAAATGCAAAATATCTTCTGTATAACACCAGGCTTTAGAATGGAAACTTTTGATTTCAAGAGTGTTTCGTTCAGTGTTATGAAAACACTTCTCTTTAGATTTAGACTTAGAGGCTTGTTGTAGCTAAGAAATTCCCAGAAGAAGTTTGGATTTCAACAAAATTATAAATTTGTAACAGCAAACACTGATTCTGTCAGAATGCTCATCACAAAGTTAAGTTAGTATCAATACATGGAGCTACCATGAAGTGGCAAATAATGTCTATTTTTAGTTTAGAGAGAGAGTAAAGAAACATTCTGACTGTGTGATTTCACGTAATACAACGACTTCCATTTCAATACACTCAGAGTAATGGCAGGAGCAGCGAGCTGAGTGTGAACTCCATTTTTGAAAGACGCTGGCACCTCACAGCAGAAGTTGCTGCTGTGTAAGGTATTTTAGGCAAACATCCTTCACGGCGGCACTCAGGGGGAAAATCCACAGGGATGCAGCCCACCTCAGGACAGATGCTGACGCTGTATCCACAGGCAGGATTTAACCCACCACACTGTGGCTGGAATCCCCTTCCATCTTGCAGCTCTGGGAAGAGGGGGACACGTCCCTTGCACCCCCCTCCATTACACAGGGCTGATGCAAAGGGGAGAGGAGATTCAAATGCTGCTCTGTGACTGTTTCAGGTCGACTGTACTGGTTTCCTGAAGCCTGGCCGTGGTTACACCATCCCCTGCACCATGGAGTACTCCCCCATCTGTGGCACCAACGGCATCACCTACAGGAACAAGTGCCACTTCTGTAATGCTGTGGCGTAAGTGAAGGGCCCGGGTCAGGGGAGGCTTTCTGGATCAGTATTGCTCTTTTTGGTATTTGGAGCATAACGGGGTAGTTTGGCTCACGGAGCAGCTGCACTGTGCTCATTCATTCTCCACTCGCTTTCCCCCCACAGGACCGGCCTGGAAGTGAACCTGCAGAAATACGGACAGTGCTACACACAGGTAAAGCCAGAAATCTGCACTCTTAACTGCTGTTACATTTTGCAACACAAATTCATGACTAAATAATAGAAATGTGTGCACCGTCCTGGGGCATTTGGCCCGGAAAGAGGACTTGAGGAAAATAGTTATGCCAGGGTCAATGGGTATGGAACCAAATCCATGGCTCATGTATCTGGTCCTCTCTCTGACCTGGGAACAGCAGGCAGAGGGTGCTGAGACCTTCATTTGCTGTGAAACTGAACGAGCAGGAGATGCAGCATCATTGATGCCGGAGCACTATTAGTAGCAGTGGTTCTCTGGGTGGGAGAACTTAGTGCACTGGGGCTTGTGACCATCCCCTTTCTGTCCACGTGCCTTTGTTTGCCTGCTGAACCGGAGCAGCCAGGACAGAGCCAGTCTGGAGATATCAGCATGGCCATTTCACTACTTATAATAATATTTAGTAGTAATAATATTCTGCCATCTCCCTACTTCAGGCTGTTCCATGCAAGCACATTCTCTGAGTCTGCAGAATTGCTGGAACAACAGAGCCCTGCTCCCAAAAAGTGCTTTCGTGCTTTGCCATATCACAAATATTAAATAAACATAAAGCACTTACGTAGGAAAATACAGGGAAGGAAAGCTTTAAACCCTATTTTTGCTCCATTAGCAAACGATCGACTGCAGCCAGCAGAAGGGCAGCAACCTCTTCTGCACCTCCGAGTACAACCCCATCTGCGGCTCCGACGGCAGAACTTACGGAAACCATTGCCAGTTCTGCAACGCTGTCTCGTAAGTACAGAGCTCACCGTGTGGCCATGAAACCAGAGCAGCTGGAGCTCACATGCAGCTGTGGCAGCTGGTGCGGAAGCCCCAGAGCTCCCGTTAGCTCCCATCCCTACCCCATGTTCCTCTCCCAACGCTCACTCCTCCGCCACCCCCCAGGCACTGCAGGTCTTAAGCCTGAGTGAGTCTTCTCCTCCTCCCCTTGCAATTAAAAGCAGATCCCCGCTTGCAGGCTCATAGCATTGCTGACTGCCTCCCTGTCAGGGTGATTGAAAGTGTGACCGTAGGAGGTGTCCAGAATTATGGGGTTTGTCCCAAATCTCTTCAATGTACGAAAGCGTGTAACTCAGGGAATGTGAAAAGAGGAGGAACATTAAGTGAAGTACTCTATGGCTTGGAGAGCACAAGGGCATTTGGCTTATTTGGGTGAAGTTGGCTATAAAACTGAGATCCGTGTCTCTAATTTTGGTCTCCCTCTCTCTCTTCAGACGCAGCAATGGAGTTCTGCTCTTCAGGCACCAGGGCGAATGCTAAGCGCCGGAGCTGGACTCTTCAACACGACATTTCCCTCACAGATTCTTCAATCAAACATGCTCTTCCTTGCTCCCTCAACTGTTATGCATCAGTCTCTGCTTTGATTGATCAATAAATTAAATGCAGCCACAATCTTTGCCATGGAATGGTTTTTGATTTTGGTTTTGTTTTCTGGGCAGGGGTGATGGTCTTCAGGCTTTTGGGTACTTATCTGTCAGGCAGGAGAAGTAGTGAAATAAACCACAATGAAGAGCAAAACACCAGCCCAAGCCCTCACGAGAGAGCGTCATTCTGTAGCAAACCATCAGAGAATGCTATAAAATAGTGCAACTTTCCTAATCTTGAAGTCTTGCAGAGTGTAAATGGATTTGTCTTTGTCACAGCACTGCAGCTTGGAGGAACTGGACCTTTTAGGGGCCTTGGCCTGGGGGGATGGTCCTGGGGAAGGGTAAAAGGTGGCTCTGATCATCTCTACCTGGTCACACCTGGGCAAGGGGGCGGGTCTGGTGGTGCGTTATAAAAAGGAGGCTGATGGCAAAGGGAGGAGGTATCTCATAGGGAAGGAAATTAGGAACTGCTGCTTCCTTGAAGGGTGTGTCCACTGAGACTGTGCCCATCAGCAGAAACTTGCAGCAAGCTATGCAAGGCTGTAATGAGCCTAATGAGAACCTGAGGAGAAATTAGACTGGGCTCAGGCTTTCAGCTCCTTGGAGAAGGGATCTGAAAGCTGTACTGGGGGATTTGATGCAGAGGTAAGGCAAAGGACCCTTCAGGAAAAGGCCTTGGGTTTTCTAACTCCAGGAAAGAAGGGCCAGAAGATATTCTGGCAGCTCAAACGTGCTTTCTATCTTGGGAAAAAAGGTGTCAAGATAACATCTCTGTGGGAGCCTGAAGCGTGCACTGCAGGAACAATGACATACATGACTGCTCATGATGATGTGCCATCTTTTTGGGTGAGTCAAGGAGTTAATACGCAAACAGCACAAGCAAAAGAAGTCCCAAGTGCCGTGGCTCACACACTCCCTTCCTCATCCTTTCTCCACCTCCCATTCTCTTGTTATGTAAAAGAACACCTGCTGCTAAGGCTGATATTTAGGACAAAATCTGTGACTTTCAAGACACTTCTTTCAGTCTTGTTTCCTGCAGTAGATAATTTCTTGACCAAGGAGTTTGTAGGTGCTTCCCACCAGAAGGTGAGAGGCTTGTCTTTCCCCAGCACAGAGAGCAGTGCTTTGTCATAGGAAGAGGGATGAAAATTCTTATTTTCAGGGGTTTTTTTTGGTGTTAGTACAGGTAATACAAATCACATCATACCTTTGTGCCTGCTCCTAAGAAAAGACATATTGGAGTGTCATGAGAGTCCTCACTCTCATGTGTTACCTGCTTGTGTGACTGAAAAAAAATAGTTATGAAACCATAAAAGTAGCCAGTGGATGTGTTTGGCTATAATTTCTTGTTGGATGAGAGGTTTATAGTGTGGCCACAGACTAGTGGAGTTCTGGCCATAGCAGAAAATTGTCTTCAATGGCAAAGTCTTCTGGTGAGCCTCCTCTGCAGTGGTAGTTCATGCCTGAGGAGTTCAGAAGGCTTTGGGAAAGCCCAGAGAGGAACTGCTCCCCTGCAGCAAAATAGGGGGCAAATGGTGAATATGTGGCTGTGTCCCAGCTGTCTCACAATCCTCTCACAAGGACTCTTTAGAAGACGGAAAGGTTTGTAGCATTTAAGCCTAAAGATGGCCCAGCACAGGTTAAGACTCTGCCCAGCCACCCCTTAGGCTGCACAACAAGGTCCAGGTGCCCTTCTTCTATCAGGGGGATGGAATTCCCCCGCCTTGGCCACCAAGTCGACTGTTCGGGTGTCATACAGAAGTGGAAATGGGCAATAACAATAATCACCTGGTTGGTAATTTAGCCTTTTCCTCTGCTCAGCCCGTGAGGGATTGCTGCCTGCCGTGCGTTTGCTGAGGCTGCAGCCAGCCAGGTGTGCTGCAGCCACCGAAACGCTGGGGCAGATAAGGGGCTGAGGCATCGAGGCTGTGGTCGTGAGCGGTGACGTCTGAAACCAGAAAAGGCAAACAAGGAGTGCTGCGAGTGGCAGAACTGAGCGTGGCTGGGAACGGCGCTGCGGCCGACGGGTTTGATAACTAAATTACACGAGAGGCTGCGTCGTGAGATCACCCTTAATAGACAGCCGAGGATTCGCCTGTCACTCACGGTTTCTCTGCCACTGCGTGGATTTTAAGATGTCTGGCAAGCTGCAAACTGAAATACTTCCCCAGATGCAGGGCACCCATGGCATTGCTCTCCTGCAGAAAGTCTCTCCGTTGTTGGCTGGGGATGCTGGTAGAATCTTTTCGCTGTTGGTAGAAAAATGTATAAAAATGGGATCGTTATTTTTAATTTTTTTTTTCCACTCCTGTGTAAAATTTGGCTGGAACTAGTTGTGTATTCCAAATTCACTGGGAAAACCAAAGCCCAGATATATCTACACACATTCCTCTCCTAAGCCTCATCTCCTTAGGAAAACATACTAAAATTCAAGCTTATTCTTGTCTGGAGAGGTGTTTGGCGAACGGTGCAGCTGAACACAAATCCTTGCACAGCCTCAGCTGGAAATAGAGCTTGGATCTGCCAATTTCCCATCAAATTCCCTTCACTGCCACTTGCGGTGGGAGCAGAGCCCTAACATATGTTTGTGAATGTGAAGAACTGGGGAAACATTGACAGCTAGAGTTTAAATAGTTCAGGGAGGAGAGTCAGCAGTCCTATCTGGGACTGTGCACATGGCGAGGAGAGCATGTCACAGCCCAGCGCTTCTCCACCCCAACTCCACAAATTTAGAACCATCCTCAAAAATAGCCAGGGAACAACGCATAATTGGTTTCACAGACAACACATTCTCATGCTGTGATTTATTTCGTAACGTCTAGTGAGTGTCATCACGCCGCACTCAGAGCCTCGGTGCTGGCATTCAGAGAGGGCCCAGAGAATGAAAATTACCAGCTTCCCCGATGATTCACCGCTTTGAAAACTCAGCCTTGTGAGAATCCTGTGACTATTTAGAAAAAAAAAAAAAAATTATATTACAAGCATGTCTATCACTCATATAATTATCCCTTTCTAGGTTTGATGTGGACAGGGCAGCATTCCTTTAAGCACCATAAACCGGCCAGGACCAATAATGGCTTTAGGAATCAAGCGGAGAAGTTCTCACAATTAAGGTGGGGAATGAGGATAGCTACGGACAGGCACATAAATACACAGAAGGGCAGCTCTGTGTGCACACTGTGGGCTCTGGGACTGAGACAACACCTCCTGCTCTGACCTTGGCTTGGACTAAAGAGCTCTTCACAGCATGAAGGCTACAGGTGCCTTAGTGCTTCTCAGCCTGCTGCTGCTCTCTTCCTTCTCGGGTAAGTGATCTTTTCCCTAGCCTAGAAAAGAAAAACAAACACCAAAACCTCTCCTGACAACAGATTCTGGAGAGTCTTGATCACTGGCTGACAGGCTTGAAGATTAAGCTGAGCGAGTAGAAAATATCTGCAGGACTTGCTCACTCATGTGACATATTTCCGCTCCTCGTGTGCCTCTGCAGTGGATAAAGCAGTGGAGGTGTCACTGGGAGACAGAGCGAGCAAATTCTGAGCATTTCTTCAGCAAATATACCAAAGCAGAGTTTAATTATGAATTTTTGGTATAAATGTTAACTGGAGAGTTGTGCTGAACCAGTTAGAGAAGAAACTTGCTCACCTCCAGGTCATCTGCTCTCGTTTTGATCCTAAGCATCTTGGTATTTGGTGTTTTCCTTGGAGATGTGGAGACGTAATTAGATGAAATTTTCAGCTTTCGTTGATGTTGCCGAGAAAAGCGTGAAAATTAAATTCAAATGTCCTCGAGGAGTCAGAACAAAGAGGGCAAATTAAAAGGATCCAGCAACTATTTATCTGGAGATTTATACATCTCTGTGATGATGTAGGGAAGCTGAGTGATGATTTTTGAACCTATAGACCATGTCAGTGTTATCACTTGCTTGAGTCCAGCTCTGCAAGGTGTGTGGCGACAGTTATTGAAGAATATGTGGAACAAGAATTATTTATACTTGTTTTTCTGTGAATAATTTGAGAAAAAAAGTCACTTGAGAAAATGGCAAGCTGTGCACGGAGAAGAGGTGAATTGCTTTGTACACATTATTCATTATGAAATATTCATCTGTCTCTAATTGAGTCTTAATTGGGACTGGGTTCCGTCAGAAGGCTGATGCTTCCTTCCAAGGCCGGGCAGAATAGCAGCAAACTCTGTGATCTCCTGTAAAAGAAACAGATGTCAAGAGGCATCATCACAAATTCTGCTGTAGCTGCATGTAATATTTATAAAAAATATTTAATGACCTGTTTTGTAAATAATATGCAGATAGCCATACCAGTGCCTTCAACATTAAGGCAGCCTAGCCAAACCTGAGGACAGGGTAAATGTGCCAGCAGCAGGAAAAAACACCAAAGGACAACAGAAATAGCAAAAGAAGTAGGAAGGGTTGATGGATGAGGATTGAGCTGACTGAGGGTTGGGTGGGATTTCCACTGGGGAGGGACGAGTGTAGGACAAAGTCCTTCCACCTCCTGCCCAGAGCCACCTGAGCAGCACCACGGCTGGCAGTGACCCCACTGACCAGCAGCTACAGCCTCACCAAGTGCTGGGTATTCATCCCACACTGCTGTGACCCAGATTCTGCAAATCTGCGTTCAACCCACCCTGGAGTGTCAGGCTCCCCCTTAGAGACGTGACAGGGTCGCCCCGTTTCACAGCTCTGACTCAACCTACACGCCTGCCTGCCGGCTTTGCAGGGAGGAAACGTGAAGAGCATGGACTGATTAGCTCCAAGCCCAGAGCCTGTGGCTACAGAGGGGATTTTTGTGCTGGTTCTGACCGGCACTGCCTGTTCTGCTCTCTATCATCCCATGACGTCTCTTTTTATCTCACCCGGGCTGAGCCTGTCCTGGGTGGGTCTCTGGGCTGTGCCGAGCGTGGCTGTGAGCCCAAGCACGAGATCTCCTTCTCCATGGTCCACTCCCATCAGCAGCACCAGCCACTTCTATTGTTCAGAGGTGCAGGAGCCTAAAAGCCTTGAAAGCCAATAAAGGTTTAAAATCTCTGGGAGCACGGTTCCACATCCGATACGGCAGCTCGCTTCCCCGGGAGTGGCTGCCTTCCAGGAGATTGGGTTATGTGTCTGAGGTGTAGTTAGCAGCTGAATGAATGATTACATGGTATTTTAGTAGCGTTTTTCAAAATAGGAAAATACTGAAAAGCAATTCAGATAATGTATTTCCTGCCCCCTCTTCCCCTGTGAGGGATGACAGAGTAGGAAAAACCTGGAGAATGTTTCAGTGTGGTTTGCATAAAGGGTTTGTGAATTTAGCTCAGACTTTATCAGAAAGTAATGCTGACGTGTAAAATCTGTCTGGTTTTTATTCGGTTTTTTGTTTTAGTTCCAGATATAGCAGGTCAAGAGATCGAAGAGGTTAGTGCTGCTGTTTCTGCTTGCTGAATCTGCATTTAATAGAATCATGGAATCATTACTGTTGGAAAAGACCTCCAAGATCATCGAGTCCAACCTTTGACTGATCACCACCTTGTCAACTAAACCATAGCACCGAGTGCCACATCCAGTCATGGCATTTCACTTTGGAGGAATCTTTTTATAACCAAAATCTTGGTGCTGGGTAAACAGTTTTTAATGTCTGCTGGGAGCAGGTGGGTCCTTCCAAGGATTCCCAGTGCTGGGAGTTCACTGCTGCCTGCGGGATGTTATGTGTGGCCACGTTAGCAGGTAGAGCAGGGAAACAGATTTTTGGTTAAGCAAATGCTTCCCATGGTTAGGGCTGGGGTGCTTGCACAGGGGGTGTTTATGTGCTGCACCACTTTTGACTTGGCTTCACTGTCCAGTCTTCTCATAAAGCAAACGGGTTATTGAGTGTTCTATTCCCCCAAATTTAGTTCATCACCGGGACTTGTAGAGAGACAAAGTACCCGTACGCTTCCTCGGCATCACTGTTCATTCCCCAGGGAATTCCTCCATGGTTTTCCCCTCCTTCCTCTGGGAAAGCTGGAGCTCAGCAAGCGCCACGCTGAGTGCAGGGTTTCGCAACACGCTTGAAGTCATGCAGCAGGGAGGTAGCTCAGCTCCAAGTGCCTGACAGAGCATCAGTGATGACTGTTCTCGTGCATGCCTAGGCTAATCCACTCCTGTTGTTGAGAGATCAAGACTTCTCCCGGGTGACTACAATTTCCCTCCTCAAACATGGGGCCAAAATTCCCCTGAAACGCTGCTTCTGCTCATTTCCGAGAGGGCTTTTTCTGTCAGAAAATAGGCAGTGTCAGCACTTGTTGGAAAAAGCATTACATTAATGCCCTTGTGTCCAATCTGGAAAGTGAAACAAAGAATATGGGGGTCCTGAAAGGTTTTTTTAATTATTATTATTCCTTGTGCAGATTTGTAGAGAGTTTGTAAACAGAAGCGTGTACTGCACGAGGGAGTCCAACCCTCACTGCGGCACGGATGGCGTCACGTACGGGAACAGGTGTGCCTTCTGCAAGGCAGTGCTGTAAGTGACACAGGGGGGATTGAAATAGCAAGGTTTGCCTTCATTTTCATGGATCTAATTATGTTCTTCATGGAGGGGAGGCCCTGTATCCAGGGCTGTTTGGACCAGCCTCTGAACCGTGCCAAACGGAATGTTTCCTCCTTGGAGCAGAGCTGTGTGACTACGAGTTAATTTTAATTCATCTCTGGGCGTTGCAGGCTGCTGGTTGCCATGCTGAGAGGCAGCACAGGGCCTGGGAGGCAAATGCATCCTGCCTGTACCTTCCGCACGCACTAAATTGATGCACAATTCCCACTGTGTGCCACAGGCTGCAGCTCTCGCTGCCCACACTCCCGGGTACTGAGAAGTGCCTGGAGGAATGTGGGAGCTGAGCCATGCCAAGTTATTCCTGAAAAGTCTGAATGAACTTTGTGGAACAAGACACAAGATCTCGGAGGAAGAACAGGATGTCTCTCCTTTCCCTGAGCTCTGTCACCTTTTAAAGGAGATGCCATAGGAGCTATCCCTGATGGGTGGAATGTGCTTGCGAAACGTTTTTGCCTTAGCAATCCTTACATTTAGTGTGCAGCCAAGGCTGCCTTATCCTAGGGGGAATCAGAGAAGAATGAGGAGAGGAGAAAATGGCTGGAGGTTCCTTGGGAGGTACCAGGGACGTACACTGGCACAAGTCAGGCCTGTTGGGATGGATGAGCTCCGTCCCACACTGCTGTGTCTGTCATTTGCTTGGTCTAAGTCTGTCTCCCTCCTCTTACAGGAGAAGTGAAGGGAAAATAAGATTGAAGCACCTGGGGAAATGCTGAGTCCTCCCTGTGACCGAGCAGCAGGAGCTGAGCCGCCGTCGGCAGCGGCCACGGACACGGGAGCAGCCCGTCCTCCCTCTGCTGTCTCTGCTCAATAAAATAAAACTCAGCACGATTCCTCGGCTGGATTCTTTTTTCCCTAATACCCAGAAAAACGCTTTGATCCAGCCGTGCTGGAGCCTGATGCGTGGCTTTGCTCTCCCGTGCTGTTGCATCACCCTCCTCCCGGGAAGAAAGGCGATTCCCACGGCTCCCGTGGGCTGTGTCCTCCTGTCCCTACCAGCCACAGCTCCTCCGTCCCATCCTGCCTGGCAAATTGGCACATGCTGGGCAGCCAAAAGCTGCTCCTGCTCGTGGGCTCCTGCCCGACTCTGCCCATCCCAGGGGGTGGGTGACAGCGGGAGCCTCGGCTCCCTTCCCAGCCTCCATAGCCGCGTTCCTTCTCTCTCAGGGGTTATTGTGGGAGGGTGACGGGAGAGCTGATGAACAGCGTGACTGCAGATGCCTCATCTCCTTCGGAAAGCAGGGACAGCCAAGCTGAGGGTAGGGAATATTGCTCCATTTAAGCCTGCACCCAGAAGATGGCAGGTGGAGGCTGGTTTCAGGCAGAAGCTGCAAGGCTCTTCTTCCCAAATCAGCCTTTTTCCTTCTTCTCTCTAAGAGAACGCTTTGTCTTGAAAACTGTGAACTCGCCAGCATTAGTTTCCTGCTGCCGAGTGGCTTCTCATGCTAATAAAATTATATTTAGAAGAGCTCCAGATTGTACAAATTGTCAATAATTTAAAAAAAAATATTCCCTGGAGCAGAAGAGCTGTGGGCTTACTCTCCCCTTCTCTAGGATAAATTCTCTCTGAATCATACACAGACCTCAATTTTCCAGGCACACGTCTGCATTTATTTACAATTTTTAATACACACAGACTTCATTCCTTTCTTCACTTTTCACACTGCTGCCCTCTCTCTTCTTCACTCTGGCTGACAAATCCCTCTTTGTGCAAACACAAGAAAAGTAATTTTACAGTCTCTCCCTTTTCACTGTGCAAAACTCTCACAGGGAAATACTTGTGGCATCCTCCTGTTAAAACATTGGCAGTAGATCAGTGGGACAGCAGCTCCTTCATGTCAAACACTTAACTTTCAAAGGGAGCTTTAGAATTTATCATGAGCCTCAGGGGTCAACATCTTTTGCAAGCACCTAAATGCTGAGCACCTAAACCTCTGGACCTTGTTTGGACAGAGTTTGACTGTTTGCCTCTCCTGCCACAATCCCTGCTTTGAACTCAGCTGCGGCACAATGCCTAAAAAGAAAGGCCTCAGCACACCTAATACCAGCTTCTCCTCTGGTAATCCACATAACCCAGTTCTGGCAAATCCTTTGGCATTTGGTAACTTCCCAGGCAGGCAGCCAGTGCCTGAGCTGCACAGGCAAAGCTTTGTGTTGGAGCTGGTTTGGAGCTTCTCTCGGACCAGCTGCCTTTGATCCTGATGTTTTTCCCATCCCAGCCTACTGGATGCTTGCAAAATCTGTCACCTCTTCTTTGAAGCAGACCAAGCCTCTCTGTGGCCCAGTTGTACATCCTGGGCCCTTGGTTGGTTTTAAATTCAGGTGTTCTGTTACTAAACTCCACAGCAGGACCCCCAGGGCATGGGTGGGACTGAAGGGAGTGACATGCACAAGTGGTCATGGAGAACACATTGGGAAAGTGCCTTTCCTCATCAGTCCTCCAGCCTGGAGCAGGATGACCTCCACAGCTTCTCCTACCTTAGTTACCCTGTGGTGATCCTGTTACATTGTGTGGCTCTGGACCAGAACCATGTTCAGAGGACAGGAGCAAAAAGACCCCATTTTTAAGATGGGAAATGACATTTTAATGAGAGAAGGGCAATGGGGCATCTTTAAGCCTGAGAAGGCCCTCAGTGACTCCAAACTTCTCACAGCATATTGCCATGTCCAATCCTTTTTAATCTGGAGGCTGAGATAACAAGGATGGATCACGAGAACAGAACTTGCAGAAGTTTGCTTTTTAATAACCATCCTGTATTTGGCTTTTTCAGAGAAAATAGCAAATAAAACACCTCCATACCTCACAGACCCAACTACTATCTCCTCCACCTGTGCCAGGGAAGTGGAGAGTGGGAGTAATCTGCTTTGAGGAAATGATTTCCCTCACTTGGGGGAGCTTCCCAAAATGTTGTCCCCAGGAGAGGGCGAGAGGCAGCGCTCCAGCAAAAGCCACTTTTGTGATCCATCCTTCCAGCTGAGCAGGCACTTGGCTGCAGTTAACGGGGATGGAAGGGATGCTTTGCTGGTGTCAGGTCTGTTCACTCTTGGTTTTGGAATGCTGGATTCACCTTCCCAGTGGGGCTGATGGATCCCTGGGACAGGGCAGCAGTGGCCACAGGCTGTCCAGCCTGAGCTCCCATCTGTGTCTGGCTGCCTCCCTAGAAACAAACACCAAAACAGAAATCAAACCTTCAGCCACTGTTTTTGCTTGATTCTCTTCCTACACCTTTTAAGTTGTGTTGGGTTTGGGTTGTTTCGTTGAGTTGTTTTTTTTTTTGACAGCTTTGAAAGGTGAGTGAATCATGATACATTTGAGATCTCTCTTAGATAACATGAGCATCTTCACAGCTCCTTCTCTCCCTGGGGAGGAAGGGGCAGAAGCTGGGGTGGGAGCTGCCCCTTGCAGTGGAAGGAGGGCCAGGTGCTCCCCACATCTCACTCAGTCCCACAGCAGTTAAAATACAATAAGAATGCAATCTGTGCATGGTCTGGCTGCAGGGAAGCAACTGCTCACAGCTGAGCACCCTCCTGTGACCAGGCCATGCCCGTGGCAAGGGAAGGATGTTATTTCCCTCTCACAGCTTCACGCTGCTGGGCTCTTGGCCCATTTAACTTGTGAGCTCAACTTCTTCCTCCTCCTCCCCCAGCGCAGGCACGTGTCGCTGTCACAACTCCCTTGAATCCTTTGCCCTACTTTTTTCCCTTGACATTCACAGCGTTTGACAAGGCTTTTCAAGCTGCCATGGGATGATCCAAGGGTGGTGGTGCTGACTGCAGGGTTCCCACAACCCGGCTGGGGAGGAAGCTCCGGACTTGGTTATCATTCCGGTTCACCCTCTTTTCCCGAAGAGAAGCAGGCTGGGTCAGCTTGGAAGGGACTGTGGTCCAACCTCTTGCTCATGGCAGGGGTAGTGTTGAGATCTTATCAGCTTGCTCAGGGCTTTGCCCAACTTAGCACTGAAAGCCCACAAAGGTGGATGTGCAATCTCCTTGGGCTCTCTGTCCCAGGGTTTGGGCTGTCGCTCTGGTAAAGAAATTTTCCCTTGTATCCAACCTCAACATCTTTTCTTTCAACTGTCTCATCTCCAAACCATGTACCACCATGAAGAGTTTGAATCCACCTGCTCAGGAGCCTGCTTTTTAACTGGTCATTGCTGCTCTGTCCCCCTGAAATCTTCTCACCAGGCTCTGCCTCCTCTCACTGAGCAAATGCTCCAACCCCCAACTCTCTTGGTGGTTTATCACTTCAGTTTTCCAATATCTTTCTTATTTTGGGGCAGGGCCCAAAACTGAATAGTGGAGGGGATTCTGAGCCGTGGGGGCAAGGAGAAGGATTGTTTGGGGAGCAGGGGGGAGAGCTGTAGGAGTGTTTCAGGGCACTG
Organism: Struthidea cinerea; assembly: GCA_013397865.1. Lineage (NCBI taxonomy): Eukaryota > Metazoa > Chordata > Aves > Passeriformes > Corcoracidae > Struthidea > Struthidea cinerea. The sequence continues at coordinate 223,629 of VZTI01002792.1, forward strand.
AAAAGATGTAGATGGTGACATTTGCAGGGGGCAGCAGGAGGGGGTCAGAGCGCATTGGGTCCCTGATGGATTAGAGAACAGCTGAGCCTGCCTGGGGGTGAAAGGGCTCCCAGATGTTGGGAATCAGCCAACAGCTCCCTCCATCCCTGTCACAGCTGAAGGGCTTAAATAGGAGCCCAGGGGAAGGATTTGTCTGTTTTCACGGACTACAGAGCAAAGAGAAGGTGAGGAGTTTACCTAGTGGTGTGAGTGTTGGTGTTTGTTTTTTGGGAGTTGGTGGGGGTTTTGTTGGTTTGTCGCTTGCTTTGGTGGGTGGGTTGTTTGTTTTTTTTTTCCCCCCCTGCAATAAACAATGTAGTTTAGGAGCTTCTCACAGGAGCAGCTGCAGTAATTGTGCCTGGTGTAGGTGTCTTATAAGAAGCTCTAAAAATGATGGGAAAGGCTTAGAAAATGTGGAAGGCAAGGATTGCCCCAATACAGAAAGGAAGACTAGGGGAGGAATAAGCTTTACCCCTGCAGAAATGCAGGTGTCACAGGAAGAGCCGCTTGTTTCAAAGCTCCAAATGAAGTGGTGCTTCAAGGCACTCTTTGGCTTTGTCACTCATGGGGCAATGAGGGACAAGGACTTCAAGAAGGTCAGCTCCTCAGGATGCTGGAGACAGCAGGGCTTTGGCAGAGCTTCAATCAGGAGTTGAAGGATAAGGTCAAAACGGAGCTTCTGCTGGGCCAGAGGGATGCCCTTCCCCTTTTGAAGCTAAAATTGCTCAGTTAATTGTGAGTGAACAGAAATGTTGCTGTCGTGGCAGGGGCTGGCTCTGACTCTTCTGGCCTTCCCAAGGAATGAGGTGCCTTTTTTTGGCAGGGTGATTCTGGGGAGTCACCCGTGGTAAAGCCATCACTGCCTGGGAGCTGATGTAAACGCATCCTCCGCTTCTAGATATGCCCTAAATCCTCATGCACAGCTACACCAGGCCAGCGGGGGCTCCGATTTTGTCCGATTGGGGTGAAGACCCATTAGAAAGGAGGCAGGAGAGGCTGCAGAAGGTCACCTGCGCCCTTGCCCGGGGGATGCGCCGTTCCCGGGCATTGGGCTCCCTCTGGTGACCGCCGGGAGCTGGGAACGGGCTCTGGTCCTGCTGGATTGGCTCGTTTTGGAGAGGAGCCCTAAAGTCCTTTCTCTTTGTGCCGACCTTTGGGAGAAAGTCAGCCCTGCGAAAATGAGAAAAATGCAATTTTAGTGTTCCTAGGGCTCTGCTCGGGCAGGATCCAGCACCTGCCATCAAAAAGCTCAGGCACAGGGCGCCGTCTCTTCATATAGTAGGTAAAAGGTAATGACTTTCTTGGCCTGAGAGAACTCAGTCCCTTCTCTTCCCACAGGGCATTGCTCATCTCTCCTGCAGACCCTGGAGGAAGAAGTATGGGGACGGAGGAATGCAGCTGGGGTGAGCTGGCTTTGTATCTCTGTGATTTGGGGAATGCTTTTTGGTTACTCTGCCGGGTGCAATTACCGAGATTTAGCATCAGTGCTGGGGCTCAGAGCACGACACGTTTGCTGCACTTGTCACTGAACTCGCCTGCGGCTCGGGCTCTGCCTCTGTGAAGGATTTCCCCCCTGAGAAAGGAGACACAGCCAGTGGCTGCTCCTGGATCCAGCAGCTGTGGGACAGCGCGGCCGCGGCATCCGTGCAAGCCCTGCACCCCAAGCGGGTCTCAGAGGGCCTCCTGCTGCCGAGGGTGTGCTGCTGTCTGCTGCTGTGTCTCGGTGGCGTTTCCAGCTCCTGCTGATCCCTTGGAATGGTCCAGGCCTTGGCGTGGGCAGGGTGCAGTACTGCCGATGGACACTGGATGCTGCCACAGACCGGGAGCTTTTATCGCGTCTCTTCAGTGTAGTTCTGGCACCAGGCTGTGATCCGTGAGATGTTTTGGTTTTGGTTTTTTTTCTCGTAAAGCCCCAGCTCCTGGGCTGCGGTGATTAGGTGAGACCTGAACTCCTACCTCCCGACATAGATATATATTTGTATATGCGTTTATATCGTTTAAGCCGTTCTAATATGAGCTCAAATCATGATTCAAGAAGTAGGCTGAGAAAACTCAGAGAAAAGAAAAGCAAACTTGTTTGAAAAATCAGCATAACGTTGTATGGTAGGGGGCAAACAATTCCAGTGGACTAAACCCCAGGCCCTGTTTTGTTTGCAACTCTGATTAGCCCTGGGACACGTCCTGCAAATGTTGCCCTGGTAGCTCCAGGAGTCTGGCAGATGTCAGGTATCGAGACAGCTCTGTGATCCTCTTTGCCAAGTTGTGATAACAGCCCTTCCTCCTGCTTTCACGGGGCTCTTCTCCTCCAGCTACTCCAGTTGTGCCAGGCTGTGCTGGTCAAACACTCAGCTTTGACCAGCCAAACCTCACCTCCCCTCGAAAGCAGCTCCGTGCTGTTGAGACAGGAGGAGGACAAGGCGTAATTAGAGATGAGCCTTAACCCCTGCCCTTAGCAAGTGGATAGTCCTTGGCTGATGGTGCTTTGCTCATGAGAATGGAGAGCACTTGAGCTTCCCCGCTGTGCCACGGCTTTGTTGCTGCGTGGATGCTGGTGAGGTGATGGAAATATGAGAACCACACTTTCCCTGTGGGGATTCATGTTTGTAACGAGAGAATGTGCGGGCTGGGGGCTGGTACGGGATCAACGGGAGGATGTCTGGGGTAAAGGAGCAGCCTCGTGGTAAAGCTGTGCCAGCAAGCAGGAAAACTGGGCTCTTGGGGCCTCTTTATGCCCTCATGGGCAGTGCTGACCCCAAAGGGGTTTCTTGAATTTTCTGTGTTGTGGGTAGGCCGAGCTGAGTGCACTCAGCACCGAGCCTGGGAATCAAAATGAGCAAAAACTGTCCTTAAGATCAGCCTGAGTGGTTCTGTGGCTTTTCTCCAGCAATGGAAGGTCTCTTATACCAGGTATGAGGATGAAAGCAGAGATGGTGGCTGTGGGGAGATGGGTGTCCAGGGCTCTGGGACATGAGTGTGGGTATGGAGCTCTCAGCCCGGGGGCTGGGGGGGAGGCAGGAGGGCAGCACCTGCAGATTCCCCTCCAGCCTTGCCCTGTTGCTTTTGGGGCACACCTGTGCTGTCTTGAGAAAATCCTGCTGTACCCGCGTTTCATTGTGATTTAGGGACAGGGAAGCAGCGCTGATCCAGGGGTTGAGGAATGGTTTGGGTGAGCACACCTGCTGCTAGGTGCTTGAAGGGCTGGAGAGTGTTTGATACTGGCTGCAGGACACCCTGCCCGTGCTGTCCCTGCCCCTGTAAAGCTGCTGCCATCCAGCCATCGCCTCCTAATTGGCTCTGGCAGGAGCTTTAGCTGAAAAGCTCCTGTCTGGTTTCCGTCCAGACTTTAGAACAGTGCTTGTCCCATGCCTGTCCCAAGGCTTCTGCTCACCCTTCTGGAAAGGCAATGCAGGAGGGGGGTGTAAAATTCATCTGATTCTTGTGAAAGATGGATCAGTGCTGGAAACGCTGCCCTTGAGTCTCCATGTGCCCTGCTTACTGCCTGAATAGTCTGACAGCCCAGTAATGCTGCTGCTCTCTGGCTTGATTCAAGTTTCTTTGGAGAAAATACTGTGACTTGCTTTCCTTCCCCAGTTTCTGGAATTGTGCCCTGTACTTGACTGAGTCAGGCACTGTAGATCTGTAATTATCTGTGGTGCCTACATTTCCATTAAGGGATTTTATATGTTAATCTGACAAGATTTAGTGCTCATTTTGGGGTTTTCATCTTGCCGGCCGCCCATAAGCTCTTAGTGCGAAGTGCTGGGTTAACTGCAGGGCCAGCAGAGATGCAGGCAGGCATTTCTCCCTAATTCACTTTTATCCCTGATCCCAGCACCCAGCTGAGGCTCCTGGACCAGCAGGGAGCTGTGGGGCTCTCGGCATGTGCACTTCAACACACCTTTCCAAGCATCAGAGGGTGATGAATAGCTCTGCATCAGTGATCCAGGTTTAAACAGACACTGATTTTGTAGCATCTCTCAGTTTAAAACCAGACAAACTGCCATAAACTTGGCCAGGAATTGCTGGGCTGAGTGAAGGACAAGCCATGAACTTATTTGTCAGTGAAAACAGCGTCATCTCAGCTCTATAAAACTGAGTGTTATATGATGTACTAAATCTACCTAAATTGACTCAGCTGTGGTCTATCTAAAGTAATCATTTTATCAATGGGTTGTTTGATTTTTTTAATTTTTTTTTTTAGTGAATCAACCAAACCAATCATATTAAGGAAAAAAAAAAAATCACTGTTGCTTACTTAAATTCTTAAAATTTAGGACTACTTGAAAGTGGAAATGCACATACAAAATACAGTATTTTGATTCTGTTTAAAGAAGTCAGAAATTTCAATTATTTGCCTCCTTTCTTCCAGCTGCAGCTACTCACTAAATCCAAACCAAAGTAGCTTAACAGCTTCTGAATGTGTTTATCTCAACTAATTTACTATTTGTGGGAGTGGGGATATTGCCTAGGTGTAATTACAAACCCTCTGTATCTGAAGCTCAGAATTTCCTTCAAGTGATAGACACCAATTATTTTGATTTTAATTTAATACCATTCGTTATAGGAAAAGATTTTGCAACATACCTGTTCTGTCTAGTCACATCTGTAAGAAATTAATCAGATTTTTGAAAATCCCACATCACTTTATCAATTTCATTTCTGAGGCAGTTTAATACACTTAACTTTTCCAAAAATGTGCTCATTTTGGTCCTGATTCAAGAAATATCCATCATTAGGACAGCAGAGGGACCCAAAAGTGCATCAGTTGCAGTTTAAGTGTCTGCTTAAAATTCTGCTCATGTTCCCCCACCAAACTGATGCAGCTCTCACGGCTCACAAATGTCACACACACCCCTGTATGCCATGAAATGTGAACTGAATATAGAAAATTGGATAAACAGTCGTAAGTTTTGCAAAACACAGTTCCAGAGCCACCTCATCTTGCCCCAGGAACCAGGGCATCTTAGAAACTTTTACTAGAATTCGTTAAATTTGCAATATTCTTACTGTGCCACCATCTGTTATTCGAGTATGACCCAAACTTGGGGGGAAAACACCTGAGGGATGAAGCTGGGTGTTCACCAAAGGAGCTCTTGGCTTGTAGCTCATCAGTCATGGACAAAGCTGCTGCAGCCCCTCAGTCATTCCTGTGCCACAGCACAGTGCCTGCCACGGAGCAGGAGCCCACTGGGCCAATGAAACAGAGATTGAAAGATACCACACACCCGCACCAAGAAAGTTTTAAGAAGTGAGGGGGGAACAAAATCATAGAGCATTGAAAAGACAAAGCTGGGAAGGAGGTTTTTACCCACAGTGTTACTGTGAGAACACGCTCAGAAGCAGAACTCTTGAACGAGCTCAGCTTTGATGCCCATTTTTTCATTCGTCTGTGGATGTTTTCCTCCAATGTGAAACAATTTAAGCAAGTTTATTGACCAGCCTGTGAGCCATCACTCATGCCCAGCTGTCTGGCCCTGTGGTCTGTGCTCTGGAAGGAGCGTGACAGATCCAACTCAAAATCCAGGGATTGATCTCACAGCAAGTAGAATAGGCTGGAGATGAAAAGCCCAATCAGATCCGAAGGCTGAGACGTTTGACTCAGGAATTTATTGTGAACTCTGACTTCTTTGATGCCCTGGTGCTGAGTTTGACTTGCTTAACTCTCAAGAGCAGCACAAATAGTGAAGAACAAGGCTCCCACTGTTGAACACCACATGCTTTAACACCACAGATATTTTGTACTAAAAATCTGATGTAACCTCAGTGTTTCAAAACACCGAGGTCAAAGTCTTCTGGGGTGTTGCAGGGGGAGGAGGGGACATCACTCAGCAGCTGTGACCGTGCAGGCTCTGCTCCAGGTTACCCAGTCCCCTTCCACACAGGACCTGCAGCCAAACCTGGCCCCTGCTGTGATAAATGAAAAAAGCTGTTCTTTTCTGATATATAAACACCTTGACAAATGGTGAGGTGTGAGCAGAGTGGGTGTGCAATTCCAACGAGGCAGTTTAGAAAAACTGCCAAAAAAACCAACAAAAACTTTGAAGGGGTGTTAATGATGCACTTTTTGCTGTGCCCAGCACCCCAGCCGTAGTGCTCTGAGCGTTATGCAACTTGAGAACAAGCTCCCTTTGACTTGTACCCATTCTTAACAGAAAATGAATTGGTGGGAAAACTATTTGCTAGGGGAAACATAGAAATTAATGGCATGGCATTGTATGTGACTGTGTGTGGCAAGGACACAGGCCAAGCTCGGCACGGACTCCTGAGAGCTAAATGAGCACCCAAGTGCTCAAAGCAGCATCAAAGGATCTCCAGAAATGAGCAAACTTCCTAAATAAGCATAAATAATGAAGCTCAGGGCTGTATGAGAAAGCTCATCAGTATATAAATAGTTAATTTTGAAGTTCTCTATTACGAAACACCATCAGAAAAGGGGCTGATGCATGAATGAGGTTGAGGCCTGGTGTGATTATCAGTGATCTAAAGGATAATGGGGGATGACGGCGATGGGCTGGGAAATACAGGTCTAAAGTGGTGTAGTGCAGTAGATAAAGCCAGGAGAGTCAAACTTGGCACCGTGAGCCCTCAGAGCCATTTTTCACTATTTTTAGGAAAACCTGTCCAGAGCTGTTCAGCTCCCCATCACGAGGCCGTTCTCGTTGAATCTTTGAGGCTGCTTGTATCTAAACCATGTCCTTGCTCGTGCAGAGCCCTTTCAAAGCACAGGTGTCAGCACCAGTCCCTGGTAACAAGATATTGCCAATATTGCTCACACAAGGAACTTGTAACGCCTGCAAGATGTCCCTTGTCTTCTCCAGGATAGAGCAGTATTTTTATCTTCCAGTCCTGTTATTCTCTTCATCAACATTTTCTTTTCACTGAAATTTTTCTCTGTCAATCCCCCAGCCAAAGCACCTCATCAGGCACCCTACATTGGGTGCAGCAGTTGCTAATATCCACTGGTACCTGCCACAGCTGCTGCAGTGACAACAGTGACGTGTCCAAGGATTCTGCCTCTTCATCCAGCATTTCTTGTCTCGAGCAGCTTTAATGAATCAGGAAAACTGTGTACTTTTCTTTACCCTCTGAAATACAGTTTTTACCTGGCCTTTGTCTTATTGGGAGCAAGTATTCAGCACTTCTCACATCAGTCTTAAATACATCCTGAACAGAGAGAGTGGAAAATTGTCTTAAACCCTTTGGCATCCACTTCCTGTCAGTTGAATGTCAAGTCAGGAATAAAAATTGGCAACTAGCTGTAGATTTCACAGTCATGCAGCAGGATTTGTGGAGCTGAATTTGCAGTTCAGTCCCTGGCTTCAGCTGTCACTCCATGTACCTCCAGTGATGAGCATTCATGCCACAGCGAGGCATTGGAGTTGTCAGATATCCAGGGCTTACTGAAATAACTTCATTTGGAAATGGACTGTCTCTTCTGGTCTGAATAATCAGACAGAACAACATACAAAATGTTTGACGTGTACTGGGAGCCTGGGACAGTCTCTGACACATGAAAATATTTGGAATAGTTCAGACTCCATTTAATGCTTCTCCAGAGTTTTGCAGAACGGTAAATTATGAGCTCTGTAATTAAGCTGTACGCTCCCTCTCTTTAATTATGCTCTAATACCATCTCTTTTAATAGAGATAGTGAAAGCCATTGATCAAATACTTCTCAGGCATCTCAATATAATCTAAAAGGAAAGTTAATGTTAGCAGGGAACAAACCTTTAAACCTTGCTGTGCACAGTTATTCTCCAGGCTTAACTACATTTTGGAAATACAATTAGGTCAAAACTGCCTTCCCTATTGAGGAGGAGAAACAAAAATCAGCACAGGTGTTTTCCTCTCCATTTATGAGCAATAAATAAACAGCCCACTGTTCAGGGGCTAAATCTCTAACTACCCATTTATCCTTGCAGTTACTCTGGTAGTTTGGCACAGTCACATTGGAGGTATAGTCCAGAGCAGTCCTGTAGTGCAGTGAGGAGCTGCTCTGTGTGACCTGCTCCCATCTTCCTGAGCACCTCCAATTCTTTTATTATGGGTTATTAGACCTTCCCATTCCCTTTAGAATCCTATTCCCTTTAGCTCCTGCCTGTGGACTTTTCCATGAAGGTGCTGAACTCTTTTCTCAACCTGCTGATGCCATTTTCCTCCACAACAAACCATGGCAACAAAATCCAGATTTCTTCCTGCTGCTTTTACCATTTTTAACCCACTCTCCTATCAGTAACCCCTGATTGTTGTGATGCATCATTTGAACATCAGGCTTGTGCTTGCCTTACCTGCAGCTTCATGACTTTAAAAATCTCAGCCATGTCTCAGCCAAGTAAATCCCAGCAGCATTTTTAGAAGATAACCAAATCAAACTGCAAGACTAGTCTTCAAATAGAAAATACGGTAAGGGAAACGATATTAGTCACGAAAGACATAACAACTTGTCAGCAACAGCTCTGTGTTACCATCACACTGAGATCACACTCCCATGTTCCAGCTCAGCCTATAAAATATTTGAGAGTGCACGTTTCCTTCAGATCAGTGAGTACTTTCAAATTCTGGGACAAAATCCCCGTGTCACTGAAATAAAATCAAGATTGATTTTTTAAAATGTTCCTTGTATAAAGCAAAAGAATTGCTCATTGACTGTAACCTTTTGTTGGTAGGCCAGCTCTGAGCAAAAAAATGCAGGCACATGTTTAAATTCATTCCCTTGGTTTTGTTTTCTCTCTGCCCAGCACAAACTCCACAGCTGATTTAACTGCAATGCCTTGACTTCGTTCCACTGTCCAAAGTCAAAGGAATTCCAGTGCACCGCACACCAGCCCTACATTCCATGACTGCTGCTGCAGCTTTCCCAGGAAAGGTTCACTGTTCTAAGCTCAGGGATTCTCCCTGTGCTGTCTGTCCGGGGGTCAGGCAGCACCTTCATCAGAAATCAGCTCTAGGAGACAAAACTGCAGATCTTCACCCTCCATACTTACTTAAACCACCACTTTTATGTGTCGTGTTTCTGGTTTGCTCGTTTCAAAGGCAGCTGGGGTTGGCACTAAAGCACAGAGCCCTGGACAAGGACCTGGATATTTTCTGACAGGTCACTGAGCCGGAGCCTCACGTGCTCGTCCCAGCAGCTCATTTGTGCCTGCTGTCCTGACAGCCTGACATGCGCTGTCAAGGCTCCTTTCCTGGCCACCCTGGTGCTGCACCACTTCCCTAATCCACAGAGGCACATAACCACTCTCTTACTCAACTCCTGACACAAACCTGGTGTCTCTGGAATCCAAACAAATCCTCCAAAAACCCCTTAAATTAGTATTATCGATGGCTCCTCTGTTATGCAAGCTAAATATTGAAGGCAGCACAGGACACAAAGTATGAAAAAGGTATTTATTATTTACACAACTGCTATAGTTCCTTAAGAACAATATATACCATTTTTTATTTGAAAGGGTCAGTCTTCTTTCAAATCCATGAACTGCATAATGCACAAGTGTTGGAAATGCCAAACAGCAGTCACATCACACTTCTATAGTGCAGGCATAAGCAGCGCAAGTAAATGATATTTTAAGAACAGTATGGCTGAATATTGTATTTAAACACAGTGTTTGCACTTTGACAAGATTTAGCTAGAAGAGAACGAGGGTTTTGTTCATGCTTTGTTAGGAATGTGACTTTCCCATCTGAGGTTTAAACCCTTTATCTGCCATACGGGGATTTTTCAGGCAGGCTGCTTTTCACTGACCAAGGAACAGTGGATTTCTCTCCCTCCGACTTCAATCTTTTGTTTTCCAGTAAACACTGCTTTATAGTACAAGTTCACACACTGGGGTAAACTGGCCACAGAGGTGGTACTTTCCCATCTTACTGTCTTGCACAGAGAAACACTGACATACTAATACATACCAAACTTAGACAACTTGTAATTTATAGGCTTAAATACTGGAATGGGAGAGGGAGACTGTTTCTAAAGATGGAGGGAATAGAGGACTTATACAATTCATACACTGCCAAGGTTGGCTTTTTAATCAACTTTTTTGGTCTAAATATTTTTTTGTTCTAGTCTCAGAATGGTTTTGGTCTTTGATGGTTATGGTTGTACTTCAGCAGCAAAGGAGAGGAAAGTATTTTGAGAAGTTACACCAGAACTGAATGCAAGAAAAAGCAACTGACTTGTTTCTCCCACTTTGAGCTTATTGCTGTGATCTTTTAAAAAACCCACAACCAACCAACTGGAAGACCAAGTTTAGCAGTCGTTCTGGCATTGGGTCCAGTGTCCAGCACTATTATACTCTAGCACAAAAGCAGGGAAAAGTCCAATGATCTTAGTGATGTTCCCTTCAATTCAGTGCCACACAGTTTTATTAGTGTTATTGTCCTTGCTTCTTTGAAAGATACCTGAAAGAAACAAAAGTACAGTTTTTCACCAAGTAAGAGGTGGGCACAAATATACCTGGGAGCTTAAGGTTAAAGTATGACTCTGCTTTCTTTTCTCACCAACAATCCTCCTACTGATAACCAGCAATTGGAAATGCAATCAATACCACTTATGATTTTTTATTTGATTTCAACATCTTTCAATTCCATGATAGGTTATCTTGTGGTAATTCAAAGTCATGTTTTAGTTAGACTCTATCAATCTTTTTAAACAAAAGGGAGGAAGGAGATGGAAACCTGTTTCATTCTAAGAGGATGGAAAATTACATCAGCTGGAAAAGTGGCTTTTATATCCTTTAAGATAAAAAGGCCCATTAGTAATGGCACTCCTTCAAATAAATTCAGGGCTTTAATGAACTGATCCAGCATAACCTGAAAAGAACAGCCCTGAAGCAGCTTCTCTGGAGCATCTGAGTGACTCTGAACTGCTTGTATTCTGATCTCACAGCTCTCTCAGCACCAGAGCTGGAGCAATCTGGCTACGTGGTGCGACAGTGAAGGCTTTGCAAATACTCTAGGAGGAAGAATCCAACCAATTTCACTGACAGTGTGAAATATCCAGTGAATCTCACTGCTTTTAAGGTTTAATATTTCACTTTATGTTTTAATCAGAAAAAAAGAAATTGTATCAAGCCTGTAAGGCTCCTTTTTTAAGCACCAAAGGAGTGGTTTTCCCACGGCTTTTCTTCACATGCATTAAAGCTTCAGGCTGTTGCATAAAACCATTAAGAAGGATTTTGCTTGAGCAGTTGGAAACTCTTGTTCATAAGACAGTAACTTGGAGCTGATGAATCCTGCAATACCACCCAACCTGGATGGTGCCTGAGAACCACACTAACACCACCCTGAAGCAACTGCCAGAAAAGTTGCCTCATAACAAAGGAGTTGGGATGTGAAGCCACAGCCTGACTTTGCAGGGGTGGAAAGAGAGAGATTTTCCGGGGACCAGGTTCCTTCAAAATTCTTTTCCTTTTCGGAGGCATAATTGCATAACTGGCAGTGCTGAATACTGGAGAAGCATGAAAACCCAGATGCATTCTGTCAAAATCTTATCATTTTAGGGAAGCTGCCCCAACACTACAGCCCTACTAAAACTCTCCTCAAACTTTATAACTGTAAGTGATGCCAAAGTTCATCAGTTCCATTGTTTCTGGTGTTTGTACAAACAACCTTAAACAAAATACAGGAATCAGGGATAGAAAGAAGCAAGAATTTTTACTTTGTTCTTACCTTTCCCAATGTTTGTGATTCAGCTCCAAAAAGTCATCTAACTTTGCTATTTCTTTGAGGTATTGGGTGAGCTTTAGAAGCTCCTTGTCCTTATCCCGATTTAAATGTGCTTTCATAAAAGGCCTTATCTATACAAAATAAATAAACTGGGTATAACCATTTGCTGACAGAAAGAAAAAATGCTTTAGATTCTCTATTATTTACCTCCTGACTAAAATATATTTTCAGTACTATGACAAGTTATAACTTTTCACAGGTAGAGGAAGAAAAACCTTTCCCAGTAGTGGTCAGATCCAATTTGTCCTGGTCATGCAAACTGGACTGAGAGGTTTTTGCCTTGCACCAACCAGGAAGAAGTTTCTTTTCTCTCGCACTTCTTCGAGCCTTCCCCTCCCAGACAGACTGAGGAAATGATCTGGAATGGACTGCCACATTTTCTAATACGGTTTCACAGCGATTTTTGCAGGAGGGGTTTCCAGTTCAGCATTCTGAGTTGTGTGGCATTGTTGGAACCAGATGCTTGCTATCAACAAAAAGCCTTTGACTACAACCAGAGCTGTTGTGAAAAGAGATGTCAGAAGCAAAGCTTATCTGACAAGTGCTTTAAGCTTGGAATACATTATACCTGGGCCTTGTTTTAGTGAGTCAGTGCTCTTGTCTGCAGCTGTTAACAACACTTTGACAAACACCTTTCCAATCTGAGCTAGAGGGACCTCTCTGGATGATCCCCTCCCAGCAAGATCTTTGCTGTTCCTGATTCTCCTTCCAACTAAGATCATCTTGTTAGATCTCATCCATTGCTATCCTCTTCACACCATGGATACTTTCAAAGAGATACCATCTTGGATTTCTGCATTTGAAAACATCTTTTTCTTTTTTAGAGAGATTTGTGCAAGTTCTTTTAGTACCACACGGCTCTATCATCACATATATGTAGAAATTTATGTTGCATTCTTCTTATCCAGAACCAGCAGTAATTTTTTAACAGAGCACACGCTGGTTGACAGTTGTATAAAATGAAATATTTTCTGGTGTGCATTCAAAATGGCTCAAGGTACTAATTACTTCTCATAACAGAATACTTGTGATTATCCTGTCATTCTATCATGAAGTACAGCCACTTGTTATTTGACTTTTTTTGAATATGACCACTCTGGAGATTGAACATCACATATTTCAATGGTGCCTGTCAGCAATGCCCAGCTTGATTACAGCTTGCAGGTATAACTTAAGCAGAAATAACAATTTCATCGATTTTGGTAATCTCTTAAATGCTCACTTAATAGTGACACAAGGTTTATTTAATACAACTATTAAGGAAATACTAAGCCAGACAAATGGCACTGTAAATTAAAAAGCATAATAAAATATGCATCTTTGCTAGTTAAGAATAGTCTTTCTTTATGCTACAGCAAAGAAGTAGGAGAAAGTACTACTTGAAGTATCAAGAAAAAGTAGCAATAAATGAAAATTCCTGTTTATATTACCTTGAGTCCATTCTGTGGGTTCATCAGGAAGTTTCGGCCAATATCATCAAACATAATAGTATTTTTTTTGCTGTAATACTCTGAAAACTTTCCCCAGATAACACCAAGAGGCTTCACCTGCAAACACAACACAATACAAGGTATCTGAGGCACATCAGATCATATGCAGAAGATGAAAATATCATCTATAGGAACCTGAGTCCAAACTTGAATGGACACTTGTATTCTTTACCATTAGCAGGTGGTTTGGCTTTAACAAAGGAAGAGATGTGAAATAATATAATATAAATACCCCCCAGACTACAGAAAACCTTTCTGTTGGTACCAAGTTTTCTTGCAAGAGTTATCTACTGTTTGATTTGAAAGCTGTGACATCTAAATATACCACTCAAAACATTAATAGAGACTTCCAATAGGAAAAAAAAAATCTCTGGTTCCAAGATTCTTGCAGTTTTCTTCCACGAAAACACCAGAACAACTCTTTTTGTTGAGTATTTTAAAGGGGTGTGATAAAATTCCAGCTGAATGTAGAAAAAGATAGGAGAAAACCAGGTACTTACATCTATTAGTCCTCTCCGAGGAGTGTGCACTGTTATCATGGCAGCACTGTCCAGCATGAAAGTTATCTTGTAGTTTGCATTGGTACTCACCCCAAGCTCCTGCATCACAAGAATTTATTATTACAGCTTCTAATTGTGACAGTTTTACTGCTGAACAACTGGAGCCACAATTACAGTACATTGTTTGTCACGGGGTGAGCTGTGGAGGTTTACCAGAGACACGCTAAAAATAGATACCTGGGGAAATTTAGATTTGTTACACAACGAGGATCATAAAAGTGCACACAGGGATTTATTTTTAGTGTTTAGTATCAGGAACTTAACAGCTGATGCTGGCAGAAAATCAAAGTGACACTGCAGAGCAGGCAAAATACAGAGGGGTTTTGCTCATACCTTCGTGCACAACCTCTCACAAGTTCTACACACTCAACTTTACTTCACAGCAATTGTGTACTGGCTGCTCTCTGTTCCTCACAGTGATTTGCACAAATCACGGCCCAATCCAAGACGGAATATCCAGGAACAGCTCACTGTCACTGCTCCCTCCTGCACATGTCCAAGACAGCAAACATTAGTGTCAATTTGGACTTTTAAGATTTGGTAACTCCGGAAATAGTCTAGGGAAAACAACTTTTCTAGAAATAAAAAACTTTGTCTAGATCAGAGAGCATCATTTCCATTTCAAATCCTTTCCAAAGCTGAAAAGTACCAGTAAAATCTGCTGACATGGTACAACACAGATACTGCTGGCAATTTCTGGTGTGTGAAACAGCAGCACTATGCAAGGCTACATAACAGGGAGAAAACACCTGCAGTAGCTCTCTTGCAACTATCCAGCCACACTTAACCTGATTTGCTTTTATATAAAAAAGGGAACCTTGCAAATGAAATGCTCTACCTACCTGGGTCAGCATCCTGTTACACCGACAGAACCAGCTGCTCTAGACTGTTTGAATCCCAGGCATAAAGAGGTGGTAAAAGAGAGATTAAATTTGCTTGTCTGATACTCCCTTCTTTTTAATCCTGTTCTGGCTTTGTAGTTTAAAGCAGAAATTTTAATGCCAACTATTGCTGGAATCACTGCTCCCTGACCAAAAGTGAAACTGTTGGAGGGAAGCACCCCTGGTGCCATCAGTTTAAGGAGAAACAGAAAGTGGCATCTAGTGGCAGGAATCTCAATGGATCAGGATCCAGGAGGAGGGCTGGAAAAGTAACCTAGAAATGCAGAAGGGTGACCAGTGCAGGGGAAAGAGCCCATCTTGAACAAGGGTTTTCCACAAGATTGAGTCCTAACACTTACTCTGACAACACAATACAAACATGTGACACTGCCACAAGAATGCAATGTTTGCAAGGCTCAACACTGACTTTACTTCCACTAATTCAAACTTAACTCAAATTTCATAGATCTGATTAAAGGCTCTCATTTCTGAGAGGCATTTTTGTTCAGAAAAAACTGTAGCAATTAATTATTTTGAGGAAGAGAACACTGGAAAAATGTGCTTTGCTCTGTGAAAACCTGAAAAAACAGTGCATAATAAAAGCTTAAATTTGGAAAGGCTTTTCCTGGAATACAAATAATCTTTGATTTATGAACATAAAAAACCCCCAAGCCACCAAACGAACACACAGCAATTCTTAGTAAGCTCATTAGATTTACAGCTAAGCCTGACTGTAAATATGTTTACTATGAGGTCAGCTGTTCAAAACTGGCTTCCTGCCTGATTCCAGTAGGGCAGAAACCAGAAAGTGAAAGAGCTCTTATGGGATGTTTAGTAAGGCAGAGGAAGCAACAGAATCCCCCAGCTGCAAGAGGTAAAGATAAATATGGAAAGAGTTTCCTCTTGATAACCTACTCCAGCATGTCACATGTCTGTTCCTTTAAAAAAAATCACATTTAAAGACTAAAGCTCTATAATTAGAGGTAAGATGAAAGCAACTGTGCAGAGCTGTGTGACAAATCCAAGTTTCAGCAAGTACTGACTTGTGTTTAGTTCTGCTAAATTTAGCACCTACTGCTGATAGTTTGTGTGGAATTCTAAAATTAGATTTAATCTAGTTTTGTGATAATTTAAAGTGACTATGGAAATTGAAACAAGTCACGTTATGATTTACACAACCTCCGCAGTTTCTAACCTGCTCAACAACGCTGAGCATGAGCCCAACTGCATGAAGAGTTACCCAGACCAGAAACAAATGACATGTTTTCAGAACAACTTACTTTCATTTTGGCTTCAATCCACTTCATATTAGTAGCAGCTGAAACAAAAAGGAGAAAACAGAAAGAATACTTTATCAAAAGAAGTCACTGGCAGGCAAAAAAAAAAGAAATAACCCAAGAACTTGTTCACGTAATATGTCAAATTTTTACACAAAATTTAATTTTAGAAAGATCCACCCTTGTTGCAGCTTTTAGGGCCACTGCCTTAAAGAAAGTCTTCCTTCATGGAAGACTGTTTTTGTTTGGAAAAGCTTACTTTTCAAATGAACAGCTAGATGAAGCACTGCAAACAGTTAAACCATTTTCTAGATCAGCTGTGACTGAACTACAGCCTGCAGGACCACAAGAGTGGGATACACCTGGCTTGAGGAACCACACTGCCTGTGCAGGATTTCCTCCTGGAAGCAACGATAGGAATACATAAAATCTGGAAAGGACAAAGTGTCAACATTGTCTACTGATCTAAGGATATGTAGGAACATTGTCCCAGACTATGAAAATGACATTTTGTAATACAATTTTAATATGGTTTGAACCCCGCACTGGCTGAAGTCTGTTCTCCAGCTGTTGGACAGGAATTGAACTAGAATGCAAAGGCAAAGCACCAACCACCCCTGCAGACAGGAGAGTTTGGTTCATTTGGCAGTTCACTATGTGTTGTCTGGACTGACATTATTTGTAAAAATCATTATCAAACAGTGTTCTAATGTTGATTATACAGTTCTGTTACTTCAAGCACTTCTTTGAACAAAGTAACACTCAGTGAAGTGATGCTGAGCTTCATTCTGTGACTAGAACCCGTTCTTGTGAGCAGCATGTGGTGCTTTTTCAAAGAAGAATTGGTATTTTTCTAAAATATCTCTAATAATTGTGTGAGTTACAGCCAAACATTTCTGTACTGTTTTAGATCTTGTGATTCACACTAAAAAAGCAATATTAAAACCTCCCACCCAGAGTCTCTGCTCTGGATGACAATTCACAATGAACTCTCAGGTACTGAGTACAATACTTACACCAAATGACAATATCATAGTCCTCATATGCAGAAGTCAGGAATTCATGGAGGTATGGCCTCATCAGCTCCACCCCAGTTTCAGCACATGACCTGTGGTCTTTAAAAGAATATAAGAAATTCAGTGTTAAAGTACTAGTTATTGAAGTCCAGTCTGATTTTCCGTTCTGTAGAATCTTGTTCTTGTTTCTGGGGTGCCTTTCCAGCACCCTTCGCTATCTCGTCGGATTTCTTAACAGAGAGGTGGGACAGAAGCAATTTTAACAATTTATTGCTAAAATAACAAACAAGGCATCAGTCTCTCTCAGATGTGAGATTTTAACAACACATTGTAAAAATGGCGATTGTCCCAAGATTCAGTCTTACATGACAATTTATAACTTTCTAGTCCAATGGGTAGTTAAAATGCAATCTATTTTGATTTAACGCCCAATCTTTGTAAAACTTTTTTACTGCAGTGCAGTGATCTCTTAACCAATAACCTCTTAAGTCACGCATGCACAGGTACACTTCTATTTTAACATCTAAATGCTTAACTTAAACTGTAAAGTTACCTTATTATACTTAAACCCTTCACCATAAACACCCAAAGTGGGCTTCTGCTGACCACTATGAAAACACAGGATTGTAACACTCCTGCTTACGAGCTGTAAATCCCTGTTAATTAAGCCAGGCCGAGTTTTTTCCAGGGTTGTAAATCGAATCCTTCACTCACTGCAGGAGTTTTTGTTTCTTTGTATCCAACACCCTTCTATCCAGAGACCCAAGGAGTTTCACGAGGGAGGAAGCATTTTAAGATAATGAACGAATTGATATCAAACTGCCGTTCCCATTTTAAAGGGGGAAAGACAAAGCAGAGGGAATATCTGTTGGTCTTTACATGTACTTGAGGGGTCAGCAACAATTAAATCAGAGATCTCTGGGTTCAATATCTTTGAAGAGTGAGGGCAAACAGTTCATCTGTGCACTTACCACATTTGTAACTGGCCAGATACGAAGCAGATTCCTTCAAACCCAGCCCAGTTAATTGTGTGAACATATATTAAGCTCATTTCAGAGATGCACACATTCCCTGTTCCAATTCCAAAACTGCTGCCAAAATCTGCCAGCAGAAGACCTCTCCATAAAAATTTTAAACTCGGAAATAGGCTGAACTTTGATGTCAGACTGGAAACAAACCTCACTGAAAAGGAAAGCTAAGGGAAAGGTATAAGGGAAGCTATTATTTACTGCTCACAGTCACGCTGCCACGACACACCTACAAGCCAGAAAGGTAAGTCAGAAGGAAAATTCTGGCTTTCAAAAAAAACCAGCTTGACGGAATTTTCAAGTAAAACATGTTTTTGTGAATGTTTAGGAATGATATGTAAATCAAATTTGAAGCTGTTCTCCCACACCTCCCGAAAGTAGCGTAGATCAGGTACAGAATTGGATCAATATTTTACAGTATCTTGCCCTGCCCGCTGTGATGGCCAAGATACAAGCTGTCAAGGAAAAGACTATCAGGACAGAAGACTAAATTGCTGCTTTTTAATGTCTTTTTGCAGCAATTAAATAGTTGCTGCTGCACTAAAATCAACAACAGGCAGCATTTTAAAATGCTTTTTAAAATGTGAGCCGAAGACAACAAAGTCATACAAAGCAGAAGTTATGTTGTGCAACACAGCAAAGCAAGAATCAAGAAACCTGATCTGGCAAATAAATTGAGCTCTGAAACAAACAAAAACCACAAGTTGCACAAAAACTCACCAAATAGTGTGTAATCAACATCTAGCACCAGCAGCTTTTTCCCTTCTCTAGGAGGATTCAGAATTTCCACTTTGTATTCTTTAACTCTACGGGAAATTTTTAGTAGATTTTCTTCCCTGATGTAAAAATGCAAAAAGTTACAGTTAATTAAAATGCACACTCTACAGTCAATAACAAACTCTTTTAATGGCTTGAACTCCTAACCTATTTTCTACTTCCACAACTTCCTCTTCGATATCAAAGTCATTGACCACATCATCATTATCTGGAGGTGGCCCAAGGACATCTTCCTAGAGGAATAAAAATAATAAAAGATAATAAGGATCACAGAAGGAAAATAACAATGGATATCAAGTTTCTGTTACTGCACATTACAGGGCAGCAACACTATTTAACAAAAATTATTTCACTTTCATAGTGGAAAGAATTACTGAAGTGTACTGATGATTGTTCAGATTTGAGAAGTCAGTATCACAATAATAGGTTTGTACTTCAAGTGCAGAACAAGACAGGAATTTCATGAATATATTGCTCTCAGTTCTGCAGCAAAGCTTACTCTACATAGAAAAATAAATACAAACAGAAATCTATTGTACTATCATTTTTCAAACGATGAGTGGAATACTCAAAATTTAAAATCACAATTAGAAGACATGAAGCATTTTCTCCTGTTGAAGCTAATAAGCAAGCAAATTATTTACCAAACTCTCCTCACGAGTGCCCATCATCATTATCTTAGTATTTGGTTTCAACTTGAGGGCTCCAAGCTTAACATCATCATCTGCAGGTTTGCCTATAATGAAAGCAATTTTATTTTTATTGGGCTAGAGAGACTTTAAAAAAATGTCAATACATTCCATACTTAATTGAAATAAGCTCCTTGTAAAACACCAGATACCCCAAGCTGTGTTATCACCATCTTCCATATACAGTGTCTTGGTTTGGGCTGGGATTGAGTTAATTTTCTTCTTGGTAACTGGTGCAGTGCTGTGTTTTGGGTTTAACATGAGAATGATGTTGATGGCACACCAGTGGTTTAGTTGGTGCCAAGCAGTGCTTACTGTAAATCAAGCACTTTTCAGTTTCCTGTGCTCTGACAGCGAGCAGGTGCACAAGGAGCTGCGGGAACTGGGCAAAGGGATGTTCCAGAGCACAGCACCTCATGGCCAGCGTATAAACAGGGGGGAATTGGCTGGGAAACACCGACTGCTGCTCAGGGCCTGGATGGGCATCGGTGAGTGGGTGGTGAGCAACTGCGTCGTGTCACTGGTTTCTCTGGGGTTTTATGTCTCTCTCTCCTCTTTTTATTACTATTATTACTATAATTGGTATTATATTGTACTTTATTATCTTTCAACCATTGAACTCTTCTTATCTCAACCCACGAGGTTTACTTTTTTCCCCCCAATTCTCCTCCCCACCAGGACAGGGCAGTGTAAACCACCAAAAAATGACCAGGTAGATGTATTAATAATAAACAATATCCAGTGATGTATAAAGTGTCTGTATTCACATTCATTCCACAGCTAGAACTGGGAAGCGGATGCCCTGTTAGTGCACACAACCTGCCTAGGATTAGGGGATATTTGTCCTTAAATATCTCAGGCACATCCCCAACAAATAGCAAATGAGGACAGTTACCCTTCATTTTAAGCCCAAGCAGTTTTTGACGCTCTGGTAACACTCCAGTAAGGCCTTTCAGAGACTGTTTCAGGTCCAACACTGTGTCTTCTTCTGTCAGCGAGGTTATCGTGTACTCCTGTCCACCCCATTTTATTATGAGAGAGAGAGACATCCTTGAAGCATATGTTCAGTATTGCTGCCTGAAAAATCTGCTGCAGGAGGCAAACACAAAGATCACGTAAGGACGAAAGAGGAGATCTGCTCTTTTCAGAAGACAAACCGTAACATCTACTTAAAGCATTCTTGATTTTTCATTATATTGGACATCAAAGAGCTGTTTGTTTCCCCTGAACAGATGATAAATGTGTTGAGAAAGTGCTGAAACAAAGGGAGAAAGAACAGTGTTAAAACTGGGGCTCCGAGTTCCACTTTGATGTTTTTAGCAATGTCACACTCACATCTGCTGTGTGTTCTGTGCAGGTACAGCCTGTGCACTGCACACTCGAGCAGAGCACTGCAGCACCACAAAAGCCATTGCAAAGCTCAGAAATGTCCTCTGCAATACTTATGCAACCAAACCAGCCATGGGTGCCTTCACAGATATAACAGCAAAACAGCAAATTCAAAATCCCTAACATATATAAGCCCATAAAAATAGTTCTGAGCCCAACAGCCCATTCTTGGCACTGGATTTCTCTAATCCCTTCCACTGTGCAATACCTGCAGTAATACACACCCCAGGTCACATCTCACTGTAGCAATATCAAAGCAGGAATTTGAAAACAAAGCCAAAACACACACCCACACAATGAAATTACACCTTAAGAAGTGCACTTTCATTGCAGTGCTGACAAAATAACCATAATTATACTATCTTTAATTTACACAGCGTCTTTTATACAAATTGTATTTAACAGTTTAGTCCTCCATTGAACACAGCAGAAAAACAAGATTTTTAGCTTAATGCAAAAGGAAAAACATGGTTTTTGTCTGTTAGGGCTTGGAAACAGAATCAAGGAGATAGACAGGTATGAAAAGGCTGCTACAGACTGTCAGGAGATGCAGAGAAGGCCTCTGCACCACTGATGGTGGTGAAACTGTCCTCAAAAGACTGACATTCAAAGAGAGAGCAGATCTGTGAAAAATCTAGGGTTATCAACCTTCAAGAGACTCAGGTCTGGCAATTCTAAAAAAATCTCAGAAGCCAAAACTCCTGATTCTTCTTCCTCTCTACCTTTGTATTCTCATAAGTTACCCACCCTCAGACAAAATACTTTCTCTTTTACACAGTAAAAGCTCTTGGGAACAAGCCTGTAATTGCTCAGGCATAGCCACCAAGCTCGGAGCAGATGAGAATCAGTCTAGATACAACCTCCTTGCTGAGGACACTACAAGCCTCACCTCCACACTACTGCCTCTAAGAGCCCTGAAAACAAACTGAAAACTGGTATTACTGGGAAATGAATTTTTTCCCCCCAAATACTGTTAAATCAGATAGGGACCTGATATGACACGGTGAAAAAGACTCATGAAAAAGGGGTCTTAGAAGCACTAAGAAATTCTACTGAGGCTAAGGCTGCATGGTGTGGAGTACTGTTGATACACAGTGTCATTATCATAAATTATTCCTGTCCATAATTCTTCAGACTAAGTTAGAAAGAAGAGTTTATTGTCTGTTTCCTTACCTGTACCATACACCTCAAATCATTCTGCAAGGACATGCACAGGGCAAGAGCTGTAAGAAAACTTTTCCAGTCTCTGTTCAGTGCTAAATTGAAAAGATCATCCCTCCAAAGCCGAGCATTTGACCAACCCTCAATCCTTAGAGATCTACAGCCCTGTCACGACAAATGCTATCGGAAACAAGACACTTTTTTTCCATGCCAAAACGCTAAGTGGTCTGAATCAAGAAAAATGGGAAAATGGCTTAGGAGCAGAAAAAGACACAGGGATTCCCAAGGGTTCTACCATCGAGGCTGGGTGCTGTGCAGAACCGAAACTAATACAGCTTCCTTTGGTTAATTACATCTTCAGAGCCTTTACAAGACCCTTGGGCCACCAAGACCCAACGGGTTGGAAGGCCACGGGTCAGGGAAAACATTCAAGTTGTGTTGTTAAAATGCAGCATTACATCACTTTCCTTGGACGATTCAGAAGAGAGGCACCCACATCTTTTAAGTGCCACTAAACAACATGAACATAAGCCCCCCCCAAAACACCCCAAGAGCCCGATGAGCGCACGGGGCCGCACTTTCCACAGCACCGTAACAGGTGTGGGACGGGGTTTGGGGCCGGCAGCCGCTCGGTGTCAGCACGACGGTGTGGGACGGGGGTTCTCCCCCGCCGAGGCTGCCCCGGCAGCGGCACG
>VZTI01002792.1:254030-267227 GCA_013397865.1 Struthidea cinerea
GCCCTCCGCCCCCCTTCCCCTCCCCGCTCCCCTCCTCCGCCGGCGCCGGGAGCCGCCGGGGTTACTGGAGTTCAGCGGGGCCGGGCAGGATGCGCGGGGCGGCCCGCGGCGCCGGCGGTGAGCGCGGGAGTTGCGCCGGGCAGGGAATGTGTCCTGTTGGGGAGTGGGGTGGCGGAGGGGTCGTGGTTCGCTCGCCCGGCGCCTGCCCGTGCTGGCCCCGGGGATGAGCTGCGGGCTGCTGCAGCCGTGACAGAGCCGCTGGCTTGGCCGGGGGGCTGCGGTGCTGCCCGCTCTGCCTGGGGTCGGGCTGTGCCCTCCGGTGCCCGCAGCCGGCTGTGCATCCCCCGGCCCCGTGCCGTCACGGCTGAGACACGGAGCGGAGCCGGGCACCTCTCCTGGAGACGGGCCCTGGAGCATATGGTCATGCTTATGTAAGGAGCAGCCTGCCCGTGGCGTGGAGAACAGGGCTCTTGCCATCTTCCCTACTTATGTCATGTCAGTCGGTTTTATGAGACCTTCCGTAGCCTTTTAAAATAAGGTTTGTGATGAGAATTTTCATTTTTTCCTTTGTGCTCGGGAGTAGTTCTGCGTACCAAGTATACTTGTGACAGATGGAGCTCTTAGGGGGATTCTTACCTTCTGGTTGTGCTGCCTCTTTGGGGGTGTGTGTGTGGGACCTGGTGCATAAATAATGTAATTGGGGGAATAAAGTGAAAAAAAAGTGATTTTTTTTTTGTGTCTAATGCATGCAAGTATCAGCAAATGAAGGAGAATATTAGAAACTATGGGCAAAATATACCAAAGAAAAGTGAGATTTGTGTAATATGTTTAACTCATAAATATTAGACATTTGTGATCTCATTCGAATAGTTTTTTTTTTTTGAAATCTGTAGGTGTTGCGGTATTCATTTCTTATGCAGTTTTTAATACAAGAGTTTCTGTTAACTTGTGTTTCAGTCTTGGATACTTTTACATATATTTCACTTAGGGTTTGTCCTGTGTTTGTAATGTGTCCGTAGAGATAAAACTTGGGAGGAGAAGAAGGAAATATTAATAATTACTTTTCGATCACTCTTGTAGGTTAATGAAGATAGATTTAAATATGGAAAAAATGATTTTGTTTAGATGGGCGCTCTAAGCTACTGCACCCCGTGACTTTGGTTTATCTGTAACCTTGGCTTTTTTATTTTGCCGGTTATGTTAAATAGGAGGGGACCTGTGCATGAGAAACTGTATCTTTTTTGTTTCTAGTTATCTTTAATAACTCTGGTATCAGCTCTGGTTTTCGAGTCATAATATCACTAAAGGATTTAATTAACTGCTGAACTCATTAGCATTAGGAAATGGTTGTCTTTGCGACCACCATTACATGGAAGGATCATCAAAAATCTTACAGAGCAGTTAAAACTGCTGCTCATCCAAAACAAGGATTCACTTTCTTTAAATCAGTCTTGAGCGGCTACTGATGTTAGAGCCACTCGATTCTGACGGAGGCATGCACTGAACGTTCGTTGGAAGAAATACCGGGGAATTCCTTCCTTGGGGAGAGGATGGGAAGAGATCGGTATCTCAGTCCGGTTCGGCAGCTGGAGCCCTTGGTGCAGATGCAGAAAGGCGCATCATGCCAGGGAGCTCTGAGCGGATGGGTGTGTCCTGGAAAACTGCGAGCCTGCTTGGTGTTCCGTGTGGCACTCGCACCAACCTTCTCCGAGCTGCTTGCTAAACTTGGGTCGGTTTCCTCCTCTTCGAACAGTGCAGATGGTTCCTCTTCCCCTCTTCTGGAACCCATGTGGTGATTTACTCTTCTGAATCCATTTTTAGCTCCAAATATACCTGGCGGCGTTTGATGTGGTTAGAGTGGACAGTTCACCTTAATTTTGCTTTTTAAGTGTATATTCAAGTCCAATCCTTCAGTGTGATTCAGGCATTTGTGCCCATTTCCCTGCCCTTCCAGCATCTCCTCTCATTTCAGAGAGGCTCTGCTGCTCTGTAATTAGTCTCATACTTGGGAGGAACACTCAGAAGTGGGCACTTCATCTCGAGGAGTTTTTCTGGAAGAATTCTTTGGTTGCATATCTTGAGTTTGAGCATGTTTTAAAGGGAACTTTTCTGGGTATTTCCACCATGCGTTTGATATTTCTGTCAGGAGAGTCTGGTGCTGCAGGAAGCTGAGCTGCCTATTTCACAGGCCTGGAGCTTTATTTACATGATTCAGAAAACAGATAAGGCAGCAGCAGCGATGGAAACTTTATCATTGCTGACCTAGAGAAATCCTGAAAGTCTTATTTTCTATTTTAACTTCTTACCAGTCTGGTAACTAGCTTTTGGCATTGCCGGTTCTAAACATAGGCTGTGTCTGAAATGGCTAAAAAACTGTCTGAGCAACTGTGAAGGATGAGATATATTTCATTCCATTGTGTGGCTTCATCCTGGTAACACATTTGGGTCGCAGGGGTTTTTTTTTGTGAGGTTGATGGGGCACGGCAGCTTTGCCTGTGTGCCAGGTGTTCCTGTGATCCTGCTCTCTGGGGTGGGATGTCACTGCATCATCTCGGGCTCTCATTAATGCTCGGTGTGCAGGTCCTCTGGGTATTCTCTCCTCTGCAGAGGCGCTTTGGGATTGCTGCCCAGATTTTCTCAGAATGTGCTGATACAAATGTGGTTAGGCAGGCTTGTAGGTGTGGGCTTGCAAACACGGCTGTGACGGCAAAAAAAAGTGCTGAATAACTGGTTAATAAACCAAACCTTGAACTAGCGAGAAACGGGGGAGCCAGAAAGGACCTCGGAGTAGTTTAGTTTGTTGAGTCAGTCTAGATTTTCTTCTGGAGATTTTAATTAAAGATATTATTAATTATATTTTAATGAATTAGCTTACTGTCTTTCAGGTGCCCAACTAAGCTGCAATCTCAAAACCACGCAGCCCCTCTTAGTGTGACTGGGTTTGAACTGATGGTGTGCAGGCAGAGCACGGATCCCGTAGGAATCCACAGAAGGAAGGATTTTGCTGCATACCTGGTGGATTTGTTAACCTTTGTTAACACGTGTTAGTTCCTGAGTTCAGTTCCTTTGTCTTACCTGCTCATTATGAAAAATAAAAGCCACAGGATGTTTTACAGGCTGCCTATAAATAATATAATGCACTTGATATATAATTGAGAGTGGGCTGAAACTGTTCATAGTGTATAAATGTACTGGAGAAATAAATCTTTAAAGAAAACTTAATCTTCACAGCTCTGTGATACGTATCTTCATTTCTTGGATTGGTTTTCTTTTGCCTCATATAAAACTTGCTAGAATTAATGAAAGTTGGAAATGTAGATTTTTTTTTATTCTCTGCAATTAACCTTCCATAGTTGCTTTTGTCCATTTTTAATATGCCTTTAATGTGAATTCATGTTCACTGAAGTCCCTGTGAACAGAGAAGAGTTTGACGTAATTTATTTTGCAGTAACATTTGCTTTTGCAAAATATGTGCCGTATTTGTTTGGAGTGGTTAACCTTAGCTGTGCCACAGTTCACAACTGAATGAGTCTTGGATGAGTAGGAATGTAGGAATTACTCTGTTTTCTAGGTAGAAATACCAGTTCTCCAGGCACATCACTGCAGCAGCTGTATTGCAATCCATATTGTTAGACCAGAGGGGAAAAAAGGGGAAAAAAATAAGGAGAAAAACGATACTGTTTGTTCTTGTTAACTGCTTACACAGCAGGATCGAGCTGTCTGTTTGCTGACTGACTCTCTCTAAACCTTTAAATTGAAGGCTAAATACTCTGGTTATCATTTGAAATTTCTGAACTACTCCAGTGATCTAGAAGCACTGAGCACTACTGAGAGCAGTGACTGGCTGCCAGTGACGGTGTTGCTGTGCACGGCTGCAGTGTTCCAGGGCTTCACTCCTGCTCTTGGTGTCTCGCTGGATCTGGCCTTCTCAGCAGAAATCTTTGATTGCTGTCCTTGTTAGCCAATTTAAATTGTATGGGAGCAAGACAGTCTTCTCCTTTTCCTTGCCACTGTCTGCAAGGGAAAGAGCCCTTTTGATGGATTGGTGACTCATGCACTCTGAGTTCTAGGTTTGTTTTTGTTTTTTTTGTCCTACAGAATCACACAGGGAGATTCTTTGCTCAGTGCATATTTGATAAACCTTTTCGTCCTGTTCCTTCCCTTTGCTTCTCTTTGTTCTCTCCCTCCCAAACTGATGATATAAAGATCTGAGTCTTTGAAGAATTGGATTCTTCTGTAATTAAAATTCTTTTTGCTCCCCAAACCAGGACAGGTATAAAGAAGGGAGTGAGTGGGTACAACCCAGCTGATGGGTCTAATTTAGTTGTTGGACTGTGACACTGAACTTTTCTATAGCTACAGATAGGAGTTGTATGTTCTGTATTTTGTTTGGGTTTATTTATTAATTTTTTTTCCTCCTCAAAGTCTGTCTAGCAGAGTTTACCTCACAGGAAAACAAAAGGTTTTCCTGGTGATATTTTTAGTTTCAGAATGTATTACTGAAAAGTAATCTTACGTGGAAACTAAACTGCAGACCAGAATCTGCTTGTTAACGGATGTATCCAGAGTAACTAAAATTTCATAGATGTGAGAAACAGAAGTTGAAATTGTCTCTTTTGGGTTTTAGTCAATCTTGCCAAGTATTTTAGGTTGTGATGCTGTAGCAGAATGAACATCTTGTTCACAGATGAGAGGTTGAATGATGCAGGATCAAGTCTGGTTTTAAGGTTCTGATCTTGACTGGAATTACTTTCTCTTTCTATGGTGAATTTTGGTGGCAGTAGTCTTGGAATAACTTATATTTGCAGATATTCCAGTTTATTTCTGTAACTATTAAGTAACTTTCTGATTAATGCCTGCCTAAATGTACAAACTCTTCTCTGTTAGTGTAATTTTGTACCTGTTTGGATAAATGGATGTAGATTTTTGTGGCCTCTTGTACTGCTTTACCAGGGCATATTTTCTGCCTGTCATTTGATAGATTTATATTTTTGTTGGTGCAGAAGCAACAGTTACTGGTTTAAGTGGCAGAATTCACAGCTTCAGCTGAAATGGCAAATTTTATGTTGTGGCAAAACTTCAGAAAGAAAATTCTGTGGAAGGGAAAATGTGTGTTATCTGTGAGAGGGTACGTGCCGTGTGATCACACTCAAGATGGTCTGTTCTGCTGATGGAATGAGCTGGGGCAAACTTGAAGGAGTCTTTGAGTCTTTTTCTCTCTTTTTTTTTTTTTTTTTTAAAGATTGATTTTTGCCAGCTCTACTGTTTTCTTTAGGGCTAACCAAGAATACACTTTTGACAAAATGGGTGTGCCAGGTGAGGGAGGGATTTTTGAAATATAATTGTTATAAAACAAAAATGAACAATCCATGTTTCATGAGCAATCAGTTATAATGGGAATTTTTTAAAAGGTTGTTTTGGCCAAATAGCGCAGCTTAAGATGTTAAATCTGAAGTTCTTGGTCTTGGCTTTTGCTGGGATTGAGTTAATTTTAGTAGCTGGTGCAGTGCTGTGTTTTGGATGTAGTACGAGAATGATGTTGATGGCACACCAGTGGTTTAGTTGGTGCCAAGCAGTGCTTACTGTAAATCAAGCACTTTTCAGTTTCCTGTGCTCTGACAGCGAGCAGGTGCACAAGGAGCTGCGGGAACTGGGCAAAGGGATGTTCCAGAGCACAGCACCTCATGGCCAGTGTATAAACAGGGGGGAATTGGCTGGGAAACACCGACTGCTGCTCAGGGCCTGGATGGGCATCGGTGAGTGGGTGGTGAGCAACTGCGTCGTGTCACTGGTTTCTCTGGGGTTTTATGTCCTTTCTTTGTCTGTTTTTTTTTTTTTTTTTTGGTTTTTTTTTTTTTTTTTTTTTTTTTTTTTTTTTTTTTTTTGTTTTTTTTTTTTTTTTTTTTTGTTGTTGTTATCTGCCTTTCACCATAGGTATTATCATTATCATTACCAGTATCCTATTTTATATTATTTATTAAAGTGTTCTTATTTCAACTGAAGGTTTTTACCTTTCTTTTAAGTTTTCCTCTCCATCCTACTGGGACGAGTGATGGTGAGCGAGTGGCTGTGTGATATTAACTCCCGGCTGGGGTTAAACCGTGACAGTCTTCCTGAGCCTGTTCCTTTTCTTACTCTAATTTGGAACAAGGAGATGTTTGAAATCATGGGAAAAAAAATTTAAAACACAAACAAGTGGCTCCCCAGTCCATTTTATGGCTTTGTACAACAAATGACCTATTTTTTTTTTCTAATGCCTGAGCATGCAGCAACTCTTGTCATCATCATTTATCTAAACGTTTTAGAGATTTAATGTTGTGGTTGTTTTTTTGTTTGTTTTTACACCAATCAAAATAATGTATTGTAAGAGCTCTTTACAATATAATGAGCTTAGAGCAATGGACTTTGCTTGCCTCTATTTCGTTCTGTCAGAACTTGGCAGCCATTACAACTGAGGCTTTATTTAACACATCCGCATTTCTAGTGGAGTTAATTTTAAAGGGTTTCTTATTAGTGTGGGGTGTTTTTGTCAGTCAGGGACAGAAGATGCTGTGGAGTTTCTGTGGCTGCTCCTCACAGGACTTCCGTTGCAACATGACGTGGTTTTCAAAGTTTGTTTTGCTTTTGTTTTAGCAGCGTTCGAAATTTAATTGTTCTTTTAGATAGTCTAAATGCTGCACTTTTTGGTTTGCTATGTCCCAAGTACGTGTGCATGAGTTTGGGAGGTAGAATTTTTCAGCTTAATTTGGATGTGCTAACCCTCAAGTTAACTTTCAGTATTAAGAGAAGTTGTCCATGGAATTCTGTTTTTGGAGTAATTAAGGAAAGCGAAAGCTCAAGTGAGAGTTACCTTCTTGTCATACATGTTTGGTTGTTGTTGATGACTGAAAAAGGTTTGACAGTTTTGAGACTGTAATTTGATATCAGGCCCTTGTTGTCACTTTACGTGGCTATTTTTATGACAGAATGAAAACTTGTCAGTCCCTGCTCATCCCTATCCCCACATCCTGATCTACTTGGAAAAGGAACCTAGTGAAAAACCAGGAGGCAGCCTAATTTCAGAGTTTTAATTATATTTATGAACTCGACAAACCCATAGATTTTTTAAAATTATGGGACATTTAAAATACTTTGTTATGAATTATTTAAGCTGGTATTTTTTGTAACTCTGAATACAATCTGTGTAACTCCCCACTTCTGTTTGTACAATACCATCCCTTTAAACTCAGTCTTTTTTTCACACAAAATGTTGAATGCTCTGATTCTGTAGTAGCTGCTTGGGTGGTAGTTTTGGTTGTTCATTCTAAATATTTGTAGTCTTCTGGCTGACCTTTTAATTTGCTTTGGGCAGCTCTGTGAAATGCTGGTGTTGTGTGGGGTGCCTGATGTGGCTGGAAGGCGCTTCCTGTGCGAGGGGAAGGATGTGCTCCCCTTGGGGTTTCTAGAGCTGTTGCAAGAGCTCTGAAAAGTGCCAGCATTTACATAATTTGAAAAATCAGATCGTGGGCTAGACAATGGTGAGCAACAGCCCTGCAACCTGTGGTTTATTGAGCCACATCTCAGTTTTGATGTGTCCTGACTTCTTGAGCTGAACTAATTTTATGTCATCGTGCCTTGAGAAGTGTGAGTGTGGCTGAAGGTGTGACATGAACAGTTTGCAGTGTCATCTAGGCCATGGCAAAACAAATAAAACCTCACACAAGGCTTGTGTGTAAGTGAGAGGTCTTGGGTTTTTTTGGTTATTTGGGCTGGTTTTTTATCTTAATGTATATTTGCATGGTTTCACTTCATGCTGGACTTCTGTTTTGGCTTGAGGTATAAAACTTGCACAGCTGCAAAAACTTCTGTATCTCACACAAGGACAACACGAATAAAGTCCTGTAAAACTTTATTTTATAAAGTTTTTATTTTAAGATTTAAAACAAATTTTTAAATGTTAAAGTGCAGTTCAAGTGCAGGTTTTTCCATTTCTTTGCTCAGGGTGCAGTTCTTTTCAATTGTCCCCCTAATAATTGGGATTGGGAGCCTTTTCTTAAATCTGACCTCATTGGGGGGCTGATTGTGCTGCAGGTGATTTTACTTTGAGTGGCCTCTTGTGGATAAAACTTGCTGGATCATCCCCATCTTCAACTGCACTTCTCTAATGTAGCCTGCAGTGAATCATGTTCAAGGGATGGGCAGGTGGTGAATGGTAAAACCAGCACATTTTATTTAGGAACAACTGTCAGTCTTAGCTGACAGGATGTCAAACTGATCCTTTTGCTCTTTAAAATGGTTCTGTTGATGACTTTTGAGATGCTGTTGTGGACCAGCTGTTTTTTAAAAAAAAAAGTACCCTTCATTGTTATGCATCATCCATCTTATCTGATGGCAAACTCCAAAACTGAATTACCTTCTCTATTCAGGAGTGAGGATATAGTCTTTTGTTTGAATGATTCCTTGTGGTGAATTACATAGAAATGAGTAGAATAGTTCTATTATTGGTCCTAATCTTCAAAACACACAGCCCTCAAATTCCATAAATAGATAAATTTGTAGGGGTTAATGAAGGCTGTAAATTATTTTTTTAAACCCTAGGTATTTGAAAATTATTTATTGCAATTTGCATTGAGGAAACGAATCCAAAATATTTAAAGAACTGTCTTAATTGGTGATTATTTAATTTGAGAAGCGTAGAAATAGTGCTAAGCTAAATGGATGTAGTGTCTGAATTTCGTTGGTGTTTGGTTTCTGAAGCTTACGGAGTATTTGCATTCTAATGCTGATCATGTAAATGTTTGTGTAGTACCCACTACGTTTGGGTCTTTCCTCTGAGATCTTTGATGCTAAATGAGTGTAAATAAGAACGGTGCACACCCTTGGACCACTTTCTTGTCATTAACCTGCCCTCCCCCCCATTTTACAGTGTCACCGTGGAAAAACTGCTAGCAAATTGACCTTTATATAGCCAAAATAGAAGCTGTCCTGTCTGGATTTGAGTTTAACTCAGTTGATTCATTCAGTCGTCTGTGGCCACACAGGAAGCCCCATTCATATGATCACAAAGCCTAATGGCTGTTTGTACAGTGGGATTGATCTGATTACTCTTCTCTCTCTTGTGCTATTTACAGTCTGCTGCCAATTCACAGAAAGGGAAGAGAATGGCTGCAAAGGAGAAGTTGGAGGCAGTATTAAACGTGGCCCTAAGGGTCCCCAGCATCATGCTGTTGGATGTCTTGTACAGATGGGATGTCAGCTCATTCTTCCAGCAGATCCAAAGAAGTAGCCTGCACAACAACCCTCTCTTCCAGTACAAGTACTTGGCCCTTAATATGCATTATGTGGGTAAGTATAGATCTCTTCAAGAGAAAACACTACTCGACTAAATACCCTTTGGCTTGCTAAAAGAATTTTAAGAATTTGGTAATGGCATGTTAATATATTGATTGCAAAGAATAACATGATAATGCATTCATTACAGTTCTGCCTAAGGGACAGTTTATGTTAACAGCAAAGAAATCCTGCCCAGGGTTTTTACTGATTGTTGTTATTCAGCCTTTACAAGTAAACCTGGTGTTTGGAAACACTACTGATGTCCTGAAAGAGGAACACAGTGACTTTGGCCCGTGTCTGACTGATGATGAAGCAGCCGTGAAACGTGGTGCAGACAAGAAGTATAGAAACTTACCATTGAACAAGAGACTAGGGAAAAGGTGGCCAGGTTTGAATTAACCATAGCACCAGGAGTTTAGTTTTCATTGCTGCACAGATTTGGCTCTTCAGTTTACACCCTTATGAACCGTCTCTGTGCTGTGAGTGGATTCGAGCAGGTAACCAGTCCTTGTGTTGCAGATAAATGGACAAAATTACTAACTCAGCTCAGGCAGCTGAGGTGTGAACCTTGGCCTGCAAGTCTAGCTTTGGAGTGCTAGATGTCTGTTTTTAGGAGATGAAAGGATTGGTGTTCTGGGACCTGCTCTCCAGGTGAGAATGTGATTCATCTGCACATAGGGTAAATTAGGGATTGGATTCGGGCTGTTGAGGTGGATCTCTGGCAAGCATCTGCCTGAGCACTGCCTAGCTTGGACAGAAAGAGCTAGCATATAATTTTCCCACTCTGTAGCATTTCTTCCTTGTGAGATGCTTTTGGAAGATAAAGATGCATTGCAGTCAGCTAAAGGAAACACGCTTCACATAAGTAGTTAGAAAACTGTGGGCTTTTGAAGGAGCATGTCTTGACTTTAATCCTGACTGCTAAGTGTTGGCACAAGGCTTCCTTTTTTAAAATGTATTAAATGTGTTGTCTGGAAATCATTTACTGCACTAAAAATGTGTGCGGCTTTCTTTGTTACGGCTCCACAATACTCGGGCTGGGATGACAGTGTACTTGCAGTACAAAACATTCGTGTCACAGTTCCCTTTTCTTTTGTCTGTGGGAGAGGACATGTTTGCTGCTGGTGAATGTGACACAGGACCGTGGTGGCCAGTACCTGCAGCTGGCTTTCTCATGCATTTGTGTGCACACACAAAGCTTTCAGGAATAACTTCATCAGATCAGGTTCTAATGCAGAACTAACAGTTGTGCAGGAGGTTTTCAAGATGGCAGTGGATAATTTCCAGCTGTGACAAAGCCCCCCTTTAAAGGCATTTGGTAATCTTGTCCCTGCTGAAGTGTGTTGGGATACACCAATAAAAAGTGCTATAGAGAGGGTGGGTATTGTTACCAGAGAATTTCCCACCTGGATGTTATTTTGGTACTAAACCAGTGGACTCTGACTTTGTGCTCCTTGTACAAGGAGTGCTTTTGTGCTGGTGCACAATCACTCAGCAGTTCTTTCACTTCTTGCTTTTGTGACATTGATTGTATGCACTTTTATTTCTCCGACTGGCAGTTGCTGAGCAAAAAGAGCTTCTAAATTGTCAAACAAGTTGCTTGTTTTAAAAGATTTTCAGGCAATTTTTAGTGACAAAACTTTGCTAGTACTTTGCAAATAAAGTTGCTTTGTTTAATTTCCTTGGTTGTTGGGAGTTTTTTAAGTTGTGTCAGGGTCAAGCTGGGCTAAATCATTTTACATGCTTCTGTGACATTTTATATAGATTTAGTTGCATCACTTTACAGTATAACATTAATTAAGATGATGTATCAAAATATATAAATTGGATTTGTAAGGAAAACAAAGTCCTTTTCCACCAGTTTGGGGAATTAAGCTTCTTTAAAGATACATTGGGGGAAATTAACTGCCAGCATATAATTTAAACAACAATTCACCGTGGATGTGTTTCAACATGCTAATCTG
The DNA here is from genome assembly GCA_013397865.1 of Struthidea cinerea. NCBI lineage: Eukaryota > Metazoa > Chordata > Aves > Passeriformes > Corcoracidae > Struthidea > Struthidea cinerea. The sequence continues at coordinate 265,307 of VZTI01002792.1, forward strand.
CTTTATTTAGGAAAAAAATCCTCCGTTCATATTTGCAGTTAGGAAGCACTATCAGCAAATGCAGTGGCAGCTTTGCAATATCGAACAATCACTGGATTTCTTCTACAAGACAGTATCTTGTAGTGCTATATATAGTGCTATATAAGTGCTTCCAGCAGCTGAGGAAATTGGGTGCATCTATCTTGGGCAGATGCTCAAGGAACAATTGGATTAGAGAGCCCTAAAAATTAATAAACTCTACCAATCTTTATATTGTGAACCTTTTCGTGGAACTAAGGAGACAGTGTTGGAAATTTGCTCAGAACTGGGGGTTACCAGGAGTGTCTTTTCTGTTTAAATGTACAAGTGAAATGATGTGTGTTCCACTGTGACTCCCATTCCAGTTAGCAGTACTGAGGGTATAATAAAAGCTTCTAAAATGCAATTTTTCTTTGAAACAACTTTTCCTTTTCATATCTTTCCATGAAACAGCCCTTATCTGCTGGAGCAAAGGAAAATATTCAGTCCTGATAACCACTCAACCACAAGTTCACCTGCATGAAATTTAACTAAATATGCACAGAGCAATGCAAACAGCAGAGATAAATTTCTGGTTAGAATTGGTGAAAGCTCTGTGTAGGGTAGCTTAGCACTTACTGCCAGACTTCTCTCTTTTCTTCTGCACTGTAGAGGAGCTCTGAGAAAACAGACACTTCTTTTTGTGTTCTTTTGATGAAGAAGGTGGAAAACAGTTGAAACCACGTAATTTCTTCCTGTGAAGAAGGGTAAAGCAATGCTGTTTGTGCTAACTGGTAAATACTCTGAGCTAGATGGAAAGAGAAGAGTCATGAGCTTAATCTATAATCAGAGTCAGGCTTGGAATTTAAGTCACTGTCATGGGTGAGGCACAGAACTGCACTAAATACAGGGTTTTCTTACTCAAGAGTAAAAATAGAGCAGTTTTCTGTCTTACACTATATTCTTTGTCATTACAAAAAATAAAAAGAAATTCTCAGGGGAAAAAAAAGTATTTAAATATTTGGAATAGGTGAAAGGTGTGTCATCTTTCACAACCCTGTTTGTAATGACAGTTTCTTGAACTGCGTGGTTAGTACTTTAATCTCTTGGTCACATCACTTCCTAGGTGCGAGCTGCTTGTTACAAATGCTGCTTTTACGAGGGGGGCTTGAGGGAGGAGAAAGTTGCTGCTGGACTTCCTGCCCTTGTGCGCTGATTGCATGCTTTTCTGCCCACTTTTCTTTAAGCTCTTGTGCTTTACGTAGAAGATCTTTTATTTAGATTTCTTTTGTTTGTGTTGCCTTTTAAGACGAAAGATACTGTATTCTGGTACAAACACGGTGAGAAGTGCCAAGTGAAGCTTCAGTGTGAGAAGAAATGAGTTGGTTCATTACAGAAACAAATTTCCTAAAATTGTGAGAAGAAGATGCATGATTTAAATGTGTAAATGCAGTTAATGGGTATAAAAATGAGGTCCTGCTTAGATTCAGCATCTCTGGCTTTGCAGCCCCATGTCTTCTGTCTCTCTCCTGCCAGCAGTGCTTAGATAAATGGGTAGTGGAACTATTTTCTGAGTGCTACTATTTAATTTTAAACTGTAGCTATTTTTAATCAAGTGCAATTTGATGACATGGACTTGGTCTGTATTTCTTAAAATAATTATTTGTAACGTGGTCTCATTCTCTGTTTGGATAAAATGCAGTGTATGTTGCAGTTGGTAGGACACAGGAGGAGGTAGAGAGAGTGCCATGCTCAAAATCCAGCACACCCTTTTTTCATTTTGACTCAAGACTACTGCTCCCTTAGCGTTGCAGGCTTTTACTAAGCAGCTTTCTCAGCATATGGATACTTTCAGGTAACTTTTCTGTATAAAGCTGGTGTCTGTTTTTGGAAACCCACATCACCACTTTTTTTTTTTTTTTTT
>VZTI01002792.1:267262-311751 GCA_013397865.1 Struthidea cinerea
TTTTTTTTGAATAAAAGGAACCACTAGCAGCCTTTTTGAAAGGAGGTGCTTAAAATTTTTCATTCTGAGTACCAGTCTCATGACAGCATGGCAGCTTGTCTTGATGCTTTAGAAAGAGCCTCTGAATCATATGGCAGAACTAGAATCAAAAGTCCATTTGTTCAGACAATACTGCAAATCTCTGTAAAGAACTCAGTTTCTTGGATTATTTATACTTAGAGTGCCCAATCTGTTACGCATTTAAAAATTCAAGGAACAGCTGTTGATGGCAGTACCCCAGTAATGAATAAATTGTTTCGTTGGCATTATTTTCACCGAGATGTGCAGATGTTGATAACAGGATTTCTGATCTCTGTTTACAGTTGTACTGTGCAATGACTGAATAAATACCAATTTCCTTATGTGCAAGTATGTTTAGATGTGTGCTTTCTCAGTTTTGAACTAATTTTCCAGCATTTTCTGGAGGGCAGGTATATAAAAGTATATTTTTTAAAAATCATCCACTCTTGCCATAGATGATTTAGACTTTGCCAATTTATGAAATCTCCGTGTAAATTGCAGTGTGACCAGTCTGATGATTGGTTATCCTGAGAATTAGACACACTGAAAATAAAGGTGCCAGTTGTTCCTGTAATACTTCTGCCATCTCAAATGCAGGCTTTCAGAAGTGTGTCCTGTTTTATTGGTACTTGCATGTTGTGGCCAGATATTTGTCTGAATAAACTGAAATGAGGGCAGTCAAGGATTTGGCTGAAGTGCAGTGACTAACTCGGAGTGCACTGATCCCTCTTTGAGGCAGCAGAGCTGGGTGTTGGGATGGAGTCTGTGGCTCATGACTTGCTGCTTCCCAGCAAGTTGCTTTGCAAGTCACAGACCCTTTACTCTCACAGGATATGGGAAAATGGAAAAGTAGGGCCCTCCTAAATGAATTTCCTGGTAGAATCCAAGCAATTGTGCTCTTACTTTCTGGCATTCCAAGAGTTGGTGTGGCCTTACTAAGAAATGTTATGAACTCTTTGATGTGCGAAGTTCTCAGTTTTAGACTAAACATGCAGGAAACCGTGAGTAATAATATGAAATGGACACAAGGGATCTGTAATCATGCAAATGAGCATGAAAGTGCTCCATAAAGAGGATGAGTTGCGACTTTGATCATGTTCCAGAAGCCTCCATTGTGTGCAGTCAATAAACCTCAGACACCTGAGTCGGCAAAGAGGTAATTCTGGTGAGAGCAGCTGGGAACACCTTGGTGGTGCACAAACAGAGAGATTGCTGAAAGGCAGTCTGTGAGCTGCTGCTCTCTGAACAATGAGCATTGCACAGCCAGAGGATTTCATGGAGCTGAATCAACAGGTTGTAAATGAGGTCATGAACTGGTTAATATGTGTGTTCTTGTCTAGTAGTGTTTGACTTCGCTTTTCTGCTCAGTAGGATTTTCACAGCTTCTTTTCTCCAGTGGGGCCTAAATCTGCACCATCTTGCCTGAGAGGCAGTAGAAGTTCTCTGTTTCCTTGTGCTCCTGAATAGGAGCTGAGTGTGTATTTTGAGATTTGTATTTTTAAGGTTGGCAGAATGTGTCTTCTGTAACGCTCCTTACCGCTGGAAGCATAAAGGTGCAAGTCTCTTTCTTGGTGTTACAGCACTAGGGCACTATGACTGTATTCAGGGAAGATTATTCTGTCTTCTCTTTATCTTTTTTGTTTGTTTATTTGTTTTTAACATGTGCTAGAACCGTTCCTTTACTGGGGCAGGACTTGGCCTTCCCTGAGCCTGCTGCTTGCTTTATACAGAAATGTACGTGGTGAGTCAAAAGGGACAATGCACCAAGTCCCAAGAGCAAAAATAGCATGGCCTAAATCGAGGGAGGGGAGTGCTCACTGCTGACACAGAGCTCAAAAACTCCATTTGGATGGAAGTGAGCGTTAGTTATTGTTAACCCCTGCTCAAAGGTTACCCAGTAAGATGACTATTTCTCAAACTGTAAATCCTTGTGTGTGGGGACTCTCTCCAAAGGGATATATGTTCTCAGCATCGTGTTTTCTTCTGACAGAGGAGGTGCAAATGAAAACAGAATGTAATGATTTAGATGAGAAAGCTACCGTGAGAAATTGCATTTCCTGGTCCTTTTTTTTTTTGAAGTGGAATCTTATTTACACCATACACTAATTACATCATTTGTCTGCATGAGAACAAAGGGAATAGAATATTATTGCAAGTATGTCTGAATTTGAGCTTATCTTCCTTTTTTTCTGCAATCAGATGGGTTGGTAAAGAATTATTTGGCTTTTTTTTTTTTTTTTTTTTTTAATTTGGCAGAGGCTTTGTTGATAAAAATGAGGTTGGTACCACTTTGGGAATAGGGCCTCTGCAGCAAAAATGCAAATATTGCAGTATGAAGTGTGTTGAAATCTCCCTCTTACCAAGTCACAAGAGGAAATTGTAAATAAGAGTGAATGGGAACTACTTTAAATGTCTGTTGCTCTCCCCTTCTTCAGAGTATAGCAATTAAACCAAATGGCTGCTTCAAAGTGAACATTTACATTCCAGCCCAAACTCCTGAGCAGTGGAGTTCGTTGCTGAAGCTTCTGCAGTAACCTTGGCTGTCTTGTGCTGCTTCCCTGCACAGTTCTGAGCATCTGTGCAGTGTGAAGGCCTGCTGGTTAGAAGGCACAGTGACAGTACTTTCTTCATCTTTTCATTTAGCCTTCAATATTTTTTCCACTCCTTCATTGTATCTTGAAGGATCCTAAGTATTTTGATGGAAGTTGTGATCATGTAGAGAAGAATGAACTATAGTGATACCTGAAATCCTTCCATCATCTTTGTTAGAGGGCAGTAACTACCCTCTAAAATATGTTACTTTTACAGAAATGCTCCTACTGTTGCTCAGGTACATCATCACGTGGCCAAGGAGCAGACTTTCTTGTGATAGAATAAAGTAAAGATGACAGAGCTTAAGTACAGATACAGTAAACAGGTATTCTAAGACTATTTATAGAGTAATAGAGGAATAAAAGACTGCATAATAAACTCCATTTAGTTCTCTACCTGAAGGTGAGTCACAGGCTACAGTGAGAAGGAAAGGTTTAGAGAGATTTGACTCACGTGCTGGAATGATAAATGGTTGTGGGTTGTTCCTCAGGGAGAATTGTCCCTCAGAAAGGAATCCAGGGAAAGGGGTGAATGCAGCAGAGATGAGGTGTAAGAATGTCTGCAGAGGGTTTGAGAGCTCTGGAGCTGGCTCATGAGGCTGTGGTGTGGTGCAAGGTAGTTCAATGTCTTCATGGAGACTGCTGAGGAGTTCCTGCCCTTGTCACTTGTGTGTTTGGTAGAAGGAAGGTGGTGAACAGAGAACAGGAATTCCATAAAATACAGGTGTTTGTGAAGAAAACTGATGGTGTAGAACATCTGATGTGCTGTGCGAGTTATTCTGTATGAAACAGTCTCTGGAAGGAAACTGATGGAGTGCTGTGTTTCACGCCCCTTTAAAAAAGCTCAGAATAAAAATGATTCTGTTCTCCAGGCTGAACAGCCCCAACTCCCCCAGCCTGTCCTCCCAGGAGAGGTGCTCCAGCCCTCTGGTCAAAGGGATACTGTCCAGGATTACTGACTTGTCTGACACTTGATTTTAATAAAATAAACTATCGATTATTTTAGCCTTTTAAAAAGCACATCCTGAGACAAATGTGCAACTTGTCACATCCACTTCATAAAGATAATTGAAATATTATCTTTAACGTTAAATACCTAATGATATACTGGTATTTAAAAAAGGTGAGCAAATAGGCTTTGTCTGTCTATCATTGATCCTATCACCTGTTTTATGTGAATTGATCTCTCTCTGCTTGGCATCCTGTGGGTCTGGTGCCTTTTCTAGGAGCATCTTGCAAGATACCTTTCTGAAGACCAAACTATTGGTAGAATTTTACAGAGGTGGCTTACTGAACATGGCAGATATTAAGCAGCCATTAAATACTTCTACATAAATACTGACTCTGAAATAGCATCTTTTTTCAAATATTGGAACATGCTGTGTTCCCAAGCTGTTTTATAGTACCTGCTTGTGCCACTGCTTATGAGTGCTTAATCTAGAGTTGCATTATTAAATATATTTAAAAAGCTCAAAATATAAATTAACTCAGCTAAGACTGTGCCTCATGTTGCTGAATAGATGTATGAAACTTTAAATGTGATGTGACTGGCGTGGCTGTTAGGGTCAGGATAAGTTCTTCTGTAGCATTTTGTTCTTAGCTTCAGGGGAGTTGTTGGCTGTTGCTGGGTTGTTTTCCTAAATGGATTTCAGTGCCAGGCACTTGAGCTGACCTTCAGAAAGAGCACAAGTGCACTGCAGTGATGGAGAGAGAGCCTGGAAATAAATATTAGTAAGGGCACCATGTGCTGGGTGTTTGACCTGCAGAGCCTGTCTGGAAAGGGGTATGGATATGTTCAATCCAGTTATGAGGTGGACTTCAAAGTACTGCTTTATTGGGGTGTCTGAGTGAGATCCTTATGAAAATAAGGATCCGTTTTCTGCTTGTTGGAGAGGCTGCTGAGCAGCCAGGCCCTGGTCTTGAAGAGTAAAGCTGGATCTGCACTGGGTCATTTTCAACAGCCTCACTAAATGCTTATGAGATGTGCAGGAAGTGCTGGGATAAATATCTACGAATCCTAGGCTGTGTCAGGTCCTGTCCTTGATTTATGCAACCCTGATAGCTGGAATGTGCTTTAATATGACTAGCAGGAGTACAGCCTGTGTGTCTCCATCTTAAATAGTGAACATGCTAAGTGTTATTTTAATTTGGTGTTAGATAGTATTTTTTTTAAATATCAACTTCTGCTTTTTGTTACAGGTTACATCTTAAGTGTTGTGCTCCTGACTTTACCAAGGCAACACCTGGTTCAGCTTTACCTGTACTTTTTGACTGCACTGCTGCTTTATGCTGGGCACCAAATTTCCAGGTAAGAATAAATGGATTAATTTTGTTAGCTTGGTTTGGGAATTAGAAAAATAACCGTTATTTTGTTAATATCTTCCATAAGTGGTTTTGTGAATGCCTTTTTTTATGTCAGACACCTAAATATATCTTGCTGTTCTTTGTCTTTGGAAGAGTTTACAGAATTAAATATGCAGTCAAGTAGTTCGTTTAAGTCATTGAAAACACAGCAGGAATTTTGAGCTACTTGTCTGGGGTGTGTAATGTCCCCTAATCTAAGGAGAGAAAGCACTTACCACAAGACTAAAAGTGGCCTCTGATGCAGTAATCTAAATTACTCAGTGGCTCAGCTAAAATGCTTTCAGCACTGGGGTGTTTTACACAGCAGACAGGATGTTACTTTTAGTTTCCTGGCACCTCGGGTGAGAGAGCAAATGGGGTCTGGAATCCAGTAAAAGCAAAGTAGTAGTGGAATTTATTCTTAAAATGCATGACACAAATCTGAATTTACAATGGAAGCAGGTGTTTTGGATCTAAAATGCAGAGCAAGAGGCTGGAGAACTCTGAGTCAAACAAGACAAAATCAACCATCTTTGGCCCCAGCTAAATCTGTTGAAAGCCAGTGTAAACTTTTATACTGACATGATGTTTAATTGGAACCAAAGACACTGCCATCACATTAAAGGCTTTGCACAGGAAGTTTTGAAAATATGGATTTGAGCCTGACTTACTTTGGTGCCTGCTGATGGGAAACATTTAAAAATGTGCTTTCAATTGATTTAATGGAAGTGATAGTTTTGTTATTTCCACAACAGAATTGTTGTTCCAGAGCATTTGCTGGAATGTTTCTTGGTATGTTGCAGTTCAGGGGAGTGTTAATGAAGGTATTGTGATGACTTGACGTGTCGCTGTTGTGGCTGTCAGAGTTGCAGTTAGTGATTTCCTGAAAAGGATGAGTGTACCAGAGAGGAGTTACAGCCTCTTATTGCCTCAGCAGGAAGGAAAGAAGTGTTTATTTGTCATTCCTCAGGGGAGTCCTCAGTTGTTATAGATGGAGTTTGTGGGTGTTTCTTATAGGATTAAAGGCTTATTTATTAGAAAAGGCAACCTAAACATTATTTAGGAACTTGTGTTGAAATAATAAAGCTGGTAACGAATGCCCATCAGACACAGGGCTTTGGTCCAGAACATTTACAGCGGGAGGTGTTTATGCCACTCCAGGTCTTTACATTTTTTAAAAGAAAGGGAGATGTTACGAATTTAGTTGATACATTAAGGGATAGCACTGTGATTGCTTTTAATACCTTGTTTGTTTTTCTATGGAATAGGAATTCTGACTTCTGGTGCTTTGAGAGCTTTGAGACTTTATAGGCTTCATTGTAACATGTTCAGTACCTATTGCTTGGACTGTTAGGTGTGTTCCTACTAAGCTTTCTCTATTTGGTGCTCCTGGAGTGTTAATAAAGACTTTAATTAAATCTTGCATCAGCTAGCACAAAAAATGCATTTAATTAAAAGGTGTCATGGATTCAAATAGTCCAGCAGTGTTCCCAAGGTATTTTGCAAGGGAAATGTAGCTGCTGACACTTGTGAGTGAGCTTACCCATTCCCTAGACATAAGGCTGATGTGGTTTGGAAGGAAGCACAGTGCAGGGCGCTCTCAGCTGAAGCCTTTGTACAATGAGGGAATCGTATGTGGGGAGTGACACTTGAATTAGCCTTACAAAAGGATTTTTGAATCCCATTAGTTTTCATATTGAAAACAGTGAAATGTGACAGACATATCTGTTGGCAGAGCCGTTCCTTTTATTGCCAAAGCTATCCAGTTCCAAGTGATGTTTCTGTTTAGCAGCCCGATCATAACAAGACATACAGGAGTCACATGTGCAAACTGTTTTTCAGTGTTTTTTGTTAGTAATTCTGCTTAGAGCTGAAAACTTCTTGGGACTTGCTTGCATGCACTACCAGTTGGAATGCTATTTAAGACCGATGAAGAGGTCTTATATTGAGGCCAGTTTGGTTAGTGCAAATTATAGAACAAGACCAGAATCATCTGGCACTTGTGACTCTGCAGTGTCCTGGAAATTCTGAGCTGTTGAAAGACTTCAGCTTTCAGTGCTTTTTTTCCACCCCAGAAATAGCTTGCAGTTCATCTGCGAGTCTGGGAATAAGATCATCTGAATTTTAGAGTTAAGCTCTGACTTCAGACTTGCAGGTTTATGTGACCTTGACAAGTCGCTTAATTTCTTAAATGTTTGTTTCCTTGCCTACAAAACTGAGAATTACCTTAATGTGTAAAGATGGTTTAGGTAATAATTGTGAATACTTGGAGCATCCCAGAAGATGCCACATTTGTATGTAGCACGCTAACCTGGCAATTTGGGTGGAAATAACATACCATCTGTTTATGGAAAAAAGAGAAGTCAGCTTTAAAAACCCAAAATCCAATTTAATGAAGTTTCTTTGCCTTAGGTTTCCTGCAGCAGTCTCCAGTTACAGGGAAAATTAGTTTAAAAAGTGAGTGGCACAGTAATTGGACCAGCTTGAGCTGGGTGCCTCCAGCCAGGGACCCAGAGCACACAAATCCCTGGTGTTTGTACCCTTACAGTCAATACACCTGTCCCTCATCCACTCTTCACGTGCTTTGCACACACCCCTTGGTCCATTGGTGGGTCTGGGATCTTGTTCCCTGTTGGATTCTTTCTCTGTCTCCAGGTGGGTGTTGGCAGCTTTTATCTGGCTGGGTTGCAGCTTCTGCTGAGTTGTGGCCTCCTTATCTTCCAGTTCACACTGGTCTCAGGGCCCTCCTTCATGTAACGGAGTAGAAGTTCAAGATATGTTTGACTTTTCTTGGTGGGAGCTTGGAGCTGGTGAGAGTTTGGAGCTCGTGGCCTAAAACTCCAGCAGCTTTAGCTACTTTTGCTAAGCAAAGCCACTCAGACAAAAGAATACAGTTAAAAGGATGCAGCTAACTAAACTTCATTTACAACAGTCCTGCTTTTCTTATTAAGCGTTCCTGCTAAGATGTCAAAAGGAACTCATGAAGTCTTTTAATACAACCCTTACGCTCACATTCACTGTTATTACAAGCAACAGGCACAATGTAAGCAGAGCAAACAAGGTCACCGCTGGGTGGAGCATCTGAATATAGATTCCTGTTGCTGTTGGTGACCACCCAAAGAGAATTTTCCACCGTCACTGTTGTGCCTCCTTCTTCACTCGTTCCGTGACATGATGCATCTCTTCTGCACTGAATGGTGACTAGAATTTTTTGTCCATTGTCTTGGACATGTTCCAGCAGTTGATACAGGTGATCAGGTTTTAGTGGCTTCTTCACCAGCGCAGGATTCATTCTGATGGGGATAGGTAGTAAATTTTAGCTTAAGTATAATTGGACTGTAACCATTGATTGGACATAATAGGAGCTGAATAATTAAAATTGCATCCTGCAGTGTTTCTACAGTTAGAAGTAATTGAGTGATTATTTGTCCCTACAGTGATGTTATTTACAAACATAAGATTACAAAGAGTTCTTACACAAACACATCCCTTTCCAACATAGGCAAGTACAGTTTCAGGGGTTTCTTTGGAATGTATTTCAAGTGACAGGCGTTTTGTTCGGTGTCAAAACAAATGTGTTGAGCTTTGATGGTTTTACTTTCACAAATAAATCCCTCTTGTTCTCCTACAACAGGCACATCCACACTGACATTCTGCCATTTGACACTGTTTTGTCGGGCCCATACTCAGCTCTAGTGGATAGAGAGCAGTTCCATCATGATTCAATCCTAACACAGGGATTGGGTCTGTGGTGTATTCTGAGGTGGTGCATATCGTTGAGACAAAAGCTGGGGCCTTACTACTCTGGGGTTATATGGGAAATTGTCTGGCTACCACCACAGCTGGAATTCTTTCTTAAAATCAATTGCATTATCCCATTTTTTTTTTTTTTTAAATCATACTTGAATGCAGCTAAAAGCCAGTGCTGATTTCAGAAATTTGTGGGATCAACTCCTCCCTTACTGGTGGAGGGGTGGTAACTAAGCTCATTGTGCTGGGCAGTAAGACAGTGGTTGGTATGGAATTAATTTTTTCCACAGGTCACATTAATATAAATTCTGTTTATTTGAAATCCAGATGTCCAACCACACACAGCGGCTGGAATTGAATGTTAAACAAAAGTAGTTCTGGGGCAATCAACTTTGGTCTTGTTGGTTCTCTTTATTAAAGTTGGATCATGAGCTGTATCCAATACTCAACAAAAAATGAGAGCTCTTTCTTTGGGTTTTACAGAGGTTTGGTCACCCAGCCCCTAACAATCTATGTGAATTAGCTCCTCTTTAGTCTTGTTAACTTCATACCACACTGAATTGTTCATCGATTTTGTACTTAGCCATGCAGCTGTGGTCATTTGGGTTAACAGCACCAAGAGGGGTGAGTGAGCTGTCCCACTTCATCTCTTCAGAGTATCAGTTCTTCATAGTGCCATCATTCATTAGCTGGCTGGTTACTCACCCCTCGTTTGACATGAGACTGGTGTATCCAATTTTCTTTTCCTAAAACAGTAATGCATTTGTCCAGGGCTTTTATCCTCTAAGCAGTGTCATAAATAAGTGAGTCTTAATTGATTGAAAGTTCCATGTAGTGGCCAAATTTCCCAGGGCCCCCACCAGCTGTCCTAGTAATATATGGCCATTGCTCCTGGCACAAGGCCACTGTGTGCTTTTTAGATAATTGAGCTGTACCATAAATCTTTTCCCAATTTTGCAATACCTTGGCCAAGGGCATCCTCTTTTCTATGCCGAGTTTGTTCTGCTTTACCAGAAAGAATAAAGAAAAAGCAGCAAGACTGTCAGGGAGACCCTCCTGTGCAGTCATGAGGTTCAGAGAGCAGCCTAGGTACAGCTGGAGCCAATCTTAGTCTCAGATTTGGCCAACAGTTTGTATTCAAAGAATACTATTTCCCATTACTATGAGGGTCTCAAACCCCATTTATACATGTGGAACTTGAATCCCCTTTCTGTGTGCACATTATGCTGATCAGGCTGTGCAGCAGGGGAGGGACTCGAACACACCCTGATACTGAGAGGGACTCAAACCCGCTGCAGGACTTTCTCCAAATCTGCTTGGGGAATTTTAACACTCCCCCTTCAGTGCCTCCTGAACTCACCTGATACCAACACTTGGATATTTGGAGACGACAAGCTGTGAAAGTGGTCTGAGAGCCCATCTGGTTTCCTGCAGGAGAGTTTCCAATTCCCAGAAAAATTAGTTTAATAATGGAGTGGCACAGCAGTAGGAACAGCTTGAGCTGGGTGCCTCCAGCCAGGGACCCAGAGCACACAAATCCCTGGTGTTTGTACACTTACAGTCAATGCACCATTCTTCACACACCCCTTGGTCCATTGGTGGGTGGTCTGGGGTCTTCTTGTTCCCTGTTGGATTCTTTCTGCGTCTCCAGGTGGGTGTTGGCTGCTTTTATCTGGGTTGCAGCTTCTGCTGTGAACCAGAGTTCACTCTGGTATCAGGGCCCCCCTTCACGTAAGTGAGCAGAAGTTCAAGATAAGTTCAGCTTTCCTAGGTGGGAGCTTGCAGCTTGTGGCTGAAGACTCCAGCAGCTTCAGCTGCTCGTGCAAAGGAAAACTACTCAGACAAAAGAATGCAGTTTAAAAGAATTCAGCGAACGAAATTAATTTACCACAGTCCTGCTGCTCCTGAAAGGAAGGTGGACGCTGGTTTTATTTTACATGTAGTAGCACAAAAGATTTGCTTAGAAGGATCACATTTCTTTTACCCATTTCCAGCAAAAAGTAGCTTGGGAAAATAAGTGGTGCAGTTATGCAGAGTAGAAGTGATGCAATTAAATGCTCTCTTAATGCTAAAACTGGAGTCTACATCATTACCTTATTTCGTGTTTTGCAGTTTTATTATGACTATATCCCAAGTGTGTTGAGCCTCACAGAGCTTAAAATGAGAAGGGAGGGAACAGGAGACTGAATTATTTCTTATGGATAAACTTAAAATACACTTAATTTTAAGGTTGTCTGTAGACATTAGAAGCCTAGGAGAGTGTGTTAGATGTTGACAGTGGAGATTAATCAGCCAAACTAAATGTCAGCAACATAAGTCAGTTAGGTCAGATAACCACTGTGCCTTATGTCAGTCAATTAGGAAGCATCTTTTTAGTAATGGAAAACTTTTTTGTATTTCAGTAACAAAAAAAACGATCACATGTGAAGCTCTGTATCTCTTTACCTTTGTAGGGCAATTTAGTCATGGCTGTCCATGGGTACCTGTTAACAGGCCAGCAGTTGGAATAAATGAGGCTGGGAATTCATCTGCAGAATGAACAGCAGGCAATCTGATCGAAGCTTTTTTCTTAAATCCTAATTTTCCAAAGTAATGTAGTTTCAGTCATTTCATTAACTAGTAAATAATGATTTTAGCATTCTTGTTTTCTTACATTGCTGCAGTAAAGTGAACAATCCTCAAATGTAAAAGCTGCAGATTAATACAGCTTTAATTGATCAAAATTGAGTGCAGGCACTTGCTTTTTTCAGCATCTTGTATGGCACTGCAGCTGTTCGAGGCATCTTCTGATTGGTGTCTGTGCCAAAAGATCCTTGTGTTTGTACTGGTAATAAGAGAATCATTGCTTTCACTTTCCTCATTCAGACATCATATACAAATACTGTTTAAAAAATTTAGGAGATCTTAAAACATTGCTTCTCCAAGCTGGTGGGCCTGAAACTCAGTTATAATTGAGAGTTACTTAGAGAATTCAGCCAAGTGCAGCCCTCCGTGCAGATGACTGAATCAGACAACAGCAAGAGATAGCAGTAGCTCGAAGAAATTTGGGTCATCTCCAAGCACGTTCTGGTGTTGAAGAAGCAACTGTAAGTGCAGCTTTGTTCGTGTCTCTTAGCTAAATTGTGTAAGGTCATCTTGCTGCACTTGGTATCCTGGATGATTTTGTAACCTGTTTCCTAACAAATATAGGAGAAACTTGATATCTTCACTGCTTTCCTTCCAGCAGCTTAGAAATAGCCAGTGTTTTCACCCAAAATTAGAGGATGGAGCATGATTTTGCTAAGACAAAAAGCCATCTTCAGCATCTTGCAAGTGCTGTTATTTTTTTCTCTCTTTTGTAACTGATGGATTATCCTGTTTGTGTTGCTGATGCTTTCAGAAAGTGCTTTCTGCTGGTCCATATGATGTAAATAAATAAAAAAGCCCCCTTTGCCCCAAGGATTACAACCTTATGGATTTTGGAAGGTGGAAAAAGCGCACTTGTGCTTAGCTATACCTGGAGAACAAGGGGAAGATTTCTGTCTAGAATTGTTGTTTTAGGTGCCTTTTCAGTCCTAACGTATTTTGAATTGTAGGTTGCAGTCTAAAGAACCCATTTTGACATACCTCACATATACTATGACACTTGAAAAGCTGCTCTGAGTAGGCAGGATTGTCAGCTATGAAGAACAGGCTTTGAGGTGTTTGTTTTAGTACTTTCAGATTTATGTCTTGAATTCCAGAGATTTTTTTGCAAGTGAAAATGTGAATACCTTTGCTTGGGGTAGCAAGCTAATGCTAGGAGCAGGGTATATTTCCACATTTCTGGGAAGAAGTGAATGGTCCCAGTAGCACTAAGTTGCATCTATTTCTGCACTGAAATAAAAAGAGCAATTCTTGTATTGGCTGTGGTTTCCGGTCCTGTTTGCTGTGCTTTGTCTGCATCTGTTCCCAGCAAGTGTGGCTTGCCTCACTGATAAAAATAAACACAGAATAACTGAATTGCCCCTCGAGCAAACAGACTCTGGAAGCTCCATGCGGGGTCAGATCAAGTGTGTGTGTCTGGCGTTCCCGGGATGAGATGCAGGTGGACGTGAATGGCTGGACAGGATCAGCCAGAAACAAGCACAGGGTTTTTGTGCTGCTGATGCTGGAGCTGGTGGTGCCCTGACGAAGGTGGAGCTGCAGCCACCCTGGAGTGGAGCAGGAAGGGTCGCAGGGCATGGCAGAAACACTGGTCTGGGATCTGCATGTGGAAGGTCAGGAGTATTGCCTGCTGGCTGATGGCAGGGGATTAAGGAACCACTGCAGAATTCCTGCTGTGCTGTTCCAGGATCAGCTTCTGAAAGTGTGAAATACCTGCTCTTAGGGTGAGGTTCGTGTTTGAGTTCTGTTGATGTGTTAACCTACTCGAGGGCAGAGCCAATGGATGACCGTCAACAGCAGAAAACTTCACAGGGTCCTCAGGTTCTTACCTGTCATTCACTTTGGTTGCCAGAGCCCACCTCCCAGCCCACCTTTTCTGGGGGGAATTACAGATTTCCAGGCTCTCTTACTGTGCCTGTCAATAGTGTTTTATCAGTTTGTGGGTATCTGGTAGGATAGAGCTAAACTTTTAAATTGTGTTGGACAAAAGGGTGAGGTAGCAACTCTGTTCCTGACTAGCCCATGACTATTGCTTTTCCTTCATGCCTATTTTTTAATTGAATGCAAAGAACTTCTTAAGTGCAAAATACTATGAGCATTAAATTGGAAGATCTCTTTGTCAAGCTCTCAAATTTTTTTTTCACACGTTGCTGGTAGGAAAAGAAATTATTGTTAGGAAGAAAAACACTTAATAGGGATACTTAAAAATGGAATGGTGCTTAAGAGGCTTTGTCAATAAGCAGTTTGAGGCCATGCTCTGAAGAACAGCTTAGATGTCCCAAAGGATTTTTACAGCTCTGCCAGTGAGTCTAATTACAGATAATTCTGCTCTCGCTTAAGTCATGCCTCAGTTAGAGCCTTCCATCAGCACGGCTGCTGGAGCAGTAGTGTTAATATTGCTTTTTGCAATTTAGTTAATTGGCTGTGACATACACTGAAGTTACATATATGTGGAATGAATAAATTGCTTCTTGTCTGAATCGGATGGATGATAATCGTTTGTGGGTTTGTGTTTTTTAGGGATTATGTGAGGAGTGAATTGGAATCAGGCTATGAAGGACCAATGTACTTGGAGCCTCTCTCTATGAACCGTTTCATGACTGCTTTAGTAGGTAAGTGCTTTAAATAATTGAGAGGAGAGATTCTAATTCTCTTCATTGAAACCTGTGCATGTTTTACCTCTTGGTTTCAAATCTCTTTTATTGCTTTAATTTGTTGTGATTCTTATTAATATGCAAGAGGCATGGGAGGATAGCTCCATCCTGCCTGGCTTTTTCTGTGCCACGTATTTACCAATACTCCATACTTGCAGCTCTGAAATAATTTCCAGGTCTGTTTGTTATGCTCTGCCTTTGTTATTCTCAGACTTGCAGTCTGATTCAGAACAACTGGCGTGTCTATAATAACCTTTATGTGGAAAGTACTGTAGAAATTTCAATAGTGATGTGCATTTTTAGGGTTTTTGTCAATTCAGGTGTTGTACACATTAATTCTTTATTGGCTTCGTAGCTGAACACTGTCATTCTCTTACAAAATCTGGTGAAATACATTGGTGGGTGTGTGCATGGGACTACGGGCTACTGTTTTTTTTACAGAGTCCTGAGGATATTTCTGATTAAAGAGTTAAGGAATAACAAGTCAAACACATTTAAATTGTTTGATTAATAGCAGAGATGACTTCCCTGCCTAAAAATCCCAAATAAATCACAAAGAATTGGACTTCCCAGAGTGTTTCCTTACCCTTTGAACTTTGACTGGAAGAGAATAAATTCAGTGTTAAGGTTGCTACACCAAACCATATGTTCTCCTGAGAGGATGATACTGGAATCCACACGCACACACTCCATGTGTATTTTAAAATGAAGCCTGAGACAAGCTTGGAAGAAAAATCTCCCTTAATTCTTTTCACTAAGATCTATGGTTTTCATCAGATTATTGACAGATTTAGTCAGCCATGTACTGTTGGCAAAACTCAGCTGCTTTCTGTTTGCTTGCAGCTGCTACTGGCAGATAAAAATGAGTTTACTAGTTTACAGTATCTTAGGTCTGACAGCATTTACACATCTCCTGTTTGCCTGCATCCTTACTTTCAAATGTGGCATTTGTCTTTGATTTTAATATTTTTAATTTAATTTAAAAATATTTTAATTTAAAAATATTATTATTTTTAATAGGAGTAACATTGGTAATTTTCAAGGAATTTTTATTTAGATATCATTTCTTCTCTCTTCTGAATGTCTAGATACATTTTTCTGTCTTGTTGAATCACACCAAATTACAGCTGAAGCTTTTGGTGTGCTTTTTTATGAGAAAATGTTTGTTATTAGTCCTGTGAATCACTCCCAGGTGCAATGCAGGGTTCCGTGGTAAAGCAGAATCCCTCAGACAGCTCCACAAAGCAGCAGGCAGGCCTGGGCAGGAGGGGATCAGGAGGCATTGTGTCATTCAGTAACACTTAAAAACTAAACTGAGAGTCAAACCCAGCATGCTGCATCCAGGTTTTAATAGGGATTAAAAACAAGTGAGAAAAAGATAATGGTTTTATCCAGTGCAGTTTTGGGTTGTAGCGAGTATCCAGACTAAAGTGTCCCCTTCTTGTAATTTGTGTTGCAGAAATAGGTGCTTGTGACTGTACTAGCAAATGTGTATGTGTTAATATACTTAATATCCCCATTCTTAATTTTCCTTATTCTCTTAAAGCCAACTTGAAAGTGTAATTTTGGTCGTGATGACAAGCAGTCATCTTTGGAGAAGACTTGTGAAAGTGGTCTGTGAGGCTTGACAGTGTTTTGTATAAATACGAAATGTTGTCTCAGATTTGTTGTATACAAGGGTATTTATTCAGTAGAGTCTCAGGAATGCACAGCACTGAGTGGTGTCATCTTCACACCAAAATGAATGTACAGGTGCTTTGCTCCATCTTTTCCTCACACGTTCTGACAGGGTGTTGTGCTGCAGCACTGCTGACAGAGGCACCAAAGCAGGTGCATAAGGGAATGGAATAACGGTGCTGCTGGTACAGCTCTGCTTCCTAAAGTTCTGCTCAGGATTGAGGGAATGATGTACGGTATCCGTTGGTTCACAAATGTAACATTTCTTAATGCTTTTGTTCATTAACACTTTCTGAATGGGATCTCACAGTCCTTTTTTCCCCTGCACCTAACTCAGTCTGATGACTGTTGTCTGGGGATAATATGTTCCTAAGTGCTGGATGGAAGAAATAAATCTCTTTGGAGATGGCCCCTTGGATGAGTGAGCCACTTTGGGAGCATGTCAGCTGTGAACTTTTCAAAGCTGTTGTGTGGTTTTTCAAGTGATGCTACCATGAAGACTTATTCTTATGGCACAGTAATGGAGTTCTGTATTAACTTTAGGATACCTTGGTTTTGAGTAACAGTCACTGTTGTAGTAGCCAGGGAGTTTGTTAACATCAGCTTTCTAAAATTGTGAATGAAATAAAGATGCTTCTCTACTCCAAGTGGCTTGTACAGTGGCTGTGCCATGTCAGCTTTCTTGTTGAACATTTTCCATTAGCTTATGAGCTGAGAGGCTCTGGCTATCTGTCAGCAATATTTAATGTATTTGTGGAGGTTTGGGGAAGAGAAAAGAATGGGCAGGAAGTTCACACAATGGATTTCTTCCTTATTGCCTCATTGCCTAGCAGAGGAACCTGGTTGGAGTGTGCCAGGGGTGTTCCAGCTGTTGGGTTCATTAACCGTGTCTGTCAGTTTTCAGGCCACAGCATTTCAGTTTACAGGGTGCAAACATTCACCTGGATTTGATAGTCTTAGCAGATAGCTAGAGTGTTAAAATCCATGATTTGATATGAGGTACAGGCTACTTTCTCTGGCTGATCCTGCTGTGTGATGTTGATGACTGATGCTGTACAGCCCCACCTGAGATGAAGTGTGATTTACTGCAGAGAGATTGGCTGTCCTGAACTAAGGTGCTGCTACCCCAGTTTAAAATGGGAAGCACCATCACTCAAAGCTCCATTGGAGACATTCATGCCTTTCCTGCAGGGGTTGAGAAATGACAAGGTGCACATTCCAGGGAGGAGACTGGAGCCTCCACAGAAAGTGCTCCGTGTATTTCCTTTGATGGTGTGTACAGTTCTTCTTCCCATGACAAGTAACTTTAGATCGCTGTTTAAATTAAAAGGGTGGGAGGGCCAGAGTTGAGCAGGGATGAGCAGCATACTCCACATGTGGCTGTTGGAGGAAAGCAGGTTCTGCTGTTTACTGAGACTGAACTCAGAGGCTCTAATTTGTGACCAGAGAGCTCCAGAGTCATCCCAGAGAGCACTGGATTGTTTAATGCGATGCTGTCGCAGTACTTGATTTCAGTTGACGACACTCTTATTAAATGCTGAAGAACACATTGGATGCTGGTGTTTGTGTCCCTTTGTGTGTGAAGCTGAGTTGCCTTAGTTACCATGAGTCGCAGAAATCCTCGCAAGCTGCCTGGCAGGCTCCTGAATATGACAGCACAGCAGTGTGCTGCTGGTGTCTTAAATAGGGTTGTAGCAACGTGTGTGTGGGCAGAGAACAACAAAGCAGAGGGAGAATGCTTCAGAGCTGGAGTCTGCTGAACGTCTAAAGAGATGAGTAGAGTAACTTTCTCTGAGGCTCAGAAGACCCAGTATGCTGATAGTGTCTTGCTGAGAGCAAGGGTGCTTGTTCTGCAGAGACATCTGCTAATTCAGAAATACATCTATCAAATTGACAGTAGGAATTTAACTTGAAAGAGGACAGCGTGAAGGAGGGAGAACTTTGTTTGAGTAAGTAGTAGAGATTAGAGATCACGTTCAGCTCAGTTGCAGTGTTTTTGAAAGCAGAAGTCCTTCCCTAGGTAGGGAAGCTTGGCAGAATGAAAGCAGAACTCTGGTACTGCTGTTTCTCCTCTTGCAGCTTCCCTCCCCAGCCCGTCCAGAAGGGCTTACAAGGTCAGTGAGCTTATGTGAGCACATGGAGTTCGTGCTGACCTAGAGATGTTCCTGGCCTTGCTCTGGTTCCTCAGTTTTCCTAAGGCCAGATCCTGGTTTCGGGGCGAGTTATAAAGTGCAGACATTATTGGAGGTGGTTCCAAAACAGGGCATTAGCACTTGAATTTAGTACCACGTATTGTGGCGTTCAGATATAAATTAACACAGATGGTGAACAAGGGTCTGTTTTCAAATAATATGCCATGAATTTCTTCCTTACTGCAAAATGATGACTGAGGATTGTTCTTACCAGGCAATGTGCATTTTGCCCTGTTCAGTTTCCTCTGGGATCAAGGGTACAACTTCAGTGTCTCTGATGGGAGCAGTTACACTGGAGTGGTCTTAGTGCTTTAGAAATACCAGCCTCCAAATCTGTGGGTGTGTGGGGGGGATCTGCTCATGCTTGTGTCCCTACTAGCTATTAAAGAGAATTTAGTTGTTAATTAATCTGTCACTTGCAAGCTTCAGTGATCATTCTGAGCAACTGCCTCAGGGCGTTATGAAATTATTGAAGTATCAGCTGCTGACCTGGCTGTTCTCCTGCTGCTGTTCTTGGCCAGTAATTCCTCTTGACAGTGTAAATATTGTTGCTTTAAAGGCCTTTTGGGACCTCTGATTGCTTTTTTGTGTAGGTCAGGATGAAATAGTGTAGCTGGGCTCCAGAAAAGCTTCTGTGTGTACAGATACTGATGGGATTTCAGCTGAGCTGGGGGTGGTGAGGAAAAAGAGGGCTGGCTTATTGGGTTATCCTCTGTATGATTTATTCCTGGGGCTTTATTAATCCGATTCTGCATGTGTTTTGGGTTTACAGCTCACTAATCTGGGAAGCGAAAGCATTCGCTGCGCACACTTTGTACTAAAGGGTAACTTTAGTGACCCAGCAAAGGACACGGAGAGGAGCCTGGTTTCGTAACAGAGATGTCCTAGTTAGAACCGTCATAATATGCTGGATGTCGATAACGGTGTTCTGGAAGGATAACGTATTAAAATACGCTTTTTCCTGAAGGGGATAATCAGCTTGGTTCTGAACTGCTGTGTCGCGTTTCCAGGGCAGCTGGTGGTGTGCACGCTCTGCTCCTGCGTCATGAAGACCAAGCAGATCTGGCTGTTCTCCGCGCACATGCTCCCTCTGCTGGCACGGCTCTGCCTCGTCCCGCTCGAGACCATCGTCATCATCAACAAATTCGCCATGATCTTCACCGGCTTGGAAGTTCTCTACTTCCTGGCGTCAAATCTTCTGGTGCCCTATAACTTGGCGAAATCTGCGTACAGAGAGCTTGTCCAGGTGAGACGGTGACTGTAACAATTCTGTTTTCTGAGCCTTTTGTGCAGGAAAGAAGTAAAAAACCACTTCAGCTGTCTGCTGTGCACCTGCGTTTGTATGCTAACTCATCCTTTCTTAGCCAACCAAGTGAGCTCCTATCCATAGCATCTTCTTTCTGTAATTTATGATATCTTTGGATGGGTGAGCAGTTAAGACATGAGCCTGAATTATGCTGCTGGCCAGCTGAGCATGTCCACTTTGCTTGGACTTTGCTTATTCCTTCCCGAATCCAGGCTAAAAGACAAGATTGTGTCAGAATGGAATTTATTTGCAGCCTTATTAAGTGAGGAAGGTAATCCTTCTGCATTCATTGTAATAGTTGATGCCTTTCAAGAAATGCCTTCTGTATGAAAGTGTTTGTAATTACAGAAATGTTAAATTGCGAGTGATACTGAAGCTGATTTTGACTCTAATAATCACTGGCTTAGTGATTTGTAACTTGCACAGTGATTTGAAAAGTCTGTGGTATTTTCTTTAGAGCAGTAACATTACTGAGACCTCAAACAAGAAGACTGATCTGACGTGTCCATTTTCTTAATGCTTTGACATCTGACCTATGTTTAGTTGAAAAGATACTTTCTCAGTGGTGCAGAAACATCACATCTCCTGGTTTTTAATATCAAATATATATGTACATGCATCTTTCTATGTTTTAATATAAAAAGATTGATTCTTGCTTGGCTTTTGACTGAACCACTGTTTCAGCTCTTGCCACTGGCTGGCTTTTTTTCAAACCAAGCCACTGGGGTTTTTTTTGCCTTCTGCTCTTCAGTCCAGAAGCAGTCTGAAAACTAACTTGTTAAGCTCTTTCAAAACCTTCTTTAAAGCTCTTGTTTGCTGTCATATCTGTCATAGACAAACAAAAACTTGGCAGCAGGAGGTGTCTCCTGTGCCAAGGTCTCAGCCTGTCATGTTGATCATTGGTGTCTGGTTATTTATTTTGTATGTAGTTGGTCTTTAGAGCAGGATTATCCTTCTGTGTTTGTACAGCACCTAGCATGGTCTGACCTCATCCATGGAATCATGGATTTGTTTAGGTTGGAAAAGAACTCTTGAGATCATCAAGTCCAACCACTAAAACATGACCCGTAGTGCCACATCTATGTATCTTTTAAATCCCTCCAGGGATGGTGGCTCTACCACTGCCCTGGGCGGCCTCTTCCAATGCCTGACCACCCTCTCAGTGAGGAAATTTTTCCTAATATCCAATCAAAACCTCCCGTGGCTTGTAGATTGCCAGTTAGAAACTAATTTGGGATCTAACTGGCAAAGCGTCAATATCCTGTTTTCCAGTGAGAATGGAAATGTCATGCTTGCTGTCCATGAGTGGTAACATTTGGGGTAAAACAGTTGCATGTCTGTACAGCTTAAAAGCCTTGCAAAAGGTTGGAAGTAGCACTTCCACGTTCCATGTGCATGAAGGGATGCACAGTTTGGCTCTCTGAAGTCAAATTCAGATTAGATGTGCATTGGAGACCTGTATCTATTTTTTATTAGACACTTATGTTTAAAACACTTCAACATCTTACAAATGTTTAATTGCAAATACATTCCAGGTTGAGGGATAAAAATCGTTGTTTCTTGCTGATTTTTTGTCAGAATTGAGTTCTAAATATTGCTGTTACCCAACTCTCCTTCTCATCTCTAGAACTGCTTGTCTCCTCCCTGCCCCATCCCAGTATTTCAAATCTTTCCATGCCAGGCTGTATTACAGTAATCGTGAGGAAGTATTCCTTGTATTCCTGGCCTTTGGGCACTGATCATACTCTTTCTCTTGGCTTTTTATGCAGAGGGCATAAAGGTTTTTTCCCTTGGGAATACAGAAAAAATGGTGGGAAATAGGAAATTTGTAATGTGGTACTGGCTGTATAAGAGTGTTGGATGCTGCTTTTCTAAATGCATGTAGTAGGGTTGCAGTGAATAGTTGTGAGTGGTTTTCACATCGCACTGGCAAAACCCAGGATTTTTGTATTTTAAGAACTTGCTGCTCTTTGCTTGTGTTCCTGAAACAGCAGAAAAAACATGGGCTCATGGTGTGTTCATGTAAGTGGTTGCAACTCTGCTACAAATCAAGCCTAGATTTGTATTCCAGAGGAGGATATTGCCTTTCCAACTGGAAGATTTTTCTGCTTCTATTTCCATTGCTATAACTCTGAGCAGTTGTTGGTTTTCAGTGTTGTTCTGGTGTTTGTGAGTTTACTGCTATTTTAGGCTGGATTTGATTGCGGGTTTGACATCAGTGTCAAAACCTAGTGAATATTGAGATGTTAAACACCAGGAGTGTTTCCTGAGAGCCCACAGGTGGACCAGGGCAGCTTTTCATGTTTGTGTGGATGTTAGAGTGTGCCCAGTGGTATAATTTAAAAGCAGGCCCAGAAGTTTGGCTGCCTGTTTGCAGCAGAAGATGCCAGAAGTGGCTCACAGTTATGAATCTACGTTATGAGCATAGCATGACCCTTTCCCGATGTGGTAGAGCACTCTGCCAGGAGCTGCACAGGATTGCCTGCCTTGGTCCCAGGCCAGGGGAGTCTCCTGAGGACAGGTGCACTTCCTTGATGAGTCTGTGAGCAAAGCAGGAGCTTGGCTCTGTGTCCCTGCCAGCAGCATATTGCTCGTCCATCAGCCCCAGTACTGCAGCAGGTCCTGGGAGTGTCACATCCCTCATGCTTGTCAGCTTTTTTAGCATTTGCTAAAATTTCCTTGCCATGATGGCTTCTATGTCATTGTGGGAAGCAGGTGATGAGGACTTAGGAGTTATGAGTGGTTTCCTTTTGACCTAAGTCTAGCTGTATGAAGTTGCAGTTTTTTGGAAATGATTGTAACTTAGTCTTTGCAACACAAAAGAAGTACTTTGAGCTTGACAGTATTCCGATATAAGTCTGAAGCATGAATTTCAAACCGCTTGGTGGATTAGGTATGTGATCCTTTTGAGGTGCTTAAGCATAAAACGTATGAGGTATTTTTTCCTTAAAAACAGGTCAGCAAAGTAGATTTACTACTTTTTTTCTTAATGGTGACTCATTTCAGTGTCTAATGTGTGCAGTGACTTGGCAGTAGCTACAGAGAAAACAACATTAGTGTGACTTAAACTGGGTGAGAGGGTCTGAGGGGGTTGGCATGACCTGGAGCCACGTGTCCTCACCCCTCTGGCTGTGAGTGGGCTGCAGGGAGCAGCTCCAAGACAGGTGTTTGTAGGAAGGGACATTGAGCTGCTCTGAGAGTTTGCTGCTGGAGTCAGGTACTACTCCCTGCTGCCAGACAGACTGGAAATCTGTCACTGCTGAACCTGAGCTCTGCCTTTGTTGAAGTAGTTTGATGTACCTCCTCTCTTCCTTTGGGATGGCTGATGTCATGTGGATTATCCTTGGCTTCCTTGTGACTGTATTGTTGACTTCCTTTTGTTATCAAACCACAGGTGATGTGACTCAATAACAAATGGCCTTTTTGTGTCTTCCCAGGTGGTGGAGGTGTACGGGCTCCTGGCACTGGGAATGTCTCTGTGGAACCAGCTGGTGGTCCCAGTGCTTTTCATGGTGTTTTGGCTCGTCTTATTTGCTCTTCAGATCTATTCCTATTTCAGTACACGGGACCAGCCTGCCTCCAGAGAGAGGCTCCTCTTCCTCTTCTTGACCAGGTAATTCAGGAGCCTGCAAATAGTTGGTTTTCTGTTTGAACTGTCTTCTGAAATGATTATCTGTGCTCTTTTAGCGATGAGATGTGTATATTGGCTTTATTGCACTTGGATACCAAACAAATATTTGTACTCATTGCAGGGACCATGCATATAAACCCTGTTAAGCTTGTCCTACAAAGGCATGGATCCCATTCAGAGCAGGCAACATTAATAGAACTGTGGGAGAGCTCCCAAAGAAAGCAAAATATTCCTGTGAGGAAGGAGTAGCCGTAATTAGAGCTTTGGTCCAGAAGTTGTTTTCAGGATATAAATTGGGTTTGTCTGAGATATTTCAGCTGAAGTTCAGTCCAGCTGATATCTTATTCATGATCATGTTGCTTTCTGAGCCTTGGATGTCTTGCTTCATCAGTTTGGTGTGGAACACATTCTTGAGTTCACCCAAGCAGCCAAAGCACCCAACTCCCAAAGCAACTTTTGAGCCCAGTGGTTTATGTGGCAGAGGTGTAAAGATCAGAAAGATACCAGATTTATAAAAGCTTTCTAAAAACATATAAAGTTTTATAGACCACAAAGTTTTATAAAGTTGAAAGGCTGTAAGATAAAGGATAGAGGTCTGTGTTAGTGCTGTTACTGAAAGGCAGCATTTGAGGGATTCTCCTGGCTGGAACCTTTGTGCCTTTTTCAGCTGTTTGTACATAAAAGGGGAGCAGGAATGCTGGGCAGAGAGGAGCTGGAGGTGCTGCAGAAGCTGGGTTAGGCAGATTAGGTACAGTGCCATAGTGGGGTGGGGAAAAGAGGGGTAGTGGTTGTCTAAACGCAGGCAGCTAGCACAGGACAGTCTTTAGGGCTCATTAGTTCTGCTGTTTGATTAGTAACTTCTTCATCACTACAGTTTTCCAATCAGACTGTCCAGTTGCTGGGCTTTTTCTTGCCTCGCTGTGTGTATCTGTCTATGGTGCCATCGTGTAAGCTGTCAAAATTAATTATCATTAAGGAGAAATGCCAAGGATTGTTACTGCATATAGTATTAAAATTGCTGATGGTGTCACCCTGCATTATGCAGAAGCCCTGACTATGTTACTTGATTGTTAACTAAACCACTAGGGTCTGAAATTCTTCTTCCTGTTCATTTCTTCTGCAATTTTAGTTTTGTTACAGTAGAGTACTGCACTTAGAAGAGGTGGGAGAAGCAACCCTTTTCCTTGAAGTTGAGTTTATTCCTACACCAAATTGCTTGCTATACTTCTCCTGTTTGTGGCAGAACAGGGACGAAACAGTGATTCATCTGAAAAACACAAACTCTAATGGTAGTACTAACAGCCTCTGACCCCTAGGAGAGAGCTGAAGTACCTTGTCAGGTCAGGTAATAACCTGTTCAACAAAGGGGAAGAAAAGATGTGCTCTTCCATGCAAGTGAGTGAATTCTGCATCTGTGCCCTTAAAGTGAATGATTGCTTAAAACAGTGAGGCTGGAATTCAGGTGGGGGCAGTTGGGGCGTACACAACAGCTCTGTCTGACTTCCATGAGAAGGTCGGAGTGGCTGTGCTGGGGCAGACCAAATCCTGATGGAGCCTGGGATCCAGTTCCCAGCAGTGGCTGCAGATGGGTTCCTGGAAGGACACCCACCCATTACGTGACAAACAGGATGCTTCCTAGGATTCATCCTGTCCCACATGCAACTTCTTCTGTCAGGCTGCATTAGCTGGATGTGGCTAATAAGTATTTCTGTAACCCTCAAAAAACTCCTCCGTCAGTTTGTGCTCTCTGCCCTCGAACCCACGTACACTTCTGTCATTTGGAAGTTCCTCAGGCAAGGAGTTTTCACAGCTCAGCCTCATCTCTATAATGAAAAAGCCATTTGGACTGCTTGAATCAATACAGTTTCGTTCAGTGCCCCTCAGTTCACGTATTGGGGAGAGACAGGGAAATCAAGTTTTCTTTAAAACTGAGAGTAGTTTGAGTCTGTTCTTCCCAGACTGGGAAGCTCTTGTTTGATATTTGCTGTTTAAAACTATTCTGTACCTTTCATTGTTCTTGTTGTTCCTCTCAAAATCTTTTCCATGGGTTTGTAACTGCTGTGATTATTGAGAAGCCACGAAGAGTTCAGCTCTTTGGGAGAATTTATAAACTTGTACTTGACACATAAACATCAGAAAGCTCCCCAGGCATCTCTTGAGCTCATAAGCTCCTCTGGGACTCCTGCATAGTAGATCAAGTTTAAGAAGAGTCCTAACATTACTCTGACAAAAAAGCAGAAAAACCAGGATTCTTGATTTCTGATAATTTATTTTGAAGAAAAACTTAGTTCCTCAGATATCCTACATAAATAACTGCTTTAAATACTGTATTTCTCACTATCTTGATCACCAGGAACATCTAAAAGCTTTTTCAGCCCCCTGGCTTGGTAAACAGGCAGAATTGGAAGGCTTACCGGAAGTACTGTAAATAGTATGTGTAAACACATCAACATTTTCAGCTGTGAATTGCTTTCAAGGGATATTTCAGGTTTAAGTAGTCACTAAAAGAGACAAAGTAAATGTCTCTTGGATGAGCTTTGTTTATTTTTGAAGCATGTGCTTCGTCAAAACTTCTGTCAGAGCACTGGACTGCTTCACTCATCACTCAGTTAATTAGCAGGACATGGTTTTGACCATGGCAACTTCTCTCTCAAGACTACTGTTCTGAGGAACAAATGAAGATTTTTTTTTAAGTGAATGTGTCAGTGTGTTACGTTGGGTTATGCATATGAGTATTTCCAGATGTGTGACCACGGGCTGACAGCTGGTTCTTCACCTGGCATCGACATTGCTGTGTTTCAGAACCTGAAGCACATTCTGTGATATTCTCCAAATATCACACAGTGCTAGGACCAGTAGAAGAGCAGCCTGAAAAATGGGTGATGCAGCTGTCAAGTGAAGTCTGGGGTCTCAACCTCTGGGACTTCACTGCTGTAGCAAGAGAGAGGAAGAAACCTGGTGAGGGGGATCCTTCCCTGCTGCCTTACTCTGCTGCTTCAGGCTCAGCCGTTGCAGAGACAGGTGATGCTCACCTGACCCTGATGGGGATGCTGACAAAAAGCCCCAGTCTCCCAACAGGATTTATTAGTTTGATGGTGGTGTGCATTATTATGGAGAGGAGGGGAACCTGCCTTAGTGAATCCATCTCCTTTAACTGGATGTTTGAGGTGCTGGGTGAAATTCCAGCGAGTGACTTCCGTGCGTGGAGGCTCTGGGCTCGCCAGCAGCAGCAGGACAGTGCCACCACGTGGCCCAGCGCCGAGGGGACTGCAGGGATGTCACAGCACAGCCCTGGCTCCGAGGGGGAGCTCCATGAACTTTCCTCTTGGAAAGAAGTAATAAAATCCATCTCATCTTTTTCTTTTATTGGAGGACTTTAATGGCGGTGTGGAACTTTTAATATTTTTATTAAACCAGTCCAACTTTGCTTTAAAACCGACTTGCACAGTTAATAGGATAGGCGGAGAGCCCATCACATTGCTTTTAACTGATCAACCTTTTCTTTTTGTTTCTTTTCCTCTCTCTCCTGCCAGTATTGCCGAATGCTGTAGCACTCCATACTCACTGCTGGGATTGGTCTTCACAGTCTCTTTTGTTGCTTTGGGAGTTCTGACTCTCTGCAAGTTTTACTTGCAGGGTTACCGAGCGTTCATGAACGATCCTGCTATGAACAGGTAAGTGCCTCGTTGTGCCTAGGGTCTGAAAAGAAACAGATAGAAAGGGGATTTATATAAAAATATAGGGGTGACATTGCAGTTTTTTGACTCTTGACCTTTTGACAGGCTTTATGTATGCCAGTCTGTGTGTGTATTGAGAAGATTAGAGGTGAAAATTCTTGTCACAGACTCCTTGGGAGATGGTTCATTTCTGCACAAATTCAGGGCTGTTACTTGGGATTTACAATTGCTTTTATTTTCGTGAGTCACTGAAAAATTTTCACATGCTTGCATAATATAAACACTTCATATTTTCATTTCCTCATCTCCCCTCTAGTCGTGTATGAAACATTACTAATCTGTGAGGTTTAAAACGTAGCATTGTATGGATTGCGTGTAAATTGTTATGGGAAATAGCCAAAATGCCTTTTCCCAGGCTTGTCCCAACTTGTCTAACATGAAATTGGGATCCTGACACTGCCTTTCCTGTTACTCCAGCCCATAACTCTAGAGAGAGTTGAGACCATTTGCAAAAGAATGTTTTACATTTTGGATTCCAAGATGTGGAGGCAAAAAGGGAATATATTGGGGCTGCCTAGGAGTAGTCTATGTAAAAACATCTTTGGGTGAAGTGTGTACTGCATCAAATAGTTGTCTCTAAATGGTGATCCTCAAAGGGACTAAAGTCACTCTGAGGTTCCAAGACAGAAGGAAGTATGTGGTGTAGGTACAGGGGGAATAAACTGAAAAATGGCAACATTGGTAATTTGCCTAAACTGGATCCTTAAAATGCTTTGTGCTGGGTGGTGTGTGAGCTGGATGTAGCCCAAATGCTGCTTGTCAGGAGCAAACTCTGCTGGTTCCTAAGCCCAGGGCTTCAGCATTTCAGAAAACATCCCTCCCTGGTTAAAGCCTTACAGAGACAACAGTGAAACCTAAAACCAGTGACATATGAAAGGTTGTGACAGAAGCAGACAGTTTATTTCCTGGCGTTTCTAGATGTACTTTTGAACCAGCATTGACACAGAGATGTGATTGGTTTTTTGGCTCTGTTGATCTGCAGGGGGATGACTGAAGGAGTCACGCTCCTGATCCTGGCTGTGCAGACAGGTTTGATTGAGCTCCAAGTTGTGCATCGGGCGTTCCTGCTCAGTATTATCCTTTTCATTGTGGTGGCATCTATCCTTCAGTCCATGCTGGAAATCGCTGATCCCATTGTCTTGGCATTGGGAGCCTCAAGGGACAAGTAAGAGACTGGTTTCCTAAACTGAAAGTTACTCAATGCTCTTTTAGGAGGTGATAAACTAGTAATTGATGGCTTTTAGTAGCTTGTAAAGTTGCCTTGTTTTTTTCTGTATGCAGATTTCTTTTCTGGTCTAAGTTCTCTAGTTTTGTGGTTCCAGTTAAGCAAATCCAGGACTGTGCCCTCCCCACCCACAGTCCATTGTGTGGATTTGCAGAATGCTTTTTCTTAACCTCCTCTGCAGTTGGGTGAGTTTCCCTCTAAAGCAGTGATCTCACACAGCTACTGAGGGTGGGAGGTTTCTAGGAGTGACCTCGTGTTGGATATTGTGAAACCTATTTTTTTTTGGTGAGGCCGTGATCCCAAAATGATAAGGTTTGCTAGCACAAAGTAAGAGGTGAAAGGTTTGCCTTAGTGTCCCCCATGTTGGGATTGTGTGGGATTGTTCAGTTTCATTTGTGTTTTGAAGAGCTGTATTGGTGGTATGTGGTGGTGTCATATTAATCTGTTTTTATCCTTGTCAGTTGTGTTTGTCTTTTCCCTTTCTGTAACCTGTGAGTGAAGAAATGAACAGAGAAGCTTTGTTTACGTGTAGAGTTTGTTTAGCTTAGAGGCTACTTGTAACCGGTGTGTTCTGCCTGCAGCAAATTAACTTCCAGGATAGAAACAGAGGGAAAGGGAGTAGAGGATAGGAGCATCTGCCCAGCTTAAACAAGCAGACTGTGGTGACAGCGAGTTTTAACTCTTCTGCCAAATCTCCCAGGCACTTCCAAATCAGTGAGGAACAGGGTAAATTCGACTCAGCTTTCCCTTCCTCCCTCACCCACAGACACAGAATTGCGGACCTCAGAGTCATTCTGATGTTCCTTCAGACTGTGCTGAATTAATCAGTTTGTGCAGCTGTCCTGTGCCCCCAAATACTTTGACTTTTTCTGTACCTCGTTTCCAGTGCTAAGTGAGGTTAAAATACAACCTGAGGAACAAGTAGAAGTAGTATAGTAAATTACTGGAGATATTCTGAAAGCCTTCACAAATGGATTGCTGTAAAAAGATTGATGGTGTGTTTAGGTTGGGGAGGAGATTAGGAAGAAGTAGATGATAGGAACAGAGTAAGGACTGGCAGAGATAAATGTTCAAGTCCTGCTACATTTCTTCTTTTGTGGTCTCTGAATTGGGGAATATTCTTCTAGAGGCAGTGGGGTTAAATCTGGTGATGAAAGGAAGTAGCTTTGCCCCACATATATTAGCTGAAGGTGAAGAAGAGTTGCAAGAATTATTTAATATGGAGACCTCTGTTTGGTTAGAAAAGTGTCCAAACAGTTACACGTTTAATAATTTATTTTAATGGACTTCCATCTGTAACATTCAGTATCTCAAGTACTTACTTTGCCCATAATTTTTGTCTTTCTATTGAAAACAGCAAAGGTCAGATGAGAGGGAACTCTCCACAGTTGTAGGCATGTGTGCAAGCTGGGAATGAGACTGTGCCCAAGTAAAATAGAAACTCCTTTCAACAAGCTAAAGCCTTGAGCAAACATCTAACGTGCCTACATCCAGCAGTCATTCTATTCTTATTCTGACACTCAAATCTGACTTGAAAAATAAAAACCTATTGTGTTGTTTTGCAGGAGTCTGTGGAAGCACTTCAGAGCAGTCAGCCTCTGTCTGTTCTTACTCGTGTTCCCCGCGTACATGGCCTACATGATTTGTCAGTTTTTCCACATGGATTTCTGGCTGTTGATCATTATCTCCAGCAGTATTCTAACCTCTCTTCAGGTAAGGACAATCAGCCCTGTGAAACCCTGCATTAACTGTGATTCTGTTACTCTGAGGGGGAAAATACATGATGAGAAAAGAACAGGGATGAGAGAAGGGCAGAATTACAAGGGGTGATAACAAATCTCTTTGTCCTCTCTCTGAAGCTAAGGAGCGCCTGGGTGGGCTGAGAACAGAGGTGAATGGAAGTCTATTTCAAATTATAAAGCCAAAAGGCTTTTGAGGGTGTAACTATCATAGTAAAAAGGTTTTTCCCAGAGTATTCATTTATGTGCCATTACTAAGCTGTAACCCTTTGAAAGCAATTTGATGTTCAAAACACCGTAGTGTAAATAGAGGAAATGTTTTATACTACAAGTATTTGTTATTACTTGGGCTTTTTATTATTAAATTTTAAAAATTGCCCCTTATAATGCTCAGCACTCTTGTTTAATCAACTCAGCTGTGTTCTGGACTCAGGAAGGTGCAGAAAGGGAAGTGCTTGGGAACAAGCTTAAATGCTTTGCAAGAAAGAGCGACTTTTATTTGTCTTGAAGTTCAGCAACAATCTTACTACTTTGGGGTTTACCCTCTGTCCAGCTTGGGAGCGTTGTGTGGGCAGAGCTCGATGGCCAGCGCTGGGTGACTCAAGCTCCAGTTCAGAACTGGAAGCTGAGCTCGTGGTCTCGCACTGTGTTACAGGTGCTTGGAACACTCTTCATTTACGTTCTGTTCATGGTGGAGGAGTTCCGAAAAGAGCCAGTGGAAAACATGGACGATGTGATCTATTATGTGAACGGCACGTACCGGCTGCTGGAGTTCCTGGTGGCTCTGTGCGTGGTGGCCTACGGCGTCTCAGAAACCATCTTTGGAGAATGGACTGTCATGGGCTCCGTCATCATCTTCATCCACTCCTACTACAACGTGTGGCTGCGGGCCCAGCTGGGCTGGAAGAGTTTCCTCCTTCGCAGAGACGCTGTGAATAAGATAAAATCTCTGCCCGTGGCCACGAAGGAGCAGCTGGAGCAGCACAATGACATCTGTGCCATCTGCTACCAGGTAGGATTGGGAGTGTCAAAGGATTGGCTTGAGTTGAAATACCCCCAGACTAAGTTCAGTCTTCAACTAGTGAAATAAGTGACTTGAATTATGTGTAACGAATAATACTGTGCTCAGTAAGTTACTGAAATTACCCAGTTTTCTGCTTTGGAGTGCTGTCACCAAGGTAGTTCTTAGGAATGAAGGCCTTGGATGTGCTTAAACTGCCTTTTCTTTTCTCTCCAGTTACACAGCAAACTCTGTCCTTAAGCTGCTTTGACACCTCTCATGTTTGGGTTGAGCTGGTCTCAGTAGTAGCAGCAAATGTGCCCTTTCTTCATTACTGGAGGATTTTGTTAGTGAAAGACAACATGTTCTCAGTAGCTGATTTGTTGTTATTCTGTAGAAGCAGCTCAGTCTCTACGGGCACTGCTACTTCATGTGCAGTGTCAGTTTTGTAGCAGAAACCTAATTATCAAAAGGTTAAGGGTCTTGCTAACATAAGCCAGCAGATTAATGTTAGACATTAATGCTGAAAAGAACATCTTTATCACACTTCTAGCTCCAAAGTCTCTTACTCTTGAATAGAAATTGTAGTTACGTGTGACAGTGAAAGAATCACTCTAAGATTAGTAGTGTGCAGTTAAGAGTGGGATTGGATTGGCTCCAAACTTGATACAAATCCTTTAAAGAGTAAAACTGCCAGATTGAATGACAGTGTTCAAAACACCAGACTAGTATTATGTGGCAGAGTTCATGGTGTCACTTCATTTCTGGTGTTGTTCCATGTTGTGTCTGTCATCGTGCTGTTTTGACTTGCACACTTGTTTCTTGAGCCTACCAATCCTGTGATTCTCATCCTGCAAAAGGTCATGTTTAATAATATCTTACAGACAGAGTGGTTCTGCCTCATTTTTAATGCCTGTAATAAAGAAAGCAACACCTGGCCTGTATTTGAATTGTGTGTATCAGAGAATCATTAAGGCTGGAGAAGACCTCCAAGATTGAGTCCAACCTGTAACTGATCCCCATGGCACTGAGTGCCACATCCAGGCCTTCCTTGGACACCTGCAGGGATGGTGACTCCACCACCTCCCTTCCAATGCCTGACAACCTTTTCTGTGAAGAAATTCTTACTGGTACCCAAGACAAACCTCCCCTGCCACAGCTTGAGGCCATTTCCTCTTGTCCTGTTGCTTGTCCCCTGGGAGAAGAGATTCAGCTGCCCCCTCCTGTCAGGGAGTTGTGGAGAGCCAGAAGGCCCCCCCTGAACCTCCTTTTCTCCAGGCTGAGCCCCTTTCCCAGCTCCCTCAGCTGCTCCTCATATGAAACATTGTGGCTGTGAAGGAAGGAACATTATCCTCCTTGCCTGTGGACTGCTTCTGTCTCTTCCATGCCTGGTGAACCCATCAGATGTGTGAGGTGAGAGGAGAGGAATGGGATTACAAATAATATCTTCTTCCCTTTTCTTTTTTTTTGTGTGTGTCTTTCAGGATATGAAAACTGCTGTAATCACACCATGTAGCCATTTTTTTCATGCGGGTTGTCTTAAGAAATGGCTGTACGTGCAAGAAACCTGCCCTCTGTGCCACTGCCAACTGAAGAGCCCTTCACAGCTCCCGGGACTGGGACCAGAGCCAGCGCAGCAGCCAAATCCTAGCGCGGAGCAAAACACCCGGCCTGGAGACGCAGCTGAACCTGGTGCTGAATGTGACCACAGGCCAGGTGTGCAGGACAGCCCGAGCAGGGGCCACGGTGGACACGACAGCCCCGAGGCCTCTGCCCACCCAGGGGGGTCTCACAGCGTGGACAGTGACACGAGCCCCTGTGAGGCCAGCCAGGGAGCAGCCTGTGCTGCAGAACTCCTTGCAGCCCCAGAGGGCTGCCCTGCTCGGGATCTGAGGGTTTGTGTCCAGCTCTGAGGCTACAGAGGATGACGCGGGAGCAAACACATTGCAGAGATCCACGTTAGACTCAGAAGAAAACCAATCCTTCCACAGCTGTGAAAGAAGTGTAGCTGTTAATGCTGGTCAAAATGTAATCTCCCATGCTGATTTTTATGGGCTGCTTGGTAGTGGTAACTCCAGTGAGATGTAGTAGAAATGACTCCAGAAGCTCTCTGAACTGCGGGCATAGGAAGGATGTCTGGGAGTAAATAGCAGTGAAAGAGTGTTTTCAAGACGTAGGTGAGGGGTGAGAGGAGCGAGAGGTCTGTGAGAGGTTGTGGCCAGAGGGACAGGAGGCTGGCTTGGTTTTGGTCAGGGAGAGGAGTTGCATAGAGCCACGTCCCAGGGTCCTGAGGGGCGTTACAGGCCGCGAGTTGCCGGTCTCTGACGGATGGGCAGCTTTGGTTGCTGACATTTTTTATTGGCACGTAAGCAGAAATCAAAGATGTAACAGCAGTGATTGTACCAGGAGACGGAAGCACTCTTAATACGTCGTGTGTATGCTTTGGGTGTTCTTGGGGCAGTTGCATTTGAATTCATGTAATCTATAGTGACTCTTGACTTTTATGACGGAGTCGTCAATATTTTG
The DNA here is from genome assembly GCA_013397865.1 of Struthidea cinerea. NCBI lineage: Eukaryota > Metazoa > Chordata > Aves > Passeriformes > Corcoracidae > Struthidea > Struthidea cinerea. Next base: position 300,319 of record VZTI01002792.1, read on the forward strand.
ATGTATATGAAACTTTTGCTAATAATGGGCACAGTGTGGGCTGCATGAAGTAAACTAAAGCTCTCATGAACACTTTGACCTCTGCGGGAGGAAAGTGGGATGAGTTTTAGGGCACGGATAGAGGCCTTGCAGGACTGTGCTGTGTAATGTTTAACCCTTGCAGCTGAATTAAAACAGTATTAAACTCTGGCAATATTTGCACTTTGGGAATGAGTACATTATTGTGTATGATCAGACTCCGCAAATGCCACTTTTAAAAGCTGTTAATAGGTTTGCACCTTTTTTTCTTTGACAAGGACATGTCCATACTTAAATTTTTACATTCATCATGGCTTCAAGTAGAACAAGGGGCTGGGGTGGGGAAATAGGCGGGAGTAGGGGGCAGGCAATTTTTTTATGTGAATTTTGATATGAAGAGAAATTAGTCACTTATTTATACGATAGGCTTGACTCAAGTGTTTTTCAAAGTCGGTATTCCTAATGTGAAATGTGATACTATTTTATTTTTAGTAGTAAATTTGGATGTAGACTGACAGACATAGCTGAATGTCTTAATAAATTACATTTGAAGATTTTTACACCTGGTTATGTGATTCTTGCACTGAAATTCCACGAGTTAAGTGCATGTTGAGAGGCTTTTTCATAGTAATAGCCCTCTGTTCCCCTGGAGGTGAGTGAAACTCCTTGGGCCTGTGTTCTCCCCCATTTCCATTTCAAGTGCTGTGTGTCCCAGTGGCAACTTCTGCCCTCCCCTGTTCTTGCCACCGGATCTTGGCCAATGTAGAACACAAAGGCACATTTGCTCCTGGAGGCTGTGCCTGCTGCTGCTGAGCCCCAAACAAACCCCAAATCTATTTCCTTCCCCCTGACAGGATGGGAACATCAGTTATACCATACACTGATTCTGTATCTCAATTTTGTTTTCTTGTCTATTAATCAGAAATTTGGGTTTATCACGTGCTTTCACTGATCATCCCAAAACTTTTATTAACAGCTTGGTGTGTTTGGGGAGGGGGAAAAAAAGGTTGAGAATATTTTTCTTGAACTCTTCTCTCCTGTCAATCCATGGTCTGGGTCCTGCTCTTGCATGCCTGCGTTTCTGTGGAATTGAATCTTTCTCAAAAGGATGTTTTGTCCATGCCCAAGCTTTCAATCTACATAAGTTAGGCTGTTTCCGTTCTTGCCACACTTAACAAGTCTGTGGATGAGGATTTTCTGGGCAGGACTGTTACAGAATGTTCCTTAGTATGGTGGGAAAAAGGCTTTCTCTCAATTCACAGAATGTGTGTGTGAAGGATACTCTCCTAAACTCTGCTTGCTGTCCCTGGATGGGGAAAAACAATCCCGGAAACTTGGGATGGGATCACCTCACTTTCCATGGCAGGGAGCAAGTGTTACCCCAAGTGACTGGGAAGAGGTGGGAAGAGCCAGGCTTGGTCAGCCTTGGGGAGGGAGGCTGGAGGGCTCTGTTGGCCACACGGATATCTCAGGTGGCCCCAGGGAAGGGAGGGAGAGGGGTGATCCCCTGTGGGATCACCTGAGGGCAGTAGGGCAGGAAGGAATCACAGGGGCCGCTCCTATCCCACACCATCTCATTTTCGTAAGCGCAGGCAGTGGTGTGGAAAAAGTAACAAACCCCCGGGGTTTGCTTTCACTGCTGGTGCCAAGGAGCCGTGTCTCAGCCTGGCTGATCTCTTGGCCATGGACCTTTTCATTTATAACCTAAATTATTCGTGGCTAATTGGTAATGCCAGAGCCGTAGGACAGGGCTGGGGGTTTACAGCAATGTGGGTGAGCGCACCTGGAGACTGCTCGCTGGGAACCAACAGGCTCAACAAACAACTGCCTGCCAGGATTACAGGATGGAAACGTGGATGTGGCGCTGGAAGGGAGCCTGACAGACCAGGAAGGTATGTGATCTTTTAGGAAACATCATGCTGCCGTATTCCCACTGGAGTGACCCCAAAGTGACTGTTCTGTGCTGGAGAAGGTGCTCCAAGACGTGGAGACTCGGGGAGTCCTGCAGCCTGCAAAGAGGGGCTGAAAACAGCTCTGATGCACTTCCTCCTGAAAAAATGGTAAAGGAGAGGAAGAGGAGCAGAGAGAGGCTTGCAGAGTTCACAGGAACAGGGCTTGAAGGATGGAAGTTACCTCCATGAGGTGCCAACACCTTTATAGAGAGTTGTAAGGGCAAAGTGAGGTGGAGCATGTCCAGTGCCACAGGGTGGATGAGGCACAGCAAACAGGTTGGTAAAATCTGGACTAGAAAACTTGAGGGATGTGGTGAGTGTGTTCATTTTTGCTTCGCTTTTGGGTTTTGGCAACTCAGAAATGCTGGCAGGATCCCATTTTCTGAAAACGAGGGACAGCTAGCTCTAGGAGGAGCTTAAAAATGCGCCTGCAAAGAATGGGGGTGGGTGGGAAATAAATACTGATAAGCCAAGCAGGCCATGTCTTGTGGGTCAGGAAGTTCAGGGATGAAGTGAGAACTGCCAAAACCGAGGCCAGCTTAGATCTTGCAGAAGAAATAAACTTGAATGAGAGAAAAAGAGGGAAGGCTGCTCTGGAGGAGCAGGGAGGTTAGGAATGAAATGAACTGTCTGTCTCAGTGCTCTGCAGAGCATCTGGGCGAGCGCTCCTGACCTCTGTGCTCTGTCTGGTGCAGAACTCCCTCTTGGACACTGCTTTGAGTTGATTTTCTCTGCAGCTGTACATCAGTAAATGGGAAAAAAAAAAAAGCTTTTGGAGTGTTTATGATCAGGGTGTGACTGTAGGCTGAGGCTTGAAATCGTTTTCATGTGGACTCATGATGGTGGTGTGATTGATGAACATTTGGACTCGAAAAGATGTTTCCAGCTAGGTGATATAATGGGAACAGTTGGGAATTTTATGGCTGGTTGGTTTTTTGTTGGAAATAGGAGCGCTGATCACATGGTGTGGTGGTGTGTGTCTAGTCAGTCCTATCGGGTGTCCCAGCTCTGGGCTCAGGGAAATAAATGGATTTACACAAGGTGGGATGACTCCATGAGGAGAGAAACAAGTCTGTGGTGAGGGGTTTGATTTGAAGCCTTGCTTTGAGCTGCATTGCTCTCAGCTCCTTTGGTTTTTGGCAGTTTTGCAACAGAGGAATCTATTTCCTTCCTTGTTCCTAGTGAAACACTTTGTTTTATGCCAAGGCTGAGAGTTCTTGAAAAACACAAGGTTTTCTAGCATGGGAAAATCTCTTCATTTGGACTCCCCTATTTCCTGATTAAATTAAATTTCTGAGTTGCCTCAATCGTTTTCTAATATAGACAAAAATAATTGGGCTTAAACTGTCTGCACGTTTGAGAAGAAACTTGTACGTTTTTCCTAACTGGCAGGGACAGGCACGGAGTTAGAATTCAGCTGGTTCAAAATACAAGAATAACGATGTCAGTGCGTAACCCCCTCTCCCCCCCCACTTTTGGGGAGAACTGGCTGTTTGAAGAACTTTGTTGGGAAGCATTCAGAATGAAATGAACCAGTGTGGGGTGGGTCTGATGTCACTGGAAGTCGTTTGCGTCAGGGCAGGAGGCCTCCCTGCTTTGGAGCCAGCAGGATGGTGCGGAGTGCTGGGTTGGAAGGTCTCAAGAAGGAACAACCCATGGCCCTCCGCAGGCTTGTGCTGCTCCCACGAGGGCTGTGGAGGTGACCAGGGATTGGTGCTGGCTTTTTTCCCCCTGCATGTTAAATTTGTATGAAGAGACCTTTAATTTTTCAGCTTTTCAGTCTCTGCAGTGCCTGGAGCTGTTGTGTGTGGATTGCTCGTTCTGACTCTTGCCTGTGATGTCACCCCAAAAAAATATTTGTGGGAAAGATTGACAAATACATTTCCCCACTAATCTCTTTGGCTCTGCTGGCATAAAGTTGTCAGTAAATGCAACCTCAAAGTCCATTTTTCTTAGTGTTACAATGGTGAGTGTGGCAGGATTGCTGACCCCCATTTTTGTGATATGCATGTGCAGCCACATTAAAGATCACAGTCCACAGCCCCACACCCCAAAGATACCAGTTTTATTCTGGCCATGCCTATTTCTTTTCAATTTGGCTATTTTACTTACTGGATGCTGCTAGAGACCCAGGCTAGAGGTGTGGTGGCTTCTCTCCTTGGTGCAGTTCAGCTGTGCCTGGCAACGCCGAGTGCCAGCGTGGAGAGTCTGGCCAGGGAAATTCCATCCCTTTTCATGAAGGAAGTTATGACCTAGTTGATAAACCACGCAGCAAACGCATTCTGTGGCTCTAAGGTAGTGGTTATTCTCTTGAAAACAAACACTTTTGGAGAAAAAGTTTGCCTGCTAGACTTGGTGAGCTCTCTACAACTTCCCGAGAAGCCCACAGGTCACTTTCCAGAGGATTCTGTCATCTCCTTTCCCCTGACAGAGAAGACCAGGATGAAGATGACAGAGTCAGGAGGAAAAGGGAGGTTGGGAAGGGGAGAAGCAGGGGCTGGGTGCTGGCAGCTCATTAAACAATGCTCAGAGAACATCCTGACACACACAAACCTAAAGGTGACCATCCTGGTTAAAGAGAGAAGTCGTAGTAGAAAAATAATTTAAATACATAACCAACCCAAATTAAAAAAAAATTAAAAAAAAAGGAGAAAAAGATTTCTTTGTGTTACAAGTAATTAGACACAAATTTCCCCTGTAGTTGCCATTTCCTGGAGGCTTACAATCCACATCCTTAAATAAATCTGGTAGCTGAAACACTCTCAGCTAATAGCACAGCCAAAGACCAGACGAGCTGCAGAATTTTGCAGCAACAGACGTGAAAAGCCCAGGACTGCAATGTGGATAAATTACTTCATTCCTAGGAATTTTAAAATGTAAAACTGACTTAACTGAATCAAAATAATCAATTGAATAGGTATCTGGTATTTATAAATGAAATGATATACAGTTTCTTAATTGACCATATTCTGAGTTTTCTTTAAATTGATTGTTCACTTCTAGCTTGGGGAAAAAATGCCAGCTGGAATGCAGAGGGATTAAGTTTTATTTATTTTCCTTGCTAAGAGTCACATTGTGCAATTTAAAAGGAAATGTCCTTGAAAGATGGGTTCCTTTGTAAACTGTTTCAGCTCTTGTTTGTTTTCAGATGGAAATTAATTTCTCAAAGGCCCTCCGTGTTAGAAAGTGCGTGTTGATAAGTAAAGAAAAATGAAAAATTGTAACCTGCTAAAATACATCTTGCTTTCGAGATAAAAATCTTTGCATGGATGTGGTCGAGTTTGGGGTACGGCTGATCTGGTCAAAGGCTGGTAATGATCTCCACTGGCACAGGTGGAAGGAAACAATCCGTGGGGGAGAGCCTCAAACACAACGGTTGAGTATTACTCGAATTCTTCATTGCCCTTTGATGTGCTTAAATATTGATTTTAAATGAGTGTGTCAGCTCCTTGTTGAGCTCGGTGGGTGCAGTTGGGGTGTCTGGGCTGTGCCTGTCCCTGTGTCCAGATGTCACGTGGCAGGGAGGTTTCACTGACTCTGTCAGAAACATCTTCACCAGAAAATGGGCCTCTTCTCCCCAGCCTTGTTCTCGACAGCAAGCACGAGTCTTGCTCTCAGCTGGGTCTGGCTGTGCACCGATGGCTCTGGAGTTGTCTGTCCCCTCTGGTTTCGGGCACAAGTGCGCTCCATACCCATCTGCGCTTTGGGGGAGCGGGCAGTGCTGCCTGGGGTGGGTTCTTGCTCCTCTGATGTTGCTCGCTCTCAGTCCGTGAGACCAAACTTTTCTCTGGGCATCCCTTCTGAGGAGATCCGGCTCCCAGACACCTCTCCTAAAGATGTTCGCACCAACATCTGGGTGAAGTCACGCCCCGTGCAGCGGAGCTCCCGCTTTCCTGGGAGCCCGGGGTCGCTTTCCAGAGGGCTGGATCTCCTCTGCGGTGACAGAGGTGAGCAGGAGGAAGAGGCTGGAGCCGGGAGGAGGAGGAGGGGGGTGGGAGCCGGTGCCGGCGGCTGCCACGGCGGGGCAGTGCGGGACCGGCACCGGGAGCTGCGGCAGCGGTGCGGCCAATTCAAACAGTGCCGGGAGTTGTACGGGGTAAAGAACAGTAGAATAATAATAAAAATAATAATAATAATAATAATAATTTTATTTTTTATTACGACTATTACTACTATTACTATTACTACTATTATTGTTATTCTTCACCATCAAAATCGTGAGCAGAGCTGCTCCAGCGCATTCTGTGGTCCTGATGTGCTGCCGAGTTTGCTGGAAAATTGGGATTTGTATTCACAGGGAGTCAGAATTCCGCTTTGGCACCGGTACTTTTCTTTCAGCTTGAAAGACATTTTTTCCTCCCCTTTCTTAAGAACCAGCACAGCTGACGCTGCTCTCGGTGACAAAGCTCTGAGGGGCCACGGAGGCAATTCCTTCCGTTAGAGATTCCCACAGATAATGATTTGTATGACAGAAATAATTTCATTTGGGTCAGAATTTCTGCTCAGGATAACTCAGGGGTATTCTGAGAATTGCTTGGATTCTGGTGAAATCCCACTGGATGCCAGTCAACACTGACCAGCTGCAATTATGGGTTCAGATAACTTTTCCCCCTTCCCTTTGCAGAGGATTTTAAAACTGGGATGTGCAAACCCAGGCCACTGTCACATACTCCGATGGGAGGCTGCTCTGCAGCTCCTTGAATACAATATCTTTTGCCTTCTTGCATAAATATTTTAATTGCTAATTTGCTGGTCTCATTTAACACAGATTTGGCATTTATCATTTGAATTTAAACTTGTTAAAATTGACAATTTTCTTGGCTACCTATGTTAATAATTTAAAGGGAAAGCTCATTATTAAATTATTATGGGTAATTATTTTGTAACTAGTGTGGAAATTGTCATTTCTGCAGCCTCAAAAAATCCTGGAAGAAGCACGTGTGGATCAACATGGATCAAATCCCAGGAAGCATAAAGATGAACAGGAATAGAGTCTTATGTAAAAATGTCATATAGGTGGGGGGAAATACTAAAATTAAAGAATTCTTTTCTCTACTTGCAGCTACAAAGGTTTGCTGATTTCAGTGAGTCGGTGCTGAGCTTTACTGGGCAGAAAAACACTCCGGCTCTGACCCTGTAAACGATGCTGAGGAGCCTTTTTTTCCCCCTGTGGCTCCAGACTTCCCATCCCCGGGAGGTGTTCGTGCTGCAGCCTCTGCTCCTGTGTTTTTGCGGGTACTGCACACCCGCCCCTGGCCCCAGCGGCCTCCTCCACCACTTACACTTGGCAAAGTGTGTTGTGCTTCGTGGTGACAGAGTCATCAGAGGTGTAATTCCCTTAAAAAGGATGTTTTGAGGTGCCAGGCGTGTTCCTGATGTAAAGGACGCCGGTCGTGCCGCCTCCAGCACTGCCCGGTTTCTCAGAATCCGGCCGGTGGTCCCCGCAGCTGGAATTAGCCCGTAGCAGAGCTGCGGAGAACAATGAGGCAGAGCGGAATCCCCTCCCCGCTCCCACCAGATGGCCCTCACGCTTTTTTCATTTCCCTCCGAAGCGCTGGGAAACGCTCTGCGAGCACAAGGGATGCGAGGCTTTCCCGTGGCTCCATCCCGGCACCGGGCAGCCTGGGCTCCGGGGTGGTGCTGGGGCAGACACCCCCCGATTTCTCACTCCCCCTCTTTTCCTGCGCCTCCGGGCTGAATCCTGAAGGAGAAGCGCGGAGGGACTTCAGGAGGGTGCAGAGCCGGTTCTGGAAGTGGTGCTGAGCTGGACCTCGCACATGTGTGCCACAGACACGTCCCAAATGCGCACCTGGGCTCTGTTTGAGGCGGGCTGGGCTCTGCAGGGCACCAGCTGTGCCTTGCTCAGACGTCAGCCTCCACCTCTCAGCAGCTGCCAAATTCTGCCAGCGATGCTTTTACACTTTTTGAGAGCGAGGGACAGCTTGGGAAGTACTGAATCAGGCAATAATTTCTTTTTCTGTTGATCTTGGGGGAAGAAAAAAAAAAAAAAAGACGTTTTAAAAGGACATTTACTAACCCGTTACCTTGATATTTGAGTTTCAACTTTATGGCGGTGTTATAATATTGAGAAATTCAAATAGGACTTCTCAGCTTGCAAAATTGTGAATTCATGAGTTTTGGCACTAGGATCAGCCAGCTCTTGATCCTGGATTTCCCGATGTTTGCATCTCCCCCCTCATGCCAGGATCATTGTCCCTCTGAGAACGATCCCGGATCTGGCTCTCTCCTCCCGAGCTGTTGTGGGAGCGTTTCAGTGCATTAAGCAGTAGATTTGTTTATGCACAGAAAGGTGCTGCCCAGCCCTCACTGCTCTAAGCTTTTCCATCTGCATGGCCCCATCCTGACCTTGATCTACTGTAGGGCTGTGGAGGGGCTTGTTCATGCTCCAGCCTCGCTGGCTTTTCTATCGGGATTAGCTCTAAGGGGCTCGAGCTGTTGAAGGGTTTTCCTACTGATAAATGGATTGAGACCCATATTTTAATCTCACGTCATCAAACATTCATCAGATACTGCTGGTCATTACCGACAGAGCCAGGTTTGAACTCGTGACCCCGCAGTAAAAGGTCCCATTAGCAATTTCCTTAAACTGTCAAGGCATTGCGTGACACAAATGAAATGCGACAGGATTGTTTTTCTTCCACAGGTAAAGGCAGTGGGCTTCTGCCTAATTTTTATTTACTAGTGACTGTGTCACCAAAACACTCTGGTAGAGTCTTTGTGCTCTCGTATAAGAAATCTGAAGGAATACGAAGACTGGTCCCACAGTCCCTGCAATTGTCACCTGTCCCATGAACTGGAGAGCTCCAGCGGCAAATCCCATCCTCAGTGCCAGGCACAGCACACACCCCCTGTGCCAAGAGAGATCCAGGCTGTGCCTGTGCTGCTCTCTGTAAGCAACAAAGGCAGAGACTGACAGGCATTTAGGAAAGCTTCTCTGGCTCACATCACACTGCACCGTTCTTTCACCGGCAATTTTTGTATCCAAGTTCTTCCTCTCTTCGCAGAATCATTTGAAGAAATAATGTGTGAGGGGGAAAAAAAATTACCTCTGGCAGTCGTGTTATAATGGCTCTGGTGCTGACAGCCCTTTGGGAACAGTGGCAGCAGCAGGGTAAGTATATATGACATCTTTGTAGTGATAAAGAAACAAATAAATGTTCCCATTAACACTCCATCAGGTCAACAGCTATTCCAGACCAACACGGTGTTAGAGGAGCCGGCTTGATTCATATCAGCTAAGACACACTCCTCCTGCAGCATATCTTCTGGAAGGCACATAAACCAGAGGTCCTGCTCTGGCCAGGTGGAGTCATTAAAGAATCAGTGAACTTTTTACAAGTTGCTTGAAATGCCCTGGCTGGAATCCAGCTCCAGCGTTGCTGCTGTGTCTGTTTAACAGTTCCTTCATCGCACCATGACAATGACTCTGTTTCGGTGCTGCAGGAAGTGCTTTCTCCATACATCGTTTGTAACACATTTTGGGAGGCTTCTGAATGCTTCCTAAGCCCTGCAAGTGAGATCAGTGGGATGTGAGAGCCTGCTCGGGAAGCGGGAGCAGCATTTGTGTGTCATCCATAATGGATGTGTGTGCATATGGAACAGACACACGTGCATGCAGATGCCTGCTCAGACAGGCTGCCCCTTTCCTGGGCAAAGTCAGCAGGAGCTGAGCTTCACTAAGGCTACGATGTCTCCCTCCCCACACGAGCGTTAGTGAACAGCGACTGCCAAAAAATTTCCATGTGTAAGAATGTTTACACGTGCTTTGCCTCTGCTAAAATGCAGATCTTAAAACAGGTACAAACTTTCTAACTAACGCAAAATAACCCAGAGTTCCCCGTGAGTTCCCTTCCTTCCCATGCAACCAGCACTGCCCAGGTGTCCCTTTACCAGAACTTTCCTTTTTCACACAGGTTGGATATTTTTAACAAAAGGTCCTGAGATGGGACATAAGGAAAAACCAGGTGGATGTCTTTGGTCTGCCTCGAGTGACACAGATCCTGGACAAAGACGAAAACAAAGAAATCCCCTGATCCGGATCAACAAAGCCAGGACTTGAAGTTCAAGTTGCCCAAAGCTCTGGAAAGTCAATATAAACGTGAGTGTCTCTGTATCTTAAACTCCATTGCAACCACAGCACTGTTATGCTGTGTTCTGGTAAAATCTCACTGCTCAAAGGTATGCCTGTGGCTCCAGGCAAAATTCTGAGCCAGATGATGAACTTAGTTCTGCTTCTGCTGAAGTCATAGGGATGTTAACAGGAATGCCAGAGGAAACAGGTTTCAAAGTGGTCAGCACAAAAAGAGCAGCCAAATCCTGAACAATCCAGTCCTAGACATGGAAACCTTCACGCTTGCAACCCAGCAAGTATTGAATATCCAATTCCCTAACTGGGAAAGTGCCTGGGATTTTGGAGGACACCCTTCAAAAGAGCTTGTGCACCTTTAAGTCGAAATCCCAAGATGCAAAGTCCTCAGAGTTTATGAAAGTGTTTAAAAGGAGATATGGATTCCAGAGCCACTTAAATACTTCTGATAATATTCAGTCTTGATTCAGCAAAGCGTGTGACAACTTTAGTAGGTATTTAAATCCAGTCCATGTAATATGCTTAAACTCATCCTCTCAGAGGGAGGGCGTGCCTGCCTCTGGATTTCTCCCTTCACTCTTCAATGGGAGACAAGTACTTACCTCTCCCTGAAGCCAGCAGCAGTTGATTAGATGTTTAATGCTTTGCTGAACTAACAGTGTAAAAATCATAGCAGGGTTTTGTGTGATAAAATAACTGTAATCCGTCCAGTGGCTGCCAGCACACACAAATAAATACAGGCTAGACTTAAATGGATGACAAGCTTGTGTGAGTACTGCAGGGAACCAAAATCTTGCTCAGGGCCCCATCCAGCCTGGCCTTGAACACTCCCAGGGATTCGGCATCCACAACTTCTCTGCACCCTCCGTGCTCAGAACCGCATTTGCTGTCGGACCTGGGAACGGGAGCGGGGGTCTCCCGGTGCCGGGATGCCGGGGGTGGGGGGTTGTGAGAGCCACTTTTCTCCCCTGCGGATGATTTCCCCGGGATCGCCCCCCCTCGGGAGCGCTCCCACGGACCGCCGTCCTCTCGGGATGTTCCACCAGCCCCCGGGATCAACCCCCCGGGATCTCCCCATCTCGGGATAGTCGGTCCCCACCGGGATCTCACCTCCTCCCCGCCCCGGGGATCGCCCTCCCGGGGTCACCTTTTCCCCGAGACCGACACCGCCCGGGATCGCCTCCCCCTGGGACCCCCCTGCCCCGGGATCGTCTCTCTCTCCCGTGATGTTCTCCCCGCCGGATCTCGACCCCAGGGTTCACCTCCCATCGGGATAGTCGCCCCCCCCGGGATAGCCACCCCAGGGACCACCTCCCCGGGCCCCCTCCCCGGGTCCCCCCCCGTTCCCGGCCGTTC